>JAQMRL010000017.1:8916436-9282648 GCA_035578175.1 Catonia carolina | reverse complement strand
TTAGTTTTTTGTTTATTTCTAATGTTTTATTACTAATATTAGGTTTGTTGTCAATTATTTATATTGGCAAGAGAAAGTTGTGTGTGTGTTTCACACCAGATTTTTTTTGTTTTGTATACTGAAAGAGAGAGAGAGAGAAGATAGTGGATGGAACTGATTAATAAGACATTAAATAATTAATTATCTTTTAAAGTTACCTAACTTGTACAATCAACGCAACAGATCAGAAAAAAGCCAATCGTGCTGCTCCTGTACAAATTCCAAAAATTGCTGTATAAATAAAGGAAACTTCCTAAATCAAAATTGTATGAAAGAATGTTCACTAAAATAAACGTATTATTGTTTTTAGCAGCAAGCAGTAAGATACGTGATAATATCCTCTACGTATGATTAACTTCAAATAATTTATATGAATAAGTTTTAATTTTATATGTTAACTATAATAATATGTTCTCAACTGTTAAAATTTCTTCAATAAATTATATAAAATAATAAAATAAAAACTTCCTAAGCAAATATTGAATGACTGAATTCGGTTAAAAAAATTAGTAACTCCTTTTGTCGCTAGATGGTGTTACATGTATTGTATAAATGCAGTACGCGACTTTCAGCGTGAGTTGAATATAATGTAATTTTGTATATAGGTGATTCAAAACTATACGGCAATCTCTTGGGATCTCATTCTATAGCTAATAATCTGGTGTGAAACACTCACACAACTTTCTCTTGCCAATGCAAATAATTAACAATAAACCTAACATTAGTATTAAAACATTAGAAATGAACAAAAACTAACCTCAAAAACATAACCTTATTTTAATCATGAGTGAATGACGCAAAATGACAATCGAACTCAGTTTGGCTTGAAAATACGGAAAATCACGCTTTCACGCTAAACTAGGCTCTGTAGAGAAAAATGCTCTAAATAAAAGTTGTAGATCTTTTAATTTTCTATAAATTTAATTATGTACACTTTTGTCGTAAAATGCATACTAAGACCGAAATGTTAAAAAAATCGATTTTTCTCACGTTTTCGTGAGAAAAAAAACAGAAAATCGCAAATTACCGCTAAACTAAGCGTTATACAAAAAAATGTTTGAAACAGAAGTTGTAGGTTTTTAAATTCTCTACAACTTTTATTATATAAGTTATTGCGCTAAAATTTATATTAAAGCCGTAATCTTAAAAAAACAACGTTTTTACGCGAAAACAGCCTCACCGAGAATTTCAGCAAACATGGCGCCTACGCTATCTTGTAGAGAATAAAAAATTGAGTAAAATAGGCGATTTTAAAAAAAATCGTAGGACCAGTTTTTGAGAAAATCGCAAAAAACTGAAAAATTATACGAATAAACTACTACTTCAGGTTGACCGATTTTGATGAAAATGTTCGTGTCGCGTCCGGTAGTGGTATGTAACTTAAGTTTCAAGTTTCAAGTTCGTACGATGTTCCGTTCTTGAGATATTCTATTCACACACAGACAGACACACACACACACACACACACACACACGCACACACACACACACACACACACAAACACACACAGATACACACACACACACACAGACGCACACACAGACCAATCGCTAAAAACATGTTTTTTGGGTTCAGGGGGTCTGAAAACGTGTAGATCCGGTGAAAACTCGATTTCGAAAAATTGGCATGAAAACAATACTTTCCTACTTATTCATGTAGGCAAGAGAAAGTAAAAAAACAATTTTGCATTAAAAGGGACAAGATTTGAGTTTGTGAAAGCTGTAAAAGAGAAAGCGGCACGTGTCCTGAACGAGCTGACAGAAGATGACTTCCATCCAGCACTGTTTCCAACAATGGAAAATTCGCATGGAGCGTTGTAGGGATAGAGTAGGGGTGTATCTTGAAGTTGACAATAAGTGATTATGTATAAAATTAAAATAAATTTTTTTACACCAGTCTCGTTATTTAATAGCAACCCCCCGTATTTATGTGTATTATTGGTACAAAATAATGGTTATAAAGCGTATTGGCTGAATAAATTTGGCACCCAAAGCCTAGAACTGAAATCGTTTATTTATTGTTTTGAAACCCAAAACATTGTGCGAATTTATTTGTAGGCCCTAAGTGTCAAAATTATTATACTATAGTGAAAATATTCTGTAAAGGGAAAAGTGACGTCATAGTGTCTTGGGCCAGTCTAAGCTGGTGGGAGTAGTCTATGGAGAAGTCCATTTAATAAGAAGAGGGGTGTGCGTGAGTAGTGTGTTTACAGCTTGACAATTTTGTAGTTGAGTTCTAACCTTAGCGTATTGAAGTGATTAATTAGATATAATTAATTAGTTAGTTACTGAAGTGAAGTGTTATTCTACACAAATGTTGTAATCTATCTTTGTTGTTCTATCTCATGTATTTTACTATGTTGTTTAGGTCATCAGCCGAAAGGCTGGTTTGAACCTTTAGAGGTTTTACCAAGTAAAACGAGGAGTGAGGTGGTTTACCATTGCCTTCCTCACTGAATGGAAAAGTATGCTTATCAGCATGCCGGGCCCTCTGAAAAGCACATATTTTCCACTCTGCAAATGACACCTTCACTTCATTCACCACAGGGTCTGGCTGTATAATGAAATTCATTACTTTCAGAGGAGATAACTCTGATTAGTGTCTTTTACACCTCTACCTCTTCTGTTCTTAAATGATTCAGTCATTTAATTGGCTGACCATGTGACAAGAAACAGAACTATTTATTTTAGCCCTGCAACGAACAGATTGAGTAAAAAATTTGACACTCCACCTGTCTGTTATGGGCAGATAATTTTACTATATTGCTATTAATTGGATTTTAATTTATAATGTAGTGTCTTATATAATTCAAAGCTGTTTATATTTTCGTTGACTCGGTTCAGTTCTGAGTTCCTATAAAATTAGTGAAAATATTGAAAAAAAAAGTTGGAAAAAAGGTCAAGTTTTGCATAGTCAAAGTCGTGAAATTATTCCCAATTATTGTTATTATTATGTAATTATTGTTATTATTATTATTATTATTATTATTATTATTATTATGTAATTATTGTTATTATTATTATTATGTGAACGTTTTTTGAGCGGGAAGTGAAAGAGGGAACTGATGTATAATTGAAATATAGAAAGTGTGCCGTTATGGAACGCGTCTTACAGGAAACAGGGATATAAAAAAAAATACTTTTCCTTACTTACTTTTTAAATTGTTTCCGATTGCATAAATGTCAATAAATTAAGTTAACTGTAAGTCTGGTTTTCATTTCTTATAATAGTAGCTAATATTATCAGGCAGAGTAGTTGCGGCGTTCAAGCTGCCGTTGTTATGCGGTTCGGCTAGTATTACACGTGATTTGGAGTGGAAGGGGAATTCCTTTCTTACTTTCTCATGACTGCAGAAGGTTATATTGTTTATATTATTATTATTTCTTGTTAGATCCTACTAGGGATGCATTTCTCTTAGTTCCAGCCAGTTTCCGGATGACCCATGCTGCCTTCATTTTTTCTGCATGTGATCTTTTTCGCTCCTCCGTCCAGGCCGTTCCCGTTCTCCTCGGCCCTCCCAAGCACTTTAGATTCTCAATTTTCTGCTTCATTTCTGTTCTATTGAGAAGTGTTTCGCCCGTAATGTCATTCACCAGCATCGTCTCGTGGATCTCCTTGTGCCATCTCGTTGTAGTTTTCCTGCCCTCCCAGTACTTCCATAACTGCTTCGTTAGTCTGGAGTCGTGCATCCTCGCTATGTGGCCGAAGAATGCCAGTCGTCTCTGCTGGATGACTTCTCTTATGGGTGTGGTGAAGGAATATACTTCTTCGTTACTTCTGAGCCTGTATTCTCCCTCTTTATTTTGAGTCGGCCCGATGATTCTTCTGATGATTTTCCTCTCGGTAGTTTCTATCGAGCGCAGGTGGATGTTAGATTTCAAGTGGTGGGTTTCCGCCGCGTACAGCACCTCCGGTCTGGCAACCGTCTGGTAGTGTCTTATCTTGGCATTGCGCGAAATTGATCTCTTATTATAAACGTTCTTGGTGAGACCGTATGCTTGTGCTAGCTTTGTAGCTTTTGCTTGAATCGCAAGTTTGCCAGAGTTGTCCAGCGTTATGATCTCGCCAAGATATTTAAATGATTCAACAAATCGGTTATATTGTTTATTATTTATATTGGGAACAAAAAGTCGTGTGAATGTTTCATACCATAATTTTCTTAAAAGTATTTGCTAATATAAAACATTAAATAGTTCATAGTTACTTGTTGAACACCGGAAACAGCGACAAATTCTTTTTGCTTAAGATTCATTGCTAGTATTAAACGTGGAAACATACAATTTTCTTGAAGTCTTATTCCTTCGGTTTGAGATAGTACAGTATTTACTTCTTCACAGCTTCTGCAACAACCTGCGACATAATGAAATTTCAATGTAGTAAGAGTTGACATCGTACAGTTTTTACACCGGTCCGTCTTTATAGACTACCTAACGCCCAATATTTGAGGTCTTTTACTTTTGAAGAGGTCATCAAAATTACGCGATTCTTTTATTAAAAATTTATTCACTCTAAACTAAATTTCGTACGCTGGATGTATAAAAATAATAATTATAAGCCGAAAACTTTCTCGCGACAAGATTTTTTTCAAGTCCGGGCGTACTTCAATCAAAATATTTTACAAAATGCGTGGCTAAAGTATTTTTTTTTTTTTTTTTTTTTTTTTTTAGTTTAACGTCCGACCGTTTTAATATACCAATCATGAGAAGGTCCATATATAGAAAGAGTATAAAGGCTAGGGCGTACCCCGTAAGCGACGAAAAGGCTAGGGCGTTCCCCACAAGCGACGGAAAAATGAGAAAATGTTGGGCTTATCCGAGGAAGACGCACAGGAGCGTAACAAATGGAGCTCTCTGATTGGGAAAGCCGACCCCGCGTAACGGGAAGAGGCGAGGCCAAAGAAGAAGAAGAAGAAGAAGAAGAAGTTTAACGTCCGACTGTTCTGCAATTACTGCTAATGCAGACGGTGAATGATGAAATGATTTTTGTAACGTATGAAAAAATGCCGTGCCTGAATGGGATTCGAACCCAAGACCGCATGATGAGAGGCGAGCACGTTACCAACTTCGCCAATGCGGCCGGCTACAGTATTGAAATCACTAACAAATATGGATTTTCATTTGATCTAAGTGTTATCGAAATTTCTTAACTTCCAATTTTGAGCCTTTTCCGGTCGAAACTGGCACTTCAAACCCCATCCTGCCACACTAACCTTTTGTGTAGATTACAAAACCGAACATTTTTTGTCGCTATCTCTTGTAGTTTCTTACTTTGATAACTTAACTTCCAATTTTGGGACTTTCCCGGTAGAAACTGGCACTTCAAACTAGAGAAGAGACAAAAGAACTGTCACTGAACGAGTCACGGTTACTTATAATTCACGGTGACCACAGTTATTCAGAAAGGCGAGTAACCGTTCCCCAGTCACTGTTACATAAATCGCTTACTCTTCTGTCACTGGAAGACAGGACGACACGGCAAATATTCACCGTACTTCTACAGATATATAGTACAGACCTCTCGTTTCCCGTCACTGTTACAAAGATCGCTTACTTAATCTCTGTTCACTGTTTAAGGGAAGCAGACCATTTTCATTATCCGTATACCTGAAATACTAACTTAGGTAGATTTTTTGTAGAAACCGTTAAAGCTACAAAGCAGAGCTTTGGCACACCTTTCTACAGAATCGTTTTACAAATTTGTACCAGAGCTTTTTCATTTACCTTCATCCAATCTAAAAATGATTTTTATTCTCAAAAAATGTTCAAATGTGACCAAATGTTTTTATGAAAAACACACCCAAAAAATAAAAACTCCAAAATTTTTGAAATACCTCTGGAGTAAATATACACCTTAGTATTAAAATGTAGTATGTGAAATTTCACACTCCTAGGTGGGATGGTTCCTGAAATAAGTGTACCTAAAGTCAAAAAATTACAATACACGGAAAATGTGGATATAGTAAAAGCATAATACCGTAACAGAAACACCTATTGCCAATTGGAATTAACTTCCAAACAAAAACACACCAATATTTCCTCTATGGCTGATTCCTACGCGTTCTAGAAATTATTGTTTTTATGTAAACGCGATCTCCGTAATGTTAGAGCAGTAACATGATTATATTAATCTCAATTTACAAGAATGAAAAACATGAAAAAATATCGAAATAAACACTACGTACCCCATCAACATAAAAACTTAATTTTTCTCAACAGAAAAATCAACAATAATGTCGTGTTATATATCAATTTAAATATGGGAAAACGATTGATCAATATTTATGGTAAAATTGAAAAATTAATATTTTTTATTAAAATCAGTCTGCTCCTCTTAACGCAGGACGACACGGCGACCGTAATTCCACAGATAGAAGAGTATCAGACCTCTCGTTCCCCCAATCACTTTTACAAAAATCAGTTACAGTATTTACTCATTCACTGTTCACTGTCACTTTTAAGACAGAACGATGCTTTACCTTAGAAACTAGTGAACAAATTCACTCACTCTTTCACTATTTACAGTTAATAGACAAAACAGCAAAAATATGCTTACGCTTCTTTAAGACCCCTATATTAGCTATGTAAAATATGTTGGTCTGTTCACTGGGCTTAGTGCTCTCCTTTGATAACCGGCACGACCATTCTTTTTTACTTCAATTTTTACGCACTCTTCTCTCTCTCTCGCTCTTTCTCTCCCTTCTCTCAGTCTCTTCCCCTTGTTATGTTTTTCATCTATTAGACTAAACAAAACGAGGATAGTTCCTTTAGATTTCTGATCGCGGTAACATAATTACATTACAGTGTTATTTTTATTGCACGCCGCGTTCTACCTAGCTATTTTATTTATATTGTGCGTTGTTAATTTTTGCAGTTGTAATTTGTTTCTTGTACTTTCTCGTTTTTATACAAAATGTTATTTTTATTACTAATTTAGGATACCTTGTGTTAATCAGTTTTAGGCTAAATTTTTATTTTAGTTATATATGTAGCCCATTTTTTAATTTATCAAAACTTGTTATCATGAAATAACAACTGTAATCATTATTATTATTTCAAGATAACAACTGAAAAAATCTGGTGTGAAACACTCACACAACTTTCTCTTGCCAATATAAATAATTAACAATAAACCTAATATTAGTAATAAAACATTAGACATAAACAAAAAAACTAACCTTAATAAACATAACCTAATTTTAATCATGAGTGAAAGACGCAAAATGAAAATCAACCTCAGTTTGGCTTCAAAATACAGAAAATCACTCTTTCACGCTAAACTAGGCTCTGTAGAGAAAAATGTTTTAAATAAAAGTTGCAGATCTTTTAATTTTCTATAAATTTGATTAAATACACTTTTACGTTTTTCTCACGTTTTATTCTCACGTTTTTGTGAGAAAAAAACAGAAAATTGCTAATTACTGCTAAACTAAGCGTTATACCAAAAAATGTTTGAAATAAAAGTTGTAGGTTTTTAAATTCTCTACAACTTTTATTATATAAGTTATTGCGCTAAAATTTATATTAAAGCCGTAATCTTAAAAAAACAACGTTTTTACGTGAAAACAGCCTCACCGAGAATTTCAGCAAACATGGCGCCTACCCTATCTTGTAGAGAATAAAAAATTGAGTAAAATAGGCTATTTTAAAAAAAATCGTAGGACCAGTTTTTGAGAAAATCGCAAAAAACTGAAAAATTATACGAATAAACTACTACTTCCGGTTGACCGATTTTGATGAAAATGTTCGTGTCGCGTCCGGTAGTGGTATGTAACTTAAGTTTCAAGTTTCAAGTTCGTACGATGTTCCGTTCTTGAGATATTCTGTTCACACACAGACACACACACAGACCAATCGCTAAAAACATGTTTTTTGGGTTCAGGGGGTCTGAAAACGTATAGATCCGGTGAAAACTCGATTTCGAAAAATCGACATGAAAACAATACTTTCCTTTCTATATATTCATATAGGCAAGAGAAAGTAAAAAGATACTAAGTATATACACAGCTATTACTAAATCACTTGTAACTATTAAAAGTAACAGTGAACGCAAAATCACTGTCACCGTTATCACGGTGACTGGTTGAAACAGTAAACACTCTTCACACCACTACTCAAACCTCTTTACTACTTCAAACCCCATCCTGCTGCACTAACTTTTTCTGCAGATTACAAAACCGAAAATATTTTGTTGCTATCTCTTATAGTTTCTTACTTTGATAACTTAACTTCCAATTTTGGGCCTTTTCCGGTGAAAACTGGCACTTCAAACCCAATCCAGCCTCACTAACTTTTGTGTAGATTGAGAATCCAAAAAAAAAAAAAAGTTTTTGCTTTCTATTGTAGTTTCTGACATCTGGATGTGACGTAGGGCGGGCCCCAAAAAATTTTAGATGACAAATTTAAAAATCTGGTGTGAAACACTCACACAACTTTCTCTTGCCAATGCAAATAATTAACAATAAACCTAACATTAGTATTAAAACATTAGAAATGAACAAAAACTAACCTCAAAAACATAACCTTATTTTAATCATGAGTGAATGACGCAAAATGACAATCGAACTCAGTTTGGCTTAAAAATACGGAAAATCACGCTTTCACGCTAAACTAGGCTCTGTAGAGAAAAATGTTCAAAACAAAAGTTGTAGATCTTTTAATTTTCTATAAATTTAATTATATACACTTTTGTCGTAAAATGCATACTAAGACCGAAATGTTAAAAAAATCGATTTTTCTCACGTTTTCGTGAGAAAAAAAACAGAAAATCGCAAATTACCGCTAAACTAAGCGTTATACAAAAAAATGTTTGAAACAGAAGTTGTAGGTTTTTAAATTCTCTACAACTTTTATGATATAAGTTTTTGCGCTAAAATTTATATTAAAGCCGTAATCTTAAAAAAACAACGTTTTTACGTGAAAACAGCCTCACCGAGAATTTCAGCAAACATGGCGCCTACCCTATCTTGTAGAGAATAAAAAATTGAGTAAAATAGGGGATTTTAAAAAAAATCGTAGGACCCGTTTTTGAGAAAATCGCAAAAAACTGAAAAATTATACGAATAAACTACTACTTCCGGTTGACCGATTTTGATGAAAATGTTCGTGTCGCGTCCGGTAGTGGTATGTAACTTAAGTTTCAAGTTTCAAGTTCGTACGATGTTCCGTTCTTGAGATATTCTGTTCACACACAGACACACACACACACACACACACACACACACACACACACACACACACAGAGACACACACACAGACCAATCGCTAAAAACATGTTTTTTGGGTTCAGGGGGTCTGAAAACGTATAGATCCGGTGAAAACTTGATTTCGAAAAATCGACATGAAAACAATACTTTCCTTCCTATATATTCATATAGGCAAGAGAAAGTAAAAATTGCTACCTACAACCAGATCCAAGAAAATGTAAATTAAACGTTACAATATAAACTGTCATTTAATTGTGCATTTCCATTACTTACTGACCAGATCAGCTGCAAATAGTTTTACATTGTATGCTAAAACTAAAAAATGGTCTTTAAATACGGCATACACGGATGCACATTGCTGCAATTCAACACTGAGTTCAAATGCATATAAAATTGGATCTTTTGAAACATGACATATATATGCTGGATTTCCAATAGCTTTATACACATCTAATAATGCACCGATCATTAGGAATACATCTTCTGTGTCAATAATCCGCCTGTAAAACAAAATATAAGTTTTAACCTCCTCCATGGCGTAGTGTTAGCGCACTAGATTACAACGAGAGGGTCCAGGGTTCGATTTCCGGTAGGGTCTGGAAATTATCGTTACTTAAAACCAACCGTAGAATTGTTGATGCGACTTTAAAAAAACTTAAAAAAAAAAATCTGGTGTGAAACACTCACAAGACTTTCTCTTGCCAATGCAAATAATGAACAACAAAACCTAACATTAGTAATAAAACATTAGAAATAAACAAAACACTATCCTCAATAAACATAACCTTATTATTTTAATTATGAGTGAAAGACACACAATGAAAATAAATCTCAGTTTGCCTTAAATACGGAATATCACTCTTTCACGCTAAACTAGGCTCAGTAGAGAAAAATGCTTTAATTAAAACTTCTAGATCTTTTAATTTCCTGTAAATTTGATTATATACACTTTTGTCGTGAAATGCAATATAAGGCTGAAATCTTAAAAATAGTTTTTTACAGATTTTCATGAAGAAAAACAGAAAATCACTAATTACCGCTAAACTAACCGTTATACAAAAATGTTTATAATAAAAGTTATAGGATTTTAAATTCTCTACAACTTTGATTATATACATTTTTGCGCTAAAATGTATGATAAAGTCGCCAACTTTAAAAAAAAAAATATTTTTTTCTAGGGAAGCACAGCCTCCCAAGAATTTCAGCAGGCATGGCACCTACTTTATCTTATAGAGCATAAAAAATGTAGTAAATGAGGTGATTTTTAAAAAAATCGTAAGAGCCGTTTTTGAGAAAATCGCAAAAAAGTTAAAAATTACACGAATAAAGTACTACTTCCGGTGGACCGATTTTTATGAAAATGTTCGTGTCGAGTCCTCTATTAGTACCTAACTTAAGTTTCAAGTTTCATATCCGTTCTTGAGATACTTTGTTCACACAGACCAATCGCTAAAAACATGTTTTTTGGGTTCAGGGGGTCTGAAATCTTGTAGATCCGGTGAAAACTCGATTTCGAAAAATCAACTTGAAAACAATACGTTCCTTCCTATATATTCACAAAAGGGAAAAGAAAGTAAAAAATGAGACGACGCGTCTCTTTAATGAGACTTTTTTAGCTGGTGGAAATTTTTCAAAAGGCTGGCCTTTAACATGGCAAAAATATGTGATTTCTGTATATCCTCTATGAGAGGAATTAAGTGACACCATTTTTGTTTCCTAATTTCGACTTTCATTTCTTGACTTCCGGTTTTTGGATACTTACTTTCAAACTGGAACTTAAAACCCAATGATTTCTGTATCTATTCTTTTAGAGGAATCAAGTGACACTATTTTTGTTTCAAAATTCCGAGTTTCATTTCTTGATCTCCGGTTTTGGATCACTTCCGGTCGAAACCGGTCAAATTCCGGTCTAATTCAATCCAATCCTACTAATTTTTGTGTAGATTACGAATCCGAAAACCGTTTGTTGCTGTCTCTTGTAGTTTCTGACATCTGGATTGCAGGACGGACAAAGGAAAATGATAGACAATTTTAAAAATTGCGACCAAAAAATTATTGCGACCAAAAGTTTATTTACAGTTGCATCAACAGCTCTTTTATTATGACTACGGTGGGTTTTAACTTAGGTGAAAATTTCTAGACCTTAGCCGGGAATCGAACCCGGAACCTCCGCTTAGTAGGCTAGCGCGCTACCCCTACGCTACATTGGCGGCCTCCTAACAAGATTAAAAGGTTGTTAAATAATAATGTATTTATTTTTGCTTAGTAATAGAATACAATATATGTACTGTCACCGTTGTCTCCTTTGATTAAGTACTGTGCTGCCGGCTACAAAGCTTCCGACGTAGCGACAGAGGGAACCGCCAATAGTTCCGAAAGGGGCGGTATGCCTGTGGCGGCGTACCGACAGAGGCATTTGTCGCCAAGGTCAATAATACCATCGCGCTCTCGGCGACTATAAAAAGATCGCTGCACTGAGCTAAGAGATTCAATTCCGATCCAGATAGCAGACAAGACGTCCACCATCGGCACACGGCTACCGGACTCCAACGAAGGCTCATCGACGACCCCGCAGGAGAGAAGATGATGCTTCCGCACGCCGACCCAACAGCGTAAGCCGTCGACCGGACCGTCATCGCCCGCTGCCGCGAGCGATGCCCACAGCGGTCCTTCGACCAAGCCTTACGCCAACCGGATCCGACGAAGCAGCCATCGACGCACTACTGCGAGGGAAGAAGATTACGTCTCCGCTAGACGAAGACACGTCGTGTCGCTCAGCCTCCAACCGCCACGACGACTACGACCGATGCTTCTCCAAGACGACCACCGCTTAAACGGTCCTTTTCAGTGCCACCAAAAATTAAAGGTTTTATCTCGCCACCTAATGTCCCCATCCGGTGACAGTACATATCATATTTCCTATAACTACACATAAATATAATTTGTAACATATTCGTTTACACGAGGATTATTCGGAAAGTGAAGGACGTTTTGATCTGACCAGCTGGGCAGTTCCCTACCTCCTCCGCTGCAGAGTCATTGACCTTCCTCTCTCCTTAGCCTTTCTGGCGCTAACAGCGAGCCGATTTAGTCATGTATTGATTATTTTTAATTCTTTAAAATGTGTGACAAAATTAATGATCCCGCCAAGTGTGAGGTTCGTAGTGTAATACGCTTTTTGAGTCCTAAAGGAGTTCGACCTATTGAAATTTACAAACAAAACATTAAAGGTCTATTCCTGCGACGATAGTTTATTAGTAGCTAGTAGACTGGCAGCTAGTCAAATAGCGCCGTGGGAACGAACAACTACCAGCTAGTTTAGTTAAAGCGCTGTAGTTAGTATTCACTAGCGCGTTAGTGACTTTGAACCTGTTTGATTTTACTATCGCTAGTAGGGGAGAAAAGGACAAGTGATTGACTAGCGCTAGTAAACTAGCTCGGTGTGAACGTTTGGAAATGTTGCTAGTACTAGCAGCTAGAAACGTAGCGTCATATGAATAGGCCTTAATGCAACAGTTGTTAGAATGCTAGCAAACAGCTGTCATTGACAATTTGGACAACAGAAAATATCGAATAATTAAAAAAAACATTCATAAATTTATCTTATTTGGTTCAAAAGTTGTACTGGTTTATTTAAAACAATCTTCTGATGTTCTTCCCGAAGATAAGTGAATTTTTGGGTGTAGTATTTAAGACAAATATTTAAAAAATTATAATTTTGCTTCGTATCCCCTCAATCAAAATGTTCAAATATAGTTAGAATTTTCATTAAAAAAAAATTATGAACTTTTTTTTATTATTTTTTCTGCTTATCTTGTTACTTTCAGTAATGGAGATTATAAGTTCGTAAAAATGCCCATAACGGCAGGTGGAGTATTAAATTATTTACACTCGATCTGCTAGTTCCAGGGCTACAAAAATAGTTCTGTTTATTTTAACATGGTCGGCCAATTATATGATTGAAGACTTTAATACAGAAGAGGTAGAAATGTAAAAGACACTATTTCCTGTGAGAGTAATGAATTTCATTATACAGCCAGACCCTGTGGTGAGTGAAGTGAAGTTGCCATTCACAGGGTGGAAAATTATAAGCCTAACAGGGAGCCTGGTATGCTGACAAGCATATTTTTCGATTCAGTGAGAAAGACAATGGTAAACCATCTCACTCTTCGTTTTGCTTAGTAAAGCATCTATAGTATAGGGTGATTCAAAAAGAGCGCCGGTTTTGATATATCAAATTAAGAGATTTTTTTAATTGAAAAATTGAAAATAAATACATCAACAAGTTCATCTTACCTTCCGATTTCATGTATGAAAAATGACGTCATGCATGTGTCCTCCTCTACTCGCTGGCACGCATCAACTCTGTCCATGAAATTGGATATTACTCCACGACAAGTTTCGACTTCCATTTGCCCGATAACCCGTCGAATTTCCTCCTTCAAGTCATTGATGTTTCGGGGTTTATTGGCATACACCAATGACTTCAGATGACCCCAAAGATGAAAGTCACAAGGCGTCAAGTCACACGATCTTGGTGGCCATTGATGGTCGGAATTACGAGAAATGATGCGATCCTGGAACCGTTCACGGAGCAACAACATTGTTTCTCGTGCAGCAACTGAATTTTATACGGGTGATATTGGAGATCGTACCGAAGAATTCTCCGTACAGAAGAACATCGTAAACCCAATTGTTGAGAACGGCGACGTATTGATTTTGCTGGGCTAACAGCCACACTATCACGAACCAACGCAACGTTCTGCTCAGTTCGGCCAGAACGACGACGTCCAGAACTTTTAAGGTCGACTG
The DNA here is from genome assembly GCA_035578175.1 of Catonia carolina. NCBI lineage: Eukaryota > Metazoa > Arthropoda > Insecta > Hemiptera > Achilidae > Catonia > Catonia carolina. The sequence continues at coordinate 9,268,595 of JAQMRL010000017.1, read as the reverse complement.
TTGAACCCGTCTCAAAAAACTTTTTCATGAGCCTGCGAACTGTTGATTCATTCGGTGCTTCATTACGTCCTAGAGTACCGCGAAGTCGCCTGACAGTAGCCGCATAACTCTCTCCACTCTGGTAAAATGTTTTGACGATTAACACTCGTTGTGCAATAGTAAACTTCTCCATGGTTAGACACAGACTGCGAGAGTACTACACTGCGAACAAGAGAAACTACAACTGAATCGTCAATCGGAATGTTCTCCGAAATAGAAATGAGGTCTAACAATGTTGCCAACCGATAAACAAAAATTTACCAGCCGTTTAAAAACCGGCGCTCTTTTTGAAGCACCCGTTAGTTCTAGAGATTCAAATCAGTATTTGGCTGATGACGTAAAGAACTACAAGTACGTAAAATCAGTTTAATTCAGATAAAATATACTTACAAACATTCTTCTTTGCACAAGCAACATGGACCATGAGGTCTCGGAATAAAATGGCCTCTTCCCAAAAGTATACCAATTATGTCATAATTGCCAAACTGTGCAGCTGCAATTAATGGCGTCATATTCACGGAAAAATCCGTCGAATAACTACATCCTATAAAACAGTAAAAATTGTGAATTAATTTTTTTACATTATTTTGCTCTACCAGGTGTACCACGGAATTTGAACCACAGGGAAATAGAATTGATTTTCATTAGTTTGTGAATATTTTCTTCCCACTAATAAATGAAGACTTGATATAGAGGAATTACAGTAATCCCTCGTTATCCGCGAGGGTTACGTTCCGGAGGGTTACCGCGGTTGGTAAAACAGCGGATAATGATACCTTCTGCCCATATCAGACAGGTGGAGTGTCAAATTATTTACACTCAATCTGTTCGTTGCAGGGCTAAAATAAATAGTTCTGTTTCTTATCACATGGTCAGCCAATTAAATGACTGAATCATTTAAGAACAGAAGAGGTAGAGGTGTAAAAGACACTAATCAGAGTTATCTTCTCTGAAAGTAATGGATTTCATTGTACAGCCGGACCCTGTGGTGAATGAAGTGAAGGTGTCAGTTACAGAGTGGAAAATATGTGCTCTTCAGAGGGCCCGGCATGCTGATAAGCGTACTTTTCCACTCAGTGAGGAAGGCAATGGTAAACCACCTCACTCCTCGTTTTACTTAGTAAAACCTCTAGAGGTTCAAACCAGCCTTTCGGCTGTTGACCTAAACAACAAACAACAATGATACCTTCTATGAACGAAAAGATGGGGGTTAGGTTCTGAAAGAAAAGTCCTGTAGTCGTTTTAAGTGTTTACTAGTTTTAGGAAAATTTTATCGTTATTATAATCTACGAATATTTAATAAATACAGTAGGGTACTGTACACATAAAAATTTAAGTGGCTTGCACACGTCTGTGAACTCCTTGTGGACTTCTTGGTATGGTATAATCAGCTCCTGGAGTCCTCTTTTGAATTAACGGGCCCTTTCCATGAAGGGATCCGTCTCCAACACGTGATCAGCAAGCTGCATTGCAATGCTGAGGATCTCGTTGGTGGTTTGTGAAGAATTGGCTTCATTTCAGGATCGTCAAACAAACAAAGAACTGTACGTACGTACGAAGAAGTTAACACACGGAGAAAAACGTACGGAGAAATTACAGTCCAGCCTCTCTTAGTTTGCTCCTAATGTAAATAAAAAATGACGTCACTCAGCATGCGCATTATATAAAAATGAGTACACGCTGATTAACACGTTGACTGCCGCACTAAATTTTGTGACACTTACAGCGGGGCCATCATACTTTTGTTTTATTTTTCACATTTTATTCCTTTTTCTTCTTATTTTACTTCATTTATTAATTAAAATAATAACAGCTATTTTTTTTGTAAAATTAAGTTGTGACACACTTTTGGGTCACATGGCCTGCTGGAATGATTTTACATTTTAGAGCCATGTGACCCATTTTTGCGTCACAATAAGAAAAAAGTAATAAACATAATTGGGTTTAGTTGCAAAGTATTCTAGGCTATTTCTTTCAACCGAAATAAGCAAAAGAAATAATAAAATGAAAAATAATAGCAACATTCTAATACAGGACAACAAGGAAAACTACCAGTATACGAAATATCCTATTATTTGAAAAATACCAACTATTTAAACAGTCTTAAGTGTATAATGTCACTCTCTGAAGCTGTGGCTTTTAAAACCACAAAACACGGCTTAAAAATCACTCATGTACTGTGACTCATTTTTGATGCACGTGGCCCATTTTTAAAGACAAGTGTGACACATATTTGGGTCATGTAGCAGTCAACGTGTTAAAAAGTAACAACAAAATACTTTTAAAACTATTTAAATACAAAATATTTTTAGAAGTATTTTTATAAATTAAATTGTTAGGCCTACATCATATATCATGACTGATGTTTTAAGTACTTTAAGTACTTATAATTCAAAACATAGTTAACTTACTAGGAATACGACATCCATAAAGTCGCGGATTCTAGCGTGCATCCTGTAGTAGCTGGTTTTGGTTTGTTGACAGTAGGAGCAAACTAAGAACGGCTGGACTGTAGAGCTCATCAGCCTTGAAAAATAGTGAAAAATCTGGTGTGAAACACTCACACAACTTTCTCTTGCCAGTGAAAATAATTAACAATAAACCTAACATTAGTAATAAACCATTAGAAATAAACAAAAAACTAACCTCAAAAAACATAACCTAATTTTAATCATGAGTGAAAGACGCAAAATGAAAATCAACGTCATTTTGGCTTAGAAATACGGAAAATCACTCTTTCTCTCTAAACTAGGCTCTGTAGAGAAAAATGCTCTAAATAAAAGTTGTAGATCTTTTAATTTTCTATAAATTTAATTATATACACTTTTGTCGTAAAATGCATACTAAGGCCGAAATGTTTAAAAAATCAATTTTTCTCACGTTTTCGTGAGAAAAAAAACAAAAAATTGTAAATTACCGCTAAACTAAGCGTTATACAAAAAAATGTTTGAAATAAAAGTTGTAGAACATTAAATTCTCTACAACTTTTGTTATATAACATTTTGCGCTAAAATGCATAATAAAGCCGCAATCTTAAAAAGAAAATGTTTTTGCGTAAAAACAACCTCACGCAGAATTTCAGCAAACATGGCGCCTACCCTATCTTGTAGAGCATAAAAAATGTAGTAAACCAGGCGATTTTAAAAAATATCGTAGGACCAGTTTTTGAAAAAATCGCAAAAAAGTGAAAAATTATACGAATAAACTACTACTTCCGGTTGACCGATTTTGATGAAAATGTTCGTGTCGGGTCCGGTAGTGGTATGTAACTTACGTTTTAAGTTTCAAGTTCGTACGATGTTCCGTTCTTGAGATATTCTGTTCACACACAGACACACACACACACACACACACACACACACACACACACACACACACACACACACACACACACACACACACACACACACACGCAGACACACACACACAGACCAATCGCTAAAAACATGTTTTTTGGGTTCAGGGGGTCTGAAAACGTATAGATCCGGTGAAAACTCGATTTCGAAAAATCGACATGAAAACAATACTTTCCTTCCTATATATTCATATAGGCAAGAGAAAGTAAAAATAGGGTACATCGAGTTGCGATAGATGTTTTTGTTGATGGTAGTATTCTACAGTTATGACGTTGCAGATCCCGGTTGTTATGTGGCCCCTACTTATACTGGGACCGTCTGCGCTGATATTGTTGGGGCAGTCGGCGACACTATCTATCTTAAGAGGAGATTGTATTTTGTATCCCCCCCAATGTTAAATTTGCTATTTTTAGGTACATTTTTCATAGGATTGGTGAAAGATACGAAAATAAAACTTTACACATTTATAGTTGTAGGGTCTGCCCATAACAGACAGGTAGAGTGTCAAATTATTTACACTTAATCTGTTCGTTGCAGGGCTAAAATAAATAGTTCTGTTTCTTATCGCATGGTCAGCCAATTAAATGACTGAATCATTTAAGAACAGAAGAGGTAGAGGTGTAAAAGACACTAATCAGAGTTATCTCCTCTGAAAGTAATGAATTTTATTATACAGCCAGACCCTGTGGTGAATAAAGTGAAGGTGTCATTTGCAGAGTGGAAAATATGTGCTTTTCAGAGGGCCCGGCATGCTGATAAGCGTACTTTTCCACTCAGTGAGGAAGGCAATTGTAAACCACCTCACTCCTCGTTTTACTTATTAAAACCTCTGCAGGTTCAAACCAGCCTTTTGGCTGATGACCTTAACAACAACAAGTTGTAGGGTGGTTTCAGCTACTGACATTTTTTCAATTTAATCTGTTGGACCATAAATTTTTTAAAAGAATAACAAATAACATAAAATTTTTACAATTTTTTTCTACGTTTTTTTGGATATTAATAATATTTTGAGCACCTGAGGAAGTAAAAACAATGTCGGTGAAGGTGTTTGTACATGATAATTAACTGGTATTACTTTTAGCCTGGTAGGTTAAATGTTTTCTGAGAAAAACGTATCTAAGTGTTAAAAATCTAAATTTACGGGAAAAGGCACAAATGAAAAACAAAATGCACACAAACATGTTTAATTTCCAATCAAAAGTTCGTTAGAAAGCTGCAAAAGTAACGGAGAATATTAAAAATTGTTATTTAAAAAAAACCTAAATTCTTTTTGTAATAAAACAAGCACTATAAAAATATGAAAAATATTTGTCCTTGCCGACATGTTAATATTTTAGGATAAACCTGATAAAAATTGAAATTTTTTTTTATTAAAACAATTTTCTTGTGGTAATTCAATGTTTTTGTGGTAGATCTAGGTCTAAAGTATAGAAAAACATTAAAAACCGTAAATCAAAATTTTCAATCAAAACCATCATACTGTCTCCCCTTAAATTGGCACTAATTTTTTCCAATTGTGACCAATAACATAGATTTTTAAAGTACTGTAGAAAAGTTACCTGAATATTCAAGTTCTGGAGATATTTGTTGCAGTCTGTCTAGTATCTTTACAAGAATGGTAGGCCGATTGAGTCTTACCGCGTGCAGAGCACAATCTGTCACTTCTAATTGTGGTAGTTTCAGCAAAAAGTTTACCATATCTTCATTTTTTGATTCCAAGGCTATATGTAACGCTGTTTGACCCTGTAACAGGTTTATGTTCTTTACTTTTTTACTTTCTCTTGCTTTATAATTTTACCCTTCTGCGACTGATAGGTTTTAGAATATTAACTCTTCGAACACAAATTCCAAGATCGCACCGATACTCTTTGTTCTTTTTATCCATCTATTATCCAAAAAATTTAAAATCTTTATGAGATATTAAGAAAACTTCGAGAGATGTTTTTCTAAAAAAACCGTGAAACTCCGTGTTTTTACGACAGGTACTGCGAATTTACGAATGTTTTTTTGTAATTTATGCAAAGTTGTGCGTTTTTGCAAAATTTGGCAATAAATACTTATTATTTTTATTTTTTTTAGTCTGGTATTACAGAAAAATATCTAGCGAAAAATTTGATGTATAAAATGCCCTCACTTACCAGACTTTACGACTAATCAAGAGTAGGTAAGTGAATATGAATTTTGTTAAAAATGCAGGCTGAAAAGATTTCTCTGAGCTGATGTCATTGACCAATTTTTACAATTATTTATATGACATATGTTATTATATGAAACCATGGAATTTTGTGAATACATGCATATAGAAAAATATTATAAAAGATAATATTAGAACATTTTAGTTTCATTGTGAAGATGTCTGAAATCAGGCTATTCCACGAATTTCGGAGCGTTTATTCCATTTTACAGGTCATATTCAATTCAACTGGTTTTACTATAATAGCAACATCAAACAGTTTACATACCTTTACCATTCAAGCTTTCAAACGCGGTTATAACTCTTATTTTTAAATGAGATACGGCCGTTACACGGTTTTCTTTTAAAAAAACCGGAATTGAGTGGTATCCCAACATTCACAAATCAATAGAAAATTTCCCACTAACCTGATTGTGTTTGTAAATAGCTTACTTTCTTCCGCATAAATTCAGCTACAATTTAACTATAATGTTTACTGGTGTGCGCGTACATTGACCTTCACTATTACACAAAGAGTTGAGTACTTACACACTCGTCATCTAACAACTATAAATATGGGCTGCCCGGCTTCTATGGGTTAATGCATTTGTCACCCAGGCTATAAATGAAAAATGTCCACATCGATGGATAGGCCGTCAAGGACTTATACCCTGGCTTGTAAGAGTCCAGACCCTGACACCTTGGAAGTTTTTGTGGTAGATCAAAAGTATTATTTATTCAAAAGATATTCGTGACCTAAATCACTTAAAAGAAAGAATTAATGAAGAATTGACAACCGTAAGAGAAGATCTGTTTACTACCGTTTGGTCAGAAACTGAGTGGTCTATCGGTTAGTCATTTTGCTGTGCGATAAATGGTGCACATCTTCAATTTATTAGTTATCTAAAAAAAACTGTTATAGATGACAAATTTGATGAATAAACAACATCAAATGTAATTATTTCTGTTTGGTGGCAATTTTTTAAATTAATATCTGTCATTTTGTTTTGTCCGTCCGTCACACCGAGATGCCAGAAACTAGAAGAAATAGCTACAAACGGTTTCCGAATTTGTAATCTACACAAAAAGGTAGTGGGCAGAAATTAGGTTTGAAGTTCCGATTTTGACCGGAAGTGGCTAAAACCGGAAGTGAATAAATCAAAGATCAAAGTCAGATACTACAAAAGATAGCAACAAACGTTTTTCAGATTCGGGAACAACCCAAAAAGTTAGTGGGCCTAAATTAAATATGAATTTCTGAATTTACCGGTAGTGGCCCAAATCCGGAAGTCAAGAAATCAAAAGTCGGAATTTGGAAACAAAACAAGTGTTATTCGATTTCTCTTAAAGAGTCGATACAGAAATCATTAGGTTTGAAGTTCCGGTTTTGACCGGAAGAAGCCAAAAATTGGAAGTCAAGAAATCAAAGTCAGAAACTACAAGAGACCGCAAGAAACTGTTTTCGGGTTCCTAATCGATACAATGAGGAAGGCAATTATAAACCACCTCTCCTCGTTTTACTTAGTGTAGCCTCTAGAGGATCAAACCAGCCTTTGGCTGATGACCTAAACAAATCTACACAAAAAGTTAGTGGGCCTTAATTAAAATTGAATTTCTGATTTCGGCCGATAGTGGCCCAAAACCGGAAGCCAAGAAATCAAAGTCGGAATTTGGAAACAAAAATAGTGTTATTCGATTCCTCTTAAAGAGTCTTCTTCTTCTGTTAGTGCCTATTCGTTCCGAATATTGGCGATCAGTCTGACTATGGCTATCTTATCTACAGCCATCCTGAAAAGTTCTGTTGTAGACTTGGAGAACCAGGTACGCAGGTTCTTCAGCCATGACATTCTTCTTCTTCCTGGTCCTCTTCTGCCATAGATCTTTCCTTGGAGAACGGATTTCAGCAGGCCGTATTTTTCTTCATTCCTCATGACATGGCCGAAATATGCAAGCTTCCTGCTCTTGATGGTGTTCATCACTTCCAAATCCTTATTCATTCGCTCCAATACAACTTTGTTTGTCACTTTGTCCATCCATGAAATTCTCAACACTCTCCTATACAACCACATCTCAAAAGCCTCGAGTCTTTTCTCAGTTGATTTGGTCAATGTCCATGACTCCATCCCGTAGAAGAGTATTGAGAAAATGTAGCAGTGGAGGAGTTTGATTTTGATGCACATGTTAAGGTTGTGACTCCTGAACAGTTTTGCCATCTGATTGAATGCGGCCCTCGCTTTTCCTATTCTGCATCTCACCTCCTGAGAATGCATCCCATTTCTCATTGATTAAAGTTCCCAGATAAGTGAACTGTGGCACCCTCTCTATCGGTTTGGTGTTAAGCATTAAGTCACATCTTCCTACTGCTCCCCTACTAATCACCATGAACTTAGTTTTGCTCACATTGATTTCCAAGCCATATTTTTCACTAACGCTTCCTATCCTGTTCACAAGCTCCTGCAGACTGTTCCTGCTGTCAGCGAATATTACCGTATCATCCGCATATCGAATGTTATTCAAGCGTTCTCCATTCAACAGGACTCCCATTTCAGTATTCTCAAGGGCCTCCCTGAAGATTTCCTCTGAATAAAGATTTTTAAAGATTTAAAGATTTAAAGATTTTTAAAGATTTAAAGATTTCTTAAAGAGTAGAAACAGAAATCATTAGGTTTAAAGTACCGGTTTTGACCAGAAGAAGCCCATAACCGGAAGTCAAGAAATCAAAGTCAGAAACTACAAGAGATACCAACAAACGGTTTTCGGGTTCCTAATCTACACAAAAAGTTGGTGGGACTAAATAAAATTTGAATTTCTGATTTCGACCGGTAGTGGCCCAAAACCGAAAGTCAAGAAACCAAAGTCGGAAACTACAAGAGATAGCAACAAACGATTTTCGGATTCCTATTCTACACAAAAATTTAGTGGACCTGAACTAGATTTAAATTTCTGCTTTTGACCGGAAGTGGCCCAAAACCGAAAGAAATCAAAGTTTTAATTTGGAGACGAAAATAGTGGCACTCGATTCCTCTTAAAGAGTAGATACAGAAATCACTAATGATTTTTGCCATAAGTCAAAGGTAAGCCTTTTTAAAAATTGCCACCAGCCATGTAAAAGGGTTTTTTTATTTAATCTATGTTCAAAATTCACCATTATTTTATAAATACGTTGTATTATATATATTTCTAATTATTATAATATATGTATAATACAGCTCACCTTAAAATTTGTGCAGTTTACATTAAAATTTTCTCGTTTAGCTAAAAATCTTTCTACCAATTCAGTATTTCCCTGGGATACCAATTTAAAAAATAATTGTTCATTATCTTTCAGTTGAGGTAAGCTGACATTTCCGGTCAGTGAAGAAAATCGTAACTGAAATCCGTTGAAAAAATTATTTATGAAACTGTGAATAGAATAAGAAAATTAGAAAAAATTGTAACTAATCTGGGGTGAAACACTTAACACGACTTTCTCTTGCAAATGTAAAGGTATTTATTTATTTATTTATATTGTGACACTTATCGCTAAGGTCCGTTTCGGAATCTAGGTAATATTTTAAACTTAGGTAAATTTTTTAAACTTTGTGTTTGTTTATTATTGGCCTATTTTACATCATTCTCTTCAGAATTAAAATCTCTACAAGTTTTGCTAAATAAATTTACAAATTTATTAGCCATTTAACACAGTTATTGTTCTTCAAACCTAAAAAAACGTATTTTTTTTGCACAGATTTGTCCGTTTTTCATTGGATATTACAATAACTACTGGAGATATGGTTCCAACGATAAGATAAGAAACCAACGAATTTACTCATAAAATTGGGTTCCTATAGGCCTACCTCTAGGATGACTTTATTTAGGCGTATGTTCTGAACCCAGGGCGAAATCTTTCGCTAGCCGTAACTCGCTAACGAAGCGTTTCCGGACCATGTTTATATAAACTTTTTTCATTATTTTGATGAGAGAAAACCACCTTAGAAGTTTGTCGGATTACTCGTAAGACACTCTGTATATTAGCTCAAAAAATTATTTATTTACCTGTTTGTTATCAGTTTCGAAGGGTGACGTCGAGATGTCTTCACTAGAATAAATATTCGGCGAATTGTTTATTTTAAAAATATTACTTTGACCACTAAATTGAGTCGGTTGCTTAATTAGGTCGTCACTAATCGGAATATACGTTGGCTGATTCCGAAGATGCGATTCGGTACGGGTATTCTCATCTCGAATGTCACCATCCGAGTCATCAACCTGTACATTTTCATCTAAGTAATCGTCGTTTAACCTTCTATATGTCATATTAAAAACATGTAAAATATAAATTTAAAACACTTATTTTATATTTTAAAAACTCTTGGTTGGGACAGCAGAATTATGATATCCCATTTTTTTTTTTTAAAAACCCCTAAAGTTAGAAGTATTAGTATACAAACTGACATTATTACCCATATCATGTGTTGGTTGAAATTTATATTTTTGTTTATTTTTAATTTTACAGCTGATCTTTTACTACGTAATACAGTGAAATCTCAACTAACGGACACTTTCGAATTGCGGACATTTCCTAATAGCGGACAATTTTAGAAGTCCTGGCATCCCACTCGTAAAGAGTGGGAACTCTTCACTCTCTCTTGAGAATAAGTTGCTGCTTTACAAAAATGTTACTTAAACCAGTTTGGTTGTACGGCGTTCAACTTTGGGCAACTACCAGCAGAAGTAACATAGAGGTAATTCATAGGTTCCAGAATAAGGTTCTTCGGGCTATAACAAGGTTTGCAATGACAATTGTTTGCAAGGAATGCAGAAATAACGGGTGAGGCAGTGAATCAGGCGATTTGGCAACACTGCATACAGTCTCCTTTAGTATGGCTAGGAAAATGAGACTACCGCCATCTTGAAGCGTCTGTTTTACCATAGTTCCAATGGAGTTGTGGAGCGGTGCACAACGAGCACATGCTGTTAAAGCGTATTATAAAAATAATGATAGTTACGTGTTCGCGCAGCGCGTATTTCGTAATTATTTTAATATTCCGCGTAATGATCCGATACCTACAGCCCATGCAATAAAAATATGGGTTAAAAACTTTGAAGAAACAGGCTCAACACTGAAGACACAAACTGGAAGCGTAAAAAGTGTCCGTACACCAGAAAACGTTGACAAGGTGCAGGCGGCTGTGTTAAGAAGTCCTACGCGTTCAGCTCGACGGCATGCAATATCACTCGGTATTTCTAATCGCAGTGTGAGGAGGATTTTACACAAAGATCTACAGTTCCATCCGTTTAAAATTCAGTTAGTGCACGCTTTGAGTAATGTTGATCACGTATCCTGACTTGCTTTTTGTAATCGATTATTGGATATGATGAATGACTACGCAATCTTCTCAACAATCTTTGGATGAGTGATGAAGCTCACTTCCATCTTCCGGGCTTCGTAAAGCAGAATTTTAGATATTGGCCACTCGAAAATCCACGAAAAACCGCTTAACAGTATTTAAGTGACAGTTTAGTGTGCAATATCAACACAGGCTATCATATGACCATATTTTTTTGAGGTGCGTTAACATAGGTAGCGCTTATCCTATCTTATAGACGAAAAACGTAGCAAATGAGGCGATTTTTTTAAAAAAATTGGCCGTTTTTGAGAAAATTGCAAAAAATTTAAAAAATCGCACGAATAAAACTATACAACTTCCGGTTGACCAATTTTGATGAAAATTTTTATCAAAAATTTGTATGATATTTCGTTCGTGAGAAATTTTGTTCACAGACTAATCCCTAAAAAAATGTTTTTTAGGGTTTAGGGGGCCTGAAAACGTGTACATCTGGTGAAAACTCAATTCTGAAAAATCGACATGAAAACAATACTTTCCTTTTCTATGTAATCGTATAGAGCAGCAGAAAGAAAAAACGGTCTCTTGTAAATAATTAACCCGGTCATAAGATCACTCTTACATAAAGAAAAACACTGGTGTGAAACACTCACACAACTTTCACTTGCCAATGCAAATAATGAACAATATAACCTAAAGTTAGTAATAAAACATTAGAAATAAACAAAAAACAAACCTCAAATATATAACTTTATTTTAATCATGAGTGAAAGACGCAAAATGAAAAGCAACCACAGTTTGGCTTAAAAATAAGGAAAATCACTCTTTCATGCTAAACTAGGCTCTGTAGAGAAAAATGCTTTAAACAAAAGTTGTAGATTATTTAATTTCCTATAAATTTGATTATACACTTATGTCGTAAAATGCATACTAAGGCTGAAATCTTAAAAAAATCGATTTGTACACGTATTCGTGAGAAAGAAAAACATAAAATCGCTAATTACCGCTAAACTAAGCGTTATACGAAAAAATGTTTGAAATAAAAGTTGTAGGATGTTTTAATTTCCACAACTTTTATTACATAAATTTTTGCACTAAAATGTATGTTAAGGCTGCAATCTTTAAAAAAACATTTTATTTTGCGAGCAAACAGCCTTTCCAAGAATTTTAGCAAACATGGCGTCTACCCTATCTTGTAGAGCATAAAACATTCAGTAAATGAGGAAATTTTTAAAAAGATCGTAGAAGCCGTTTTTGAGAAAATCGCAAAATAGTGAAAAAGACATGAATAAACTACTACTTCTGGTTGACCGATTTTGATGGAAATGTTCGTGTCGGGTCCGGTAGTAGTATCTAACTTAAGTTTCAAGTTCGTACGATGTTCCGTTCTCGAGATATTTTGTTCACACACACACACACACACACACACGCGCGCGCGCGCGCGCGCAGGCCAATCGCTAAACAACATGTTTTTGGGTTCAGGGGGTCTGAAAACGTGTATATCCGATGAAATTTTGATTTCGAAAAATCGACATGAAAACAATACTTTCTCTCATTCATATGTTTTTGTTTAGGTCAACAGCCGAAAGGCTGGTTTGAACCTCTAGAGATTTAACTAGATAAAAACGAGGAGTGAGGTGGTTTACTATTGCCTTCCTCACCGAGTTGAAACAGTATGCTTATCCGCTTGCTAGGCCCACCGAAAAGCACTCACTTTTTACCCTGATAATGACACGTTCACTTCATTCACCACAGGGACTGCCTGTATAGTGAAATTCATTACTCTCTGAGGAGATAACTGTGACTAGAGTCTTTTACATCTCTATCTCTTCTGTTCTTAGACAGTTCAGTCGTAATTGGCTGACTATATGTTAAGAAACAGAACTATTTTTTGTAGCTCTGGAACCAACAGATCGAGTGTAATTATTTTAACACTCCTACTGCCTGTTATGGGAAAATATATTTATATAGGCAAGAGAAAGTAAAAAGGGTTCTCCTATCACTGTAAAAAAAGTTGAGTATAGTAAAGAAAGACAATTCTTCCAGAAATCACACACAGGAATGAGACAAAATTCAGCTTCAGGAGAATCAACGCGGAACACAGAATCTCAAAATTAGATTGTCGGATCTTTAGAAAATGCCTGAACAATAGATGTTACACTGACCGGATCTGGAAGCCCGCCCCAAACGAAGAAGTCCACAGAAATCATAACCTCTAGCAGACCAGATGAAGAAAAAGATAATTTTTATTCTTTGGCCATCTCTTGAGAAGTGAATCCCCCAGAATTTCCACTAAAATCATCAACTAAACAGAAAATCTCAGCTCCACTGGGTCAAAGAAATTGAACAGGACATGAAAGAAATCCAAATCTCCCTTGTTGTTAAGGTCAACCGCCGAAAGGCTGGTTTAACCTCAGAGGTTTTACTAAGTAAACACGAGGAGTAAAGTGGTTTATTATTTCCTTCCTCTCAGAGTTGAAAGAATACGCTTATCAGCATGCCAGGCCCTCCGAATAGCACCCACTTTCTACTCTGCAAATGACATCTTCACTTCATTCACCACAGGGACTGGCTGTATAGTAAAATTCATTACTCTCTAAGGAGATAACTCTGACAAGTGGCTTTTGCATCTGTATCTCTTCTGTTCTTAGAAAGTTCAGTCATAATTGGCTGACTATGTGATAAGAAACAGAACTATTTTTTGTAGCCCTCGAACAAACAGATCGAGTGCAATTAATTTAACACTTTACCTACCCGTTATGGGCAAAATTTACCTTGAAGACCTGAAAAAAATCCGCAAATTATCACAAACAGAACAACACAATACTTGAACAGAAAAAATCGACTAATGACAGAAAATCGTATATTCCGACGAAGAACACCAGAAGAGATCAGAAAGATTGAAGGAATACTGGAGAAGAATCAAGGAAAGAAATATCAGGGAAAGTAATTCAACACGGCAAAAATTGAAAAACATTTTTTCTTCTTTAATGTACTTATGAAGTCTTTATGGCTTAAAAACAAGACAGTAAGTATGATTCGTGTGAATAACATTGTCTTTAATATTTTAAATACAATATTAATATGATATACAAGGTGTGGCTATTAAATAACGAGACTGACGTTGTAAAAAATTTAATTTTAATTTTATATATAATCACTTATTGTCACCTTCAATATACACCCTTCTCTATCCTTACAACGCTCCATACGAATTTTCCATTGTTGGAAACAGTGCTGGAAGTCATATTCTGCTAGTTTTTTCAGGACAGGTGCCGCTTTCTCTTTTACAGCTTCCACAGACTCAAATCTTGTCCCTTTTAATGCAGATTTCACCTTAGGGAACAGTTAGAAGATAATAACACGTGCTGAAACGTGGTTTTTTACTTATGATTCGGAAACGAAGCACCAATCCATGCACTGGAAGAGCCGAACTTCACAGAGAACCAAAAAAGCTCGAATGAGCAAATCAAAATTTAAAGCAATGATGATTGTTTTTTTTATATCCATGGGATTTTGTACCTTCACGGGTTCCTGAAGGTTAATCAATATTACTACGGGATTTTGTACCTTCACGGCTTACTGAAGGTCAAACAATTAATCAATATTACTACCTTGAGGTACTTTCTAAACTACGTAAAAGAGTAAGGAAAAAACGCCCCGAAATGTGGAAGGACAAATCATGGATTCTCCACCAAGACAATGCGCCAGCTCATTCCGCGTTACCTGTCAAGAGATTGCTAGCCAAGTACAGCATCTCAGTGTTAGAAAATCCACCTTATTCACCAGATCTTGCACCATGTGGTTTCTACCTGTTTCCTAAGGTGAAATCTGCATTAAAAGGGACAAGATTTGAGTCTGTGGAAGCCGTAAAAGAGAAAGCGGCACGTGTCCTGAAGGAGCTGACAGAAGATGACTTCCAGCACTGTTTTCAACAATGGAAATATCGCATGGAGCGTTGTAGGGATAGAGAAAGAGTGTATATTGAAGGTGACTATAAGTGATTATGTGTTTTTGTTTAGGTCATCAGCCTGTAGGCTGGTTTGAACCTGTAGAGGTTTTACTAAGTAAAACGAGGAGTGAGGTGGTTTACCATGCCTTCCTCACTGAATGGAAAAGTATGCTTATCAGCATACCGGGCCCTCTGAAAAGCACATGTTTTCCACTCTGCAAATGACACTTTCACTTTATTCACCACAGGGTCTGGCTGTATAATGAAATTCATTACTTTCAGAGGAGGTAACTCTGACTAGTGTCTTTAACACCTTTACCTCTTTTGTTCTTAAATGATTCAGTCATTTAATTGGCTGACCATGTGATAAGAAACAGAACTATTTATTTTAGCCCTGCAACGAACAGATTGAGTGAAAATAATTTGACACTCCACCTGTCTGTTATGGGCAGAAGTGATTATGTATAAAATTAAAATAAAATTTTTTACAACGTCAGTCAGTTATTTAATAGCCACATCTCGTACGTGTAATACAGTAGACGAAGTGTTATTACTTTTCTTTCAGTAGAACTTCTAATTTTCATTTATGTTGGAATTTATCAAAGCATTGTAATATGTGTAAACGGCTTTTAACATCTGAAACAAAATCATTGAAATTTAATGTCATAACCGCTTTCGTTTTGAGAAACTTAATTTAACATATAATCTGTAATTTGATGCCCTTACCAGGCAGGTGGAGTGTTAAGGATCCGATGCGAGGGATACCTTGAATGTTAAGACCTGCGGTTCGGACGATCGAAATGAACATGTAAATAGCAAATAAAACGATTGTTTCCGGAGAACCAGATTACTTTTATAAGACAGTTGGTAATCACAACTAAATGATTGATCGATTGTAACTGGCGGTTTAAGGCGGTTAAGAACGAATTGAAATATGAACAATAGGATGAATTGGGAACATGAAATCACAGGAATTGCACAAATAAATAGCAGAAAATACAACAAAAATCGGCACTTACCTTGATAAAGCCTTGAATAGTTTCGCAATGTTACTAACACGTGGTTGATAGGTTGAAACTCACTGAACATAATTTTGTAAATTAAAACAGTTATAAATTCACAATACACAAATGAAAAAGGACAATAAGAGTTCTCATGAAGAGAACGAAACGAAATGCATGCCAACGCCTGACATACATCACAAAGTAAGGCCATAACGCGCCATTATGACCAGAACGAGAGAGCGCCGACTTGAAGCATTGACTGTTAACTTACAAGTGCAAGAGTTTGGGGAAGAAGGAAGTCAGAGAGCAGTGGTAGGGAAAGGAAGAATGACGTAGGCCCTATGCATGAGGTCACAGGAACTATTTTATTTAGGAAATTTGAAATACTGGGTAGCGGGAATCTGAATACATTACTGCATGAATAACGTGCCTTAACATGGAGTGTTAAATTATTTGCACTCGATCTGCTAATTCCAGAGCAACAAAAAATAGTTGTTTCATGAATCACGTGGTCAGTCAATTATATGACTGAAGTATTTAAGAACAGAAGAGGTAAAGGTGTAAAATACACCATACAGTATATTCGCGGTAATCCGAACTCGTAAATGTCCGACCTTTGCGGATAATTGATTTGTGCGGTTTATCGATGTCTACAATCTTTCATTTCGGCAAACAAATTATTAATACGATATGTTGTTTAGGTCATCAGCCGAAAGGCTAGTTTGAACCTGTAGAGGTTTTACTAAGTAAAACGAGGAGTGAGGTGGTTTACCATTGCCTTCCTCACTGAGTGGAAAAGTACGCTTATCAGCATGCCGGGCCCTCTGAAAAGCACATATTTTCCACTCTGCAAATGACACCTTCACTTCATTCACCACAGGGTCTGGCTGTATAATGAAATTCATTACTTTCAGAGGAGATAACTCTGATTGGTGTCTTTTACACCTCTACCTCTTCTGTTCTTAAATGATTCAGTCATTTAATTGGCTGACCATGTGATAAGAAACAGAACTATTTATTTTAGCCCTCCAACTAACACATTGAGTGTAAATAATTTGACACTCCACCTGTCTGTTATGGGCAGCAATACGATATACTGTAGGATAAAAAATGCAGATTTAACAAAATACGAAAACACAACATTTTTAATGACACTTTTGAAATCTGTTACAGTATTATTTTCATATAATTTTAAAACCATCCATTTTACGACAAAAATGCATATAATAAAATTTATAGGAAATTCAAATATCTACAATTTTTTTATAATTTGAAGTATTTTTCTTTACAGAGCCTAGTTTAGCGTGAAAAAGTGATTTTCCATATTTTTAAGCCAAACTGAGGTTGGTTTTCATTTTGCATCATTCACTCATGATTAAAATTAGGTTATGTTTTTTGAGGTTATTTTATTGTTTATTTGTAATGTTTTATTACTAATGTTAGGTTATATTGTGCATTATTGGCATTGGCAAGAGAAAGTCGTGTGAGTGTTTCACACCAGATTTTTGATGTTTTTTAAGATAGGGTTACTCTCCTGCAGAGCTTAGTTTTGCGTCAATTGAGTACTGGTATTCCGGGTTTTTAAGTTATACAGAAGTTGATGTTAATTTTGCGTCATTCACTCGTGATAAAAATTAGGTTATTTTTTTCATATTACATTGTTTACTTATGATTAAACATATTTATGTGGTTCATTAACTACATTGTCAAGAGAAAGTCGTGCGAGTGTTTCACATCAGAATTTTATCCTTGAGAACCTGTATTCCCGGTACAAAACTTGATTTCAAAAAATTGCATGAAAGTAATACTTTTCTTCTATAGACTACGTTCACATAAGGCAAAAGAATGTAAAAAATCTGGTGTGAAACACTCACACAACTTTTCTCTTGCCAAAGCAAATAATTTTAAACAATATAACCTAACATTAGTAATAAAACATTAGAAATAAACAAAAAACTAACCTCTAAAAACTATAAACCTTATTTTAATCATGACTGAAAGATGCAAAATAGAAAATCAAACTCAGTTTGACTTAAAAGTACAGAAAATCACTCTTTCACGCTAAACTAGGCTCTGTACTTAAAAATGCTTATAAACAAAAGTTGTAGATCTTGTAATTTCCTATAAAATTTATTATATATACACTTTTGTCGTAAAATGCATTCTAAGGCCGAAATCTTAAAAAAATCGATTTTTCACACATTTTCGTGAGAAAAATCAGAAAATTGCTAATTACTGCTAAACTAAGCGTTATACAAAAAAATGTTCGAAATAAAAGTTGTAGTATTTTAACTTCTCTACAATTTTTATTATATAAAGTTTTGCGCTAATTGCATATTAAAGCCGTAATCTTTAAAAAATCTATGTTTTTACGTGAAAACAGCCTCACCCAGAATTTCAGCAAACATGACGCCTACCCTGATCTTGTAGAGAATAAAAAATTGAGTAAACCAGGCGCGATTTTTAAAAAAATCGTAGGACCAGTTTTTGAGAATATCGCAAAAAGTGAAAAATTACACGAATAAACTACTAATTCCGGTTGACCGATTTTGATGAAAATGTTTGTGTCGGGTCCGGTAGTAGTATGTAACTTAGGTTTCAAGTTTCAAGTTCGTACGATGTTCCGTTCGTGAGATATTTAGTACACACACACACACGACACACACAAACCAATCGCTAAAAACATGTTTTTTTGGGTTCAGGGGGTCTGAAAACATATAGATCGGGTGAAAACTCGATTTCGAAAAATCGACATGAAAACAATACTTTCCTTCTTATATAGGGTGTATGAATATCCAATTATATAAATTGGATATTACTGCACGACAAGTTTCGACTTCCATTTGCCCGATAACCCCGTCGAATTTCCTCCTTCAAGTCATTGATGTTTCGGGGTTTATTGGCATACACCAATGACTTCAGATGACCCCAAAGATGAAAGTCACAAGGCGTCAATTTTGTTTGCGAAGGTGTCATCATCCTGCCGTTTTCTCAATACCCAGTCAACAAACTGTCGTCTCTTCTGGTGGTCTGCCACTTTCAAATGTTGCGTCAACTGAATTTTATACGGGTGATATTGGAGATCGTATCGAAGAATTCTCCGTACAGAAGAACATCGTAAACCCAATTGTTGAGAACGGCGACGTATTGATTTTGCTGGGCTTAAAGCCACACTGTCACGAACCAACGCAACGTTCTGCTCAGTTCGGCCAGAACGACGACGTCCAGAACTTTTAAGGTCGACTGTTGAACCCGTCTCAAAAAACTTTTTCATGAGCCTGCGAACTGTTGATTCATTCGGTGCTTCATTACGTCCTAGAGTACCGCGAAGTCGCCTGACAGTAGCCGCATAACTCTCTCCACTCTGGTAAAATGTTTTGACGATTAACACTCGTTGTGCAATAGTAAACTTCTCCATGGTTAGACACAGACTGCGAGAGTACTACACTGCGAACAAGAGAAACTACAACTGAATCGTCAATCGGAATGTTCTCCGAAATAGAAATGAGGTCTAACAATGTTGCCAACCGATAAACAAAAAATTTACCAGCCGTTTAAAAACCGGCGCTCTTTTTGAATCACCCGTTTAATTCATATAGGCAAGAGAAAGTAAAAATAGATAGTTTTTGAAAATAATTTTTACCATTGTGAAGTATTCCAAATTCAGTGGGAACAACCGATACACTTGAATTCCCATGGGTTTCTTACTTCTTATCATCATAATTAGCAAAGTCCTTTTGAACCATTCCGGTTTATCAATCCAAGAACATTTGTACAAAGAATCCCTAAAGTTTTCATCCTGAAACAAGCGAAACAATTATATGAAAATAATTATAAATTTTTGGTGAAAATTTTTACTTTCACTTGCCTCTACATGAATACATAGGAAGGAGAAATGTTGTTGTCATGTCGATTTTCCGAAAACGATTTTCACCCGATATAGTAACTACACGTTTTCAGACCCCCTGAAAACAAAAAATGTGTTTTTAGCGATTGGTCTGTGTGTGTGTGTGTGTGTGTGTGTGTGTGTGTGTGTGTGTGTGTGTGTGTGTGTGTGTGTGTGTGTGTTTGAACAAAATATCTCAAGAACGGAACATCGTATGAAGTTGAAACTTAAAACTTAAATTAGATACTACTACTGGACCCGACACGGACTTTTTCATCAAAACCGGTCAACCGAAAGCAGTAATTTATTCGAGTCATTTTTGCGATTTTCTCAAAAACGACTTTTACGATGTTTTTTAAATCGGCTCATTTAGTAAATTTTGTATGCGCTACGTAATAAGGTAGGCGCCATGTGAGCTGAAATTCTTGGAGAGGCTTTGCTTTCGTAGAAACAATGCTTTTTTTAAGATTGCGGCCTTAATATGCATTTTAGGGCAGAAGTGTATGTAATTCATACAACTGCAGGACAGAGACATTTCGACTTCCTGGCACTTCAGTTTTACAACTTTTACAACTTGCAACTTTTACAACTTGCTCTTGCATGATTGCCCCGCTCTTGGGGGGCCCCAGACGACAATTGGCCCTGGAGCTTCAAGGTCAAGTGGAAAATTGGCCTCTCACGGAACGTTCGAGTTTGTACCGCGAGGTGCATGCCCGGGCGGTGTGGGGGTTCCTTGACGAGGTAGCTACGTTCTACCGTCGTCACGTAGTATAACTAAGGGCTGCGTCCCTGCAACTGGGGTTTGACACTGAAGTCAAATTTTATAATGGTGTACAAACACTTTCTCACTTTCTGGCGAATTTAAAGGCGACTAGGTCCTAACTGATATTTTATTATTAGTTATGATAAATCTTCGACAATTCTACCTGACTGTTAGGACCCACATGTTTCTGACGCGAGCCTTGAGCTCGAAGAGGCAATTGACAAGAGGGCGAGTATTGATACACACTCCCCAGGTCTGCCGACCTGGCTCCGACTCGCCCTCGAATAATTTTAATTTCTATAACCTAGTTCTTATAATTAAATTCAAGGTGACTGTCGCCGTCACAACGTTCATTAAGAGTTCTTAGGAACGGCCTACAGGTCTATGCCATCCGGCGACCAATTGGAGGGGAGGTGGTGGGAGAAATGCCAGAAAACCATTTACAACTTGCTCTCGGAGTACGTTAGAGACAGGTCTCGTGATAAGAATTTCAAACTCTTGATCAATAGATTTCTAATTCAGTTGGGACAGAACTCTCTCTTGAAGTCTATGATTTCTCTTCGCCACTAGGGTTAGGCGGGTATTATTGGCTCACTAAAATGTTAGTTATACTCGTATACTAATACTAACGGGTGTTTTATTAAGGACGCAACCCTGATTATAAGAAGATAGAAGTAATACATCGGTGAATTTTCTGTCCCCCAATCGGTATGTTGGCAACAGTGTACTGAAGGCCAACTACCTAAGACAGTTAAAATGTTCCAGTCAAGCATTAGTGTGGTGACAGCAGTCGTTTCATTATATTGTGTCAGCAATTGTTTTTTCCAAGGAAGAACAGGGTGTTTTATTAAGAACGCAACCCTATGTTAAAAGCCACAATCTACGGCATATTTTTATTTTCCGTACTTTACAAATTATCATAATTAATTAATCTAAATTATTATTTTACAAATGAATAGCAAATTGTAATGAAAACATTGTATTACTTCTATCTTCTTATAATCAGGGTTGCGTCCTTAATAAAACACCCGTTAGTAGTAGTTATACAGGGTGATTTTTAAGTATGGAAACAGCTTTATATTGCGTAACTGAAACGTATTTGGCGAAAGAAGCTTATGCGGATCTGCATATTTTAAAAAATCCAGCTTTTTTTTGGTTTTGAAATTTTTGTCCGCCATCTTGGATCTGCCGTATTAGATTCAACTTTTTTTTTTAAATAAGATGTTGGTCGTGTGATACGTCATTTCAATGTGAAATTTTAAGAAAAAAACAATGGCGCAAACCGTTTTTCAATAGATGCCTTCGTGTTTTAGTTGTAAGCATTCAAAGTTGCAATTTTGGGAGAATTGTGTTAGTAATACAAAAGGTATAGTCCGTTCGCTCTTAGAGCTTGCCTGAAATAAACAAACCTCTTCCTTTGTAGTAGTGAGTAACAGTGTACATGTGTCCTTGTATTGCTGTTGGGGTCGTGTGTGTTAGTACACTTTTGGTATAGGATGACTAATACATAATAATGACATTTTATGGATATTAATATAACTCCGCGTAGCCTAAATAAAATTGAAAGCAGTTTATTTAAAAATTATTGTTTTCAGTTAAAATAATGTAACAATTCCACCATGATCGCATATTGTATTACTCATCCCATCAGTCTCAACTTGGTTGTTGTTACATAAACATCCTGCTTCATGTGTTTGCAGTTTGTACTTAGTTCCATTTGTAATTTATCAGTTTAAAATATTTTCTTCCTTCTTTTATTAATATTGTTTAAATTCGTGTGACTTTTTCCTCAACTTCGTTGTTATTGTGTGTGAGTATATCTTTTTGTTTTGTTACACTAGTAAGTATTGATGAATGACGGCGCTTCAACTTCAGTTATAAAACATAAACGAGGACAACTTCTAAAAAGTGGGCAAAAAATTATAATTTACAATGTTTTAATTCTTTATGCGTAAAGTATCGTACTATGGCCTTAAAAGACGTAGAAAAATGGGATCAGAATTGACGGGCGTGTCTACATTTAGTGTACACGGTATAAGAAAAGAGATGAAAGAAAGTGGCAAGTTGCAGACTCCTAGCAAGAAAAGGAAACGAAGCAAACCAGTTTTTGAACTGTGCGACGAAGTTATTAAAAACTGCAGTTCGACTAAAAGTTCACAGTTTTTTCCAAAATAAGGAAGCTTTTACGCTTAATAAACTTTTATCTGTCTTAAACAAGGATTTGGATATGCCACATTTTAAAAGAACGTTGCTCTATCATTTACTGAAATCAATCGGATTTGAGTATTTGAAAAGAGGACTATATGTCGTAATGATATAATTAAAATAAGTAAATTGCATAACATTTTACTTGTTATTAATGATTGAATGGAAAACTTTTCGGGGCAACCTGTACGGCATCAGAGCGGTTTGTTTACTTGAGGCAAGCTCTTAGCGCGAACAAACTATAGAACGCACTGCATAAACCATTTCATTGCATTTTTCAATCATAAAGTATCGTATAATAACTAAGTTTAAACGGTGGTAAGATATGATAATAATTAGAAAAAAATAATTATAAATAAATAATACAACAAATAAATGGCTATGTTAATGTTTAACTAACTACAATTCAGCTATCAGTCTTTATATCACCGACTTTATTTTCTTAAACCTACAATATGATTAATTAAAAAATGCCAAACTAATGTTTCAATAATTGTAAATTAGTAATGAAATAAATTTTGAGAGGATACCTTTCTATAGATCCGCATAAGCTTTTTTTCGCCAAATACGTCTCAGTTACGCAATATAAAGCTGTCCAAACTTAAAAATCACCCTGTATATGTATAATATACATCCCTGAAGAATCCTAAATCCAGGATTTATAATCCACTCAATTTATAGTAGAGTTTTTTTTTGTTTCTGATACCTATTGCGCTAATATTATGTGTTGCATTTGTGTTTGAAGAAATAGTTAAATTTAAGGGCGGTAGTTAAGGTTAAATTTTTGTTTTCTTTTTTCTCTAAAATAATGTAAAGTAAGTTTTTAAAGGTTTATTTTGTCATATTTTTTTATTAATGCTTTATTCATAACTTTGCTGATGTTTGTGTTATCATATATTAACATTTTTTTGTTATAAGTTTTAATTTTTATTTACATTTGTATTCTGTCTGTTTTTTTTAAATTTTGTACTAACGTGTTTTTTAGTGTTATTTGATCATTTTTCTTTTGTGCGACTTATTTTTTTATGTAACAAGTGATGTATTGGTATTAACTGTTATCTCTTTTTGTTTTTTATCAGTGCAAATATTGTTGTAATGTAGTTTTATTTTGTGTTATTTTTTTATAATAAGAATCCTCCAAGCACGGGCTTTGCTCTTTTGGAGGAGTAATAAACAAAATAAATAAATAAATTAATTAAGTTGTAGAGAATTTAAAATCCTACAACTTCTATTTAAAAAATTTTTTTGTACAACGCTAAGTTTAGCGGTAATTAGCGATTTTCTGTTTTTTTTTCACGAAAATGTGTAAAAAATTTTTTTAAAGATTTCAGCCTTAGTATGCATTTTATGACAAAAGTGTATTATACTCAAATATATAGAAAATTAAGAGATACAACGTTTATTTAGAGAATTTTTCTGTATAGAGCCTAGTTTAGCGTGAAAGAGTGATTTTCCTTATTTTTAAGCCAAACTGAGGTTATTTTAATTTTGCGTTTTTCCCTCATGAATAAAATTAGGTTATGTTTTAGTGAGGTTAGTTTTTTTGTTTACTTCTAATGTTTTATACTAATATTAAGTTATAATGTTAATTATTTGCATTGGCAAGAGAATGTTGCGTGAATGTTTCACACCAGATTTTTGTAACTAAAATGGATCGCGCTAAGTTCCATCACAAATTTTGGTAACGCAATATAAGTTGACGATCGTCAGCGGAAGTAAGATTTGGGTATGCGGGGGCTGGAAGTGCTTTTCTAAGTACATCATAGTGACAGCGTTCTAACCATGACATCATGTAGTTTTACATTGATTTATTAAGCATTTCGCTTGAAATGCGCCCGGTAAGAGTTTTCGCAGCCGGCGCAAGCGAACTGCTTATTTAGCGCTAACAACTTTGATCGAATTTCACATTTATCTTTATTCTTTTAATTATTGATCAAAACATGTTTCCAATGCTTTAGTATAACATTGTTTCACTTTAAACGACATTTAGTCTTCATTTCAGTATTAAAAACAAACTGCAAACATTTATTTTCAATAATTTTAATGCCGCGGGACCCGATTTAGCATGTTTTTTTTATATCGGATCTCGGAAAATGTCCTCCTCCTCCGATTGACGTTAGGCGGCAGCACCGTATACATGTTACGGTTCGGCTGCCCTGTCTTATATGCTATAATTTTGCTGCGAGTTGGCATGCTCGGCTAGCTCAGTCGGTAGAGCATTAGACTCTTAATCTCGGGGTCGTGGGTTCGAGCCCCACGTTGGGCGGTTAATTTTTTTTCTTCATAAAATCAATTTTATACAAACAATTTATTTACAAAAAATGTAAAACTATAATAAATTATTATTATTTTTATTATTATTATTATTATAAATAATAAATAATTTTTTAACGTCATACTTATCATCTCGCGTATTGTTATGATAGAACATAATTATCCTCACAAAATTACAATAAAATTGTAAACTGACCGGTAAGAGTTTTGCAGAAACGGTCGCATCAATAGTCAATTTATTTTTAGAAATTATATAATATATTCAACAAAACGTTATGATATCCTCTCAAAATTACAATAAAATTGTAAACTGACCGGTAAGAGTTTTGCAGAAACTGCGTTGTACTAACAATTCAAAGGTGTAACAAAAGGTTAAGGATATCTGGAGTAGGTAAGAGTTTGAAAATATGGCACAAACATCACAAAAACGTATAAATTAAAAATCTATATATAATTAAGTTTATATATAGATTTTTAATTTATACGTTTTTGTGATGTTTGTGCCATATTTTCAAACTCTTACCTACTCCAGATATCCTTAACCTTTTGTTACACCTTTGAATTGTTAGTACAACGCAGTTTCTGCAAAACTCTTACCGGTCAGTTTACAATTTTATTGTAATTTTGAGTTATGTTTACAACTGTGTATTTGTAGTATTATTTATTGATTCTTAATAATTATCGTAAATAATAAACATTCATTTTAAGTAAGTCATAATACTAGACCTAAGCTATATTTAGTATTCTTTTTGGTCATCAGTAGTAAACTGAATTACTGCACTTTGACATTTTTGTAGTGATAGACTAGTTAGTCCGTGAGTCTCCGTTGACGCGAGCTTATTATCGTGAGTAATACTTGTTTTACGGTAATTTCAAAATGTTATTGTATATTTAGGGTTTCATATTTCATATTCATATTTCGTTCTGCCCATAACAGACAGGTGGAGTGTCAAATTATTTACACTCAATCTGTTCGTTGCGGGGCTAAAATAAATAGTTCTGTTTCTTATCACATGGTCAGCCAATTAAATAACTGAATCATTTAAGAACAGAAGAGGTAGAGGTGTAAAAGACACTAATCAGAGTATATCTCCTCTGAAAGTAATGAATTTCATTGTACAGCCAGACCCTGTGGTGAATGAAGTGAAGGTGTCATTTACAGAGTGGAAAACATGTGCTTTTCAGAGGGCCCGGCATGCTGATAAGCATACTTTTCCATTCAGTGAGGAAGGCAATGGTAAACCACTTCACTCCTCGTTTTACTTAGTAAAACCTCTAGAGGTTCAAACCAGCCTTTCGGCTGTTGACCTAAACAACATATTTCATTATTTTCAGTAAAGTTATGTTAAATTGCAATTGAATTTTAAACAATTCACTTTCTTTAATTACATTACTCCTTACTTATTTAGTGTGACGGGTCATGAACTGAATTGTACTTAAGTGTTTGTGGTGGTTACATTTTGAGTTACACGCTTGATACATGTCTTATGTTTTCGGGTTAGCCAATGTAAGTAGGATAGATAGTATACTGTCCTCCGCCTCCGCATGATAGGCGCAATCGTCAACTTATAGCGCGTTTACCAGTACATTTATGTTTTGACGTGCTGCACGGTTCCATTGGATAGAGTATATAGTCTATTCCAGTTAAGTTGGCAGTGCCTACAAAATAAATTCCGATTCACAGGCGGTGCACGAAGGAACAGTTCAAACCGCATTTTGATAGAGATCTACCCATACGTAGAGGTAAAACTTGAAGTAACTTAACAAGAAACTTTAAAAATGAACATAATTAAATGAAACTTTTGTTGTTTTGTCCAGCGAGTTGCTAATCATGTTAACTCTGCTTCGCTTTTTAGTTAGAGATCTGACGTGACCAGTAATTTTCTTTTCCTTAATTATTCTGTAAACTGATCGTTCAGACGCCTATCATTGCTGAAGTTTTTGCTACAATTTCACTAATTGTTATATTAGCATGTTCAGTTTTAAAAGATTTCAAAGCATTTATAATTAATAGCTTTTGTTTAGAATTAATGCCTTGTCCGCGCTTGTTTCGTTTAACCGGAGAATCCATTATTATTGATTAAAGAGAATGTAACTACGAACCAATAGTACTACTTATTAAAATTAAAACAACACAATAACAACAAATATTAGTATCATACGTTTGAAAATATCACAAACACTATTATAATAAGAATTAACACGACTCTGGGTATGTAGTAGGTACTACACTATTCGAATGCAGAAGCAAAACTGATATAATTGCATGTATAGGCCTACGTGACTCAGCAGCAGGCTACAAGTGAAACGGTTGTTGCGTTCAACAGAAACAACCAATGAGCAGTTGCCGTCCCACATTCCACACCAATGAATCTACTGACAACTTAACTGGAATGAACTATAGTATAGTCTGTTTCCTCTACTGTCTCAATTCAAATGATATTCCCAAAACAGTACAATATGGAATACTTACTTCATCTGTAATGTGTTGTCCGTACAAACCCAGATAGTACACTAGATATAATCCCATAGTGAAAACTGCTAATTCGCCTATTTTAACCACGATTTCCTGCGACTGTAAAAAGAAAAACTAATTACTATTACAGTACACTAAATTTTTATACCAAAGCAATGGGTGTTTCAAAACAACGCTCTTGTTTTTAGCTCACATGAATGAAGTCTTTGTTTTGTTTAGGTCATCAACACGTTTAATACCTCTACAGGTTTTACTAAAAACGAGAAGTGAGGCGGTTTAAAATGCATTCCTCACTGACTTGAAAAGTTTGCTTATTAGCAAGCCAGGTTAACTGAAAAACACATCCGAGGTGTGGCTATTAAATAACGAGACTGACGTTGTAAAAAATTTTATTTTAATTTTATACATAATAACTTATTGTCACCTTCAATATACACTCCTTATCTATTCTTACAACGCTCCATGAGAATTTTCCATTGTTGGAAACAGTGCTGGAAGTCATATTCTGCTAGCTTTTTCAGGACCCGTGCCGCTTTCTCTTTTACAGCTTCCACAGACTCAAATCTTGTCCTTTTTAATGCTGATTTCACCTTAAGGAACAGGTAGAAGTCACATGGTGCAAAGTCTGTGAATAAGGTGGATGTTCTAACACTGAGATGTACTTGGCTAGGAACCTCTAGACAGATAACGCGGAATGAGCTGGCCCATTGTCTTCGTGGAGAACCCATGATTTGTCCTTCCACATTTCGGGGGCGTTTTTTCCTTATTCTTTGACGTAGTTTAGAAAGTACCTCAAGGTAGTAATATTGATTAATTGTTTGACCTTCAGGAACCCAGTGAAGGTACACAATCTCATGGATATAAAAAAACAATCATCATTGCTTTAAATTTTGACTTGCTCATTCGAGCTTTTTTGGCTCTCGGTAAAGTTCGGCTCTTCTAGGGCATGGATTGACACTTCGTTTCCGAATCATAAGTAAAAAACCACGTTTCATCACGTGTTATTATCTTCTACCTGTTACCTAAGGTGAAATCTGCATTAAAAGTGGACAAGATTTGAGTCTGTGAAAGCTGTAAAAGAGAAAGCGGCACGTGTCCTGAAGGAGCTGACAGAAGATGACTTCCAGCACTGTTTCCAATAACGGAAAATTCGCATGAAGCGTTGTAGGGATAGAGAAGGAGTGTATATTGAAGATGACAATAATTTTATGTATAAAATAAAAATAAAATTTTTACAACGACAGTCTATTGTTGTTTTTTAGTTATCAGCCCAAGGACTAGTTTTAACCTCTAGAAACTTTACTAAGTAAAACTAGAAGTGAGGTGGTTTAAAATTGCCTTCCTCACTGAGTAAAAATGTATGCTTGTCAGCATGCCAGGCCGTTCCTCTTAAAGATTAGATATCATTAATGGTTTATGCCATAAGTCAAAGGTAAGCCTTTTTAAAAATTTCCACCAGTAATGAGACGCGTCATCTCATGTAAGGATTTTATTTTTTTAAAGAACTTGGGATACCCATCTTTTCCGAGGTCATTCGATCCCATCTTTTCCGGATCGCTAGTAAAAGAACACTAGTTCAGATATTCAATCATCTGGAATCCTCAACAAATGATTAAACCACTCTTTTTTGTATTTCTGAATAGTTGATTTATCACCCCTGGCACACAAACAAAACAAAAGCCTTAATTGTCTTTATTTTGTCTTCATTAATTGTCCATCCCAATAGAACTAATTCCATTTTTTTTTGTCATCAGTCTCTCGATTGGTTTGATGCAGTTCTTCAAGCTGTTCTATTTCGCTCAAGTCGTTTCATATCTACGTAGCCTACCTGTAATACCCTACATCTTTTGTAGTTGCTTTAAATATTCTAACCTTTACCTTCCACTGTAATTCACTCCCTCAATATTACCCTCCATTGTTAATAGCCCAATACCTGGGGTGTCGTAAGATATGCCCCACTAGCCTATCCCTTCTTCTGATAAGATGCTTCCGTATACGTCTTTTTTCATCCACTCGCCTAAGAACCTCTAAATTACTTATTTTGTCCACCTAATCTTTAACATTTTCCTATAACACCACATTTTAAAAGCTTCTAACCTCTTCCTTTCTACAGCCCCTATCACCCACGTTTCACTCCCGCATAATGCTACTTCTCAAACATAGTGTTTCTATTATTCAATACATAGTAACCCATTAGAAAAATAATTTTTTCATGAAAATCTTACCTGCACGACTACGTAAATACTTAAACATAGTAATGCTGCAAAAGCGTAAGTGTGGACTAAAGCAATTGCCTGAATAAAAAATTTTGCCTCATGTGTTTTTCTGAAAAATTAAAAAAAAAATTAAATCTGGTGTGAAACATTCACACGACTTTCTCTTACCAATGTAAATAATAAAGAATAACCTATGTTAAATTATTAGTTAACAATGTAAATTTTGTTTAGCTTTTATTTGTTACGGGGAACTGTACATTGTTAACAACTACCCAATTTGATCGCTGCTTTTTTGCTGTATTTTTTTCCCGTGGATTAGACATGAGTTTGAACAGGGACCCCCAGTACAATTTGTTCATGGGTAGCTGTAAACTGGTCACCTTACTAAGTCGCTTGCCCAACCGGTGTTACTTGACAAATAATAACGATCTTTCTATCAGCTGACTAAACTGGGCTAGCCCGAAGGCGGCAATGTAAAATATAAATATAATCTGGCCGCCTCCGTAGCGTCGTGGTTAGCGATTTGGTTTGTCACGTGGAGGTCCCGGGTTCGATTCCCGGCAAAGGTCTGTAAATTTTCACGCGTCAAATCCCACAGTTAAAGATACATACTCCAACGTAGTCGCTAATGGCCAAGCAAGTTGATGTGACTTTAAATAAATAAATTAAAAAAAAAAATCTAGTGTGAAAACCCCCAAGACTTACTCTTGCCAATGCAAATAATTAACAATATAACCTAACATTAGTAATAAAACATTAGAAGTAAACAAAAAAAACTAATCTCAAAAAATTTTTTTTTAAGATTTTTCAAGTTTCCTAATGTGTGTACGTTGCAATCTGTTAAATTTTAGAACAATAAGCAACCCCATGACCCAATGAGATGAGGATGATATGTATGACGTGTAAATGAGGTGTAGTCTTGTACAGACTCAGGCCGACCATTCCTGAGAGAGTATGGTTAATTGAAACCCAACCATCAAAGTACACCCGGTAACCACTGTCTAGTATTTAAATCCGTATAAAAGTAAACTACCTTTTACTAGGATTTGAACCAGGAACCTTCGTCTCCGAAAATCAGCTGTTAAACAGCTGACTCGAGGCGACGACTTTACCTCTAGACCAACCCGGTGGGTTCTCAAAAAAATAACCTCATTTTAATCATGAGTGAATGATGCAAATGAAAATCAACCTCATTTTGGCTTAATAATACGGAAAATCACTCTGTCGCGCTAAACAAGGCTCTGTAGAGGAAAATGAACAAAATAAAAGTTGTAGATCTTTTAATTTCCTATAAATTGTATTATACACTTTTGTCGTAGTTTGCATACTAAGGTTAAAATCTTAAAATATAGATTTTTTACAGATTTTCATGGAGAAAACAGAAGATCATTTATTACCGCTAAACTAAGCGTATATACAAAAAAATTTTTGAAATAAAAGTTGTAGGATTTTAAATTCTCTACAACTTTCATTTTGTACACTTTTGCGGTTAATGCATATAAAGGCTGAAATCTTAAAAAAAAACTTTTTTTTTCATAAGGTAACCTATTTTAATTTTTTTTTTTTTTTTTTTTTTTTTTTTTTTTTGGTTTAACGTCCGACTGTTCTGCAATTACTGCTAATGCAGACGGTGAAGGATGAAATGATTATTTTGTAACGTATGAAAAGATGCCGTGCCTGAATGGGATTCGAACCCAAGACCGCATGATGAGAGGCGAGCACGTTACCAATTGCGCCAATGCGGCCGGCATCCACATATCAGAGTGCGTTCGTTTCGTGTCCGGAAGTAGTATCTAATTTAAGTTTTAAGTTTCAACTTCATACGATGTTTCGTTCTTCAGATATTTTGTTCACACACACACACACACACACACGCGCACGTGCGCACTCACACATACGCACGCACAGACCAATCGCTATAAACACGTTTTTTGGGTTCAGGGGGTCTGAAAACGTGTAGTTATACCCGGTGAAAACTCGATTTTGAAAAATCGACATGAAAACAACACTTCCCTTTCTATATATTCATATAGGCAAGAGAAAGTAAAAAACAATTTACGTTGATCAATTTGAAAACAGAACACCTACCTGTAAATTGCCTGATGATTTTCAACAATAGAATTTAAATAATATTTCATAATATCAAATTTATTTATTGATTTTATTTGATTATTTTTATGATCATAAATTTGATAATTAAATTTCAAATATTGATCCATCTCAATCAAAGATTGGTTTAATAATTTCAAATCATTTGCTATTAATTTCATCGAATTAAATGTACCTGCATACGATACATACGCGTAACCAAAACTATAAAAACGATTTATTATTTGTAATAAAAATGCAATAAAATATACAATTAAATTTTCATATCCATTCGGGAAATAAAATGGAAACGGTAAAGGTAATTTTTCAATTTTTACATCAAATCCATATTTTATTAATTTTATTGTTGTAATTAAAAATAATAGCATCGTACCAGTTAATAAAAACTATTTTTAAGCCATAATTAATTACATTATTTTGTGCAATTATTTCTTTTTTTGATAAATCAATTATATTTTTTCTTTCATCTGATATATATATCTTAATTAATGGGTTTTTATTATATAAATTATTTTCAATTGTTTTAATTATTGATTGTACATTATCCCATTTTAATAAATAAATAATTCCATGCATTAGATAAGTTGTGAATAAAGCCAGAGCTTTCATTGATTTGACTCGTTTTTCTAAATTACTCCAATTGTAAATTAAATAAAAAATTTCATTAGTTATCAATATTAACATTACTATTAAAAAAATTATGTACAATAATCCAATTTTTCCATTATTTGAATTAATTCCATTATATTTTATTGTAGATTTGAATTTATTTGCGATAATATCCATTGAGTGAGAGACAATTTTATCTGAAAACATAAAAATCTGGTGTGAAACACTCACACAACTTTCTCTTGCCAATGCAAATAATTTACAATATAATTTAACATTAGTAATAAAATATTAGAAATAAACAAAAAACTAACCTCAATAAACATAACCTTATTTTAATCATGAGTGAAACACTCAAAATGAAAATCAACCTCAGTCTGGCTTAAAAATACGGAAAATCACTATTTCACGCTAAACTAGGCTCTGTAGAGAAAAATACGTTAAATAAAAGTTGTAGATCTTTAAATTTCCTATAAATTTGGTTATATACACTTTTGTCGTAAAATGCATACTAAGGCCAAAATCTTAAAAAAATCGATTTTTCACACGTTTTCGTGAGAAAAAATCAGAAAATCGCTAATTACTGCTAAACTAAGCGTCATACAAAAAAATGTTTGAAACAGAAGTTGTAGGTTTTTAAATTCTCTACAACTTTTATTATATACGTTTTTGCGCTAAAATTTATATTAAAGCCATAATCTTAAAAAAACAACGTTTTTACGTGAAAACAGCCTCACCGAGAATTTCAGCAAACATGGCGCCTAACCTATCTTGTAGAGAATAAAAAATTGAGTAAAATATGCGATTTTTAAAAAAATCGTAGGACCAGTTTTTGAGAAAATCGCAAAAAACTGAAAAATTATACGAATAAACTACTACTTCCGGTTGACCGATTTTGATGAAAATGTTCGTGTCGCGTCCGGTAGTGGTATGTAACTTAAGTTTCAAGTTTCAAGTTCGTACGATGTTCCGTTCTTGAGATATTCTGTTCACACACACACACACACACAGACACACACACACAGACCAATCGCTAAAAACATGTTTTTTGGGTTCAGGGGGTCTGAAAACGTATAGATCCGGTGAAAAACTGGATTTCGAAAAATCGACATGAAAACAATACTTTCCTTCCTATATATTCATATAGGCAAGAGAAAGTAAAAATCTGGTTTGAAACACTCACACAACGTTCTCTTGCCAATGTTCGCATCCCATTCAGACACGGCATATTTTCATACGTTAGAAAAAATCATTTCATCCTTCACCGTCTGCATCAGCAGTAAATTGCAGAACAGTCGGACGTTTAAAAAAAATGTTAATAACACAGGTCAACAATGGAAAAGTTGTTTGAAAACTAATTTTTATTTATTTTTTATTCCTAATTTGTGTACGTTGCAATCTGTTCAATTTAGAACAATAAGCAACCCCATGACCCAATGATATGAGGATGATGTGTATGACGTGTAAATGAGGTGTAGTCTTGTACAGACCCAGGCCGACCATTCCTGAGAGGTATGGTTAATTAAACCCCAACCATCAAAGTACACCGGTAACCACTCTCTAGTATTCAAATCCGTATAAAAGTAACTACCTTTACTAGGATTTGAACCCTAGGATTAAATTTGAACTAGGATTTGAAGGTTCCCTTCGTCTCCGAAAATCAGCTGTTAAACAGCTGATTTTAGCGACGACTTTGAAAACTAATGACTGATTCTTATAGATTTTTTTTTTGTTTACGTCTGACTATTCTGCAATTACTACTCATGCAGACGGTGAAGGAAGGATGAAATGATTTTTGTAACGTATGAAAATACGCCGTGCCTGAATGGGGGATTCGAACCCAAGACCGCATGATGAGAGGCGAGCACGTTACCAAGTACGCCAATGCGGCCTATGTGGATTTTTGTGAGCTGGCTTTAGTAAAAATAGTCAAAAAATCCATCACGTACCATTTTTTCACAATGTTAGTTTGTTTTAATATTGTCAAAATTGATAAATAAATATATTTTATTTCTAAATCATGGTTAATTTTCGTCATGAGTTAATTTTGTTGATATTTTATTATTAGTTAGTTTATTAGTTTGGTTGTACGGAAAAAGTTTTTACTGCATACTTTCTGATGACCACGCAGGGTATTATTAGAACTTGGGACCAAAAACGTAATACGGTAAACCTTGGTTGATCCACTTAAAGTACTTCTACCTCCACTTAACATTAAACTCTGATTGACGAAACAATTCGTAAAAGTTTTATCAAACGAAGTAAATTGTTAAGCCAAAAAAATCCACAACTGTCAGAGGTCAAAGTGAAAGAAGGTGTTTTCACTAGTTCAGACATTCGTAAACTTTTGAAAGATAAAGCTTTTCAAACCATAATGGAAGTCATTGAAATCAAGAAGCATAAAAGAAGAAGCATTTAAAGAAGTCGTAAAGAAATTTCTTGGGACCAATAAGAACCCAAATTTTAAGTATGAAGTGGAAAACATGCTAAAAAAATTCCAAGACTTGGGTTGTTCAGTGAGCTTGAAGGTGCATTTTCTGAATTCTCATATTGATTACTTCCCTGGAAATCTTGGTGATGTAAGTGAAGAAGGTAAGTGGGTGAAAGATTTCATCAAGATATAAAGGAAATGGAACGTTGATATCAGGGAATGTGGAATGTAAACATGATTCCAGACTACTGTTGGTGCATCCATAGAGACAATCCGCAAGCTAATTAAAACAGAAAATGTGGTCTGAGAAGTGTTGAAAGGAAAAGAAAAAGGCAGTACAAATCTTCGTAGAGGTAAGAAAATATACCACAATCCTTTTTTAAATTCCAATATGTTTTATAAATAAAAGTTTTCCATGAGAAATACCGTGCGTTCGGAAAGTCGCTGTGCACTGGAATTGTGACTATGGATTTATGAAAATATGTATAAAGAAATGACTAAGCATTTTGGAAAAAATTTATTCAATACCTTAATTACATTGTTAAACCGTGATTATATAAGTTCACAAAATACTCGAGTATGGTCGACAACTAACCCTTGCGCTTTACATGAACAGTCCTTACACGAAGCAAAAATTGGAGTCTGGGTTGCTGTGAGTAGAGCACGTATTGTTGGACCAATTTTTTTTGCAAACACAATCAATAGTGAACGTTATTGTTCTGATATTTTAGAGAACTTTACGCATCAAATAACACAAGTGGAAATGAATAATGGTTGGTTCCAACAAGACGGGGCAACAGCACATACATCTAACATCTCAATGGCTTTCCTGCGCAACGTGTTTGGTGAACGAATAATTTCAAAGAATTTGTGGCCTGCAAGATCTCCTGATCTGACTCCCCCCCGATTTCTTTTTATGGGGGGTGCGGCGAAACAAACTGTGTATCGGAACAGACCACACACGATTGACGAACTTAAAGCCGCAATAACGGCATACATTCAAGGAATCACTGTTCTTCAGTTGCGAAAGGTGTTTGCAAACAAAATGAAACGAGTGCAATGCTGTATTGATGCCAATGGAGGTCATTTCGAACACCTTCTATAAACAATGTAATCACGGTTTAACAATGTAATTAAGGTATTGAATAAATTTTTTTCCAAAATGCTTAGTCATTTCTTTATACATATTTTCATAAATCCATAGTCACAATTCCAGTGCACAGCGACTTTCCGAACGCACGTTATGAACAGGCCTGTATATTGACAATCTCCATTTTTTTTTCATTGTTGTGAAAAATGCTTACGTGCTAGGAAAAAACGGTGGCCATATTTGAAATCAGCGCACAAAATAACATTGAAATCAGTTTTATCAGATTACAAACAACTTTCAATTTGCTTAATTTTGTTGACCTGTGTAATAAAACACATAACCTTATAATCAATTGTAAACAACAAGGTCCAGGTTCAAATCCTTGTAAAGGTTGTTACTTTTATACAGATTTGAATACTAGACAATGGTTATCGGTGTACTTTGATAATTAGAGTTCAATTAACCATACTCTCTCAGGAATGGTCGACCTGGGTCTGTACAAGAGTACACCTCATTTACACGTCATACACATCATCCTCATCTCAGTGCGTCATTGGGTTAATTATTATTCATAAATTGAACAGATTGCAACGTACACACATTAGGGATTGAAAATCAAAAAATCTGGTGTGAAACACTCACACAACTTTCTCTTGCCAATGCAAATAATGAACAATATAACCTAACATTAGAATTAAAACATTAGAAACAAACAAAAAATAACCTCAAAAACATACCTTATTTTAATCATGAGTGAAAGACGCAAAATGAAAAATGAACCTCAGTTTGGCTTAAAAATAAAATCACTCTTTCACGCTAAACTAGGCTCTGTCGAGAAAAATGCTTTAAATAAAATTTTTAAACCTTTTAATTACCTATAAATTTGATTATATAAACTTTTGTCGTAAAATGCATACTACGGTTGACATCTATAAAAAATCAATTTTTTGCACGATTTCGTGGAAAAAAAACAAAATCGCTAATTACTTTTTTTTATTGTTAAAGTCCGACTGTTTTGCAATTACTGCTAATGCAGACGATGAAAGATGAAAATGATCTTTTGTAACGTATGAGAATATGCCGTGCCTGTGTGGGATTCGAACCCAAGACCGCATGATGAGAGGCGAGCACGTAACCAACTTCGCCAATGCGGCCGGCGCATTGCTAATTACTGCTAAACTAAGAGTTAGTGCAACAAAATGTTCGAAATAAAAGTTGTAGAATTTTAAATTCTTTACAACTTTTTTATATACATTTTTTGCGCTAAAATACATATTAAAGCCGCAATCTTAAAAAATACAATTTTTTTACGAAAAAACAACCTCCCCAAGAATTTCAGCAGACATGACGCCTACCCTTTCATGTAGAGCATAAAAATTTTGTAAATGAGGCGGTTTTTAAAAAAATCGTAGGACCAGTTTTTGAGAAAATAGCAAAACAGTGAAAAATTACACGAATAAACTACTAATTCCGGTTGACCGATTTTGATGAAAATGTTCGTGTCGGGTCCGGTAGTAGTATGTAACTTAGGTTTCAAGTTTCAAGTTCCTACGATGTTCCGTTCTTGAGATATTCTGTTCACACACACACACACACACACACACACACACACACACCCATCCACAGACCAATTGCTAAAAACATGTTTTTGGGTTCAGGGTGTCTGAAAACGTGTATTTTCGATGAAAACTCAATTTCAAAAAGTTGACAAAATGAAAACTATACTTTTCTTTCCTCTAATATTCATGTATGGCAAAAATAAATAAAAAACTGATCCGTTTCGTGTTAAACCGGGTTACGGTTTAGCGGTTTGAAGTGAGGTTATCTACAAATAAGTTTTACAGATTTGCTCTAAAATGAATTTAAGTCTCAAACAAAAAAACATCATTTTATACCACCACTAGGAGGATACAATCCAATTAATTTCAGCAGACTTTTATTTGTACAATCGTGATTTCTCTTTCATTATACAGAGTGTTTCAGGAGCATCTGCCATACTGCACAAGCTTATTTCTCTCATCAAAATTATAAAAAAAGTTCATATAAACATGGGTCCAGAAACGCTCCGTTGGCGAGTTATACCGGGTCAAAGATTTCACCTGAAATTCAGCTTCCTCAGTGAAATTAACTCACACTGAAATGTTTAGGGTGTTAATTGAGTTTATTATTAGATAATTTTTATGTTAAATGAGCTGATAAATCGTATAAAACCTATCCCAGAACTCTATCTCCAATAGATTAGGAGAAAATCGGGGTAAAGCAAAAAAGGTTAGGGTCGAAAACACACTTTTTTGCGTTTGGACTACAATAACTCCGTTTAAATTGCCTATAAACAAAGAAAAATGTTCAATACAATTTTTAGAGAATTTGATTCTCAAAAAAATAATGTAAATAAAGCCAATAAAAACGGAATAGTTTTCTTTTAAATTCAATTTTATTAAGAAACACGCAAAACTACAAATTATGGACTTCTTTTTATAACGCTTAGTTCAGCGTTAATTCGTAATTTTCTGTTTTTTTTTATGAAAATCTGTAAAAAATGGATATTTTAAGATTTCGGCCGTAGTATGCGTTTTACGACAAAAGTGTACATGATAACATTTATAGGGTATTAAACGGTCTACAATTTATATTTAAAGCATTTTTCTCTACAGAGCCTAGTTTAGCGTGAAAGAGTGATTTTCCGTATTATTAAGCCAAACTATAATACCTTAACTCTGTTAAGGTTGGTTCTCATTTTGCATCATTCATTCATGATTAAAATAAGGTTATGTTCCTTGAGGTTGTTTCTTGTCTATTTCTAATGTTTTATTACTAATGTTAGGTTATATTTTGCTTTATTTGCATTGGCAAGAGAAAGTTGTGTGAGTGTTTTTCAACAGATTATTTACTCATCCGTAAACACGGCAACACTAAACGAAAAGGGACGAAGTACGTTATTACGACATTGAACCTTACAGTGATATGTCGCACACTGTACAGGGTGATTATAAATGAAATAGACACTTTCAACAGCTTCTTAAACATCAAACTGGTGTATTTGAACATAGTAAATGATATACGTTTGTAGGGAATTTTTTAAAGTTTATGTTGGTACAACTGTTGCTAGCATTTGTTGTTGGCGGCTGCTGTTACAACGACCGGTCTAGCAAAATGGCCGCTACTCAAGTGGATAAGCTTATTGTGTTCTTGAATTAGCCAAAACTACTCGGTTACGGTTGTGCAACGTCATTTCAGAACAAGATACGGTAAACCACCACCAACAAGGCAATCAATCTATGACTAGTGTAAAGATTTTGAAAACAGTGGATGTCTGTTTAAAAGGAAGAGTACTGGAAGACCTTCTGTTACAGAAGAACAAATTGATAGTGTTCTTGATGTTTATGTACGAAGTCCAGGAAAATTAACTAGATCAACAAGTTTAGAATTGCAAATTCCTCAACCGACTGTGTGGAAAATTCTGCGGAAACGTTTGAAAATGCCACCTTATAAATTGCAGTTAGTACAAAGTTTAAATACCAGTGATAAAGACGTACGTAAAAGTTTTTGTCTGGAGATGCAACATTCTGTTGAAAATTACGATGCATTTTTTAATCGCCTAATTTTCAGTGATGAATGTAATTTTCACATTGGTGGAAAAGATAGTAGACATAATGTTAGAATATGGGGCACAGAAAACCCAAAAATAACTTTACACCATACACGCGATTCCCCTATAGTAAACCTCTTTTGCGCAATATCTCGTGAAAAGGTTAAAGGGCCGTTCTTCTTTCACGAAGGGTCAGTAACTGAAGTAATTTATCTGGACATATTAAACGAATGGTTTATGCCTCAACTCCAGGAAAATAGTGATAACTTCATTTTTGTACAAGATGGAGCTCCGCCTCACTGGCACTTACAGGTCAGAAATTATCTTGATGAACGTCTTCCTAGACGATGGATCGGCCGTGGAAGTGAGGAAAACATTGTGTTTACGCCGTGGCCACCTCGTAGTCCAGACTTAACGCCCTGCAACTTTTTCTTATGGGGTTATGTAAAAGACAAAGTTTTTGTACCACCACTTCCTGTAGATATCGATGATCTAAAACAACGTATCGCAAATGCTCTTGCCACAGTTGACCGTCGTAAGCTTAATCGTGTGTGGGAAGAATTCGACTACCGTGTTGATATCTGTCGTGTTACAAATGGTGCACACATTAAAAATCTGTAATTATTTCCAATAAAAAACTTAATGAATTCTTCTATATAATCATGTAAGCAATTACCTTAACTTTTCAAAAATAAATTTTCTATAAGCTATCGAAACTATTTATTTTATTTACAATCACCCTGTATAATATTATACACTTCAACATTGTTGTAAAATTCGATATTTGTGATTATTTTTAATATTGTACACTTACCCAGAGATCAATATCTCTTCCATTAATAATAAAATAAATTCATGAAAGTTATTCGAATAGTAATTACTAAAATCGTTTGACCGTTATTATGAATTTTACGCTGTTTTTTTTATAATGATTAACTGAGTCAGTCTTCAAACATTTTTATTAAAGATTACTGATCTGTAAGTGAGTTACTTACGGAATGATGAACTACTGTTTAGAAATTCTTATAGCATATCAAAAAGAAAAATTTATCTTGGATATTTTCTTTTGTAAGATTAAAAATAACGGATGATTTTTTTTAGATTTACCAAAAGTAAATTATCGACGTATGATACATAATAAAGATATTCCAAAATTGTTTTATTGAGTTCATATTTTGGGAGTACAGGAAATGCATTGAATTTTTTATTATGTCGTTCTAGAACTGAAAACAAAGGATTTTCTGTTTCCTTATTGCGTGTGAGTTACATTCCGTGATAACGGAAATGATACATTCTACACGTGAGTTGAATATTAAATGATATCTTACATCAGATTATATGAAAAAATTCAACATAATTTCCATTTTAAAGAAGTCTATTATTAAACCAAAATTCTTATTAAAAATAATATTGAAAGCACGAGTTTCATTGATTTTTAAGAGTTTAATTCTTTCTTAATTCAAGTTGATCGTCCCGACTCAACCGGGTATATTGTGTTGGTGGAAATTTTTACTTTCTCTTACCTATATGAATCTGCCCATAACAGACAGGTCGAGTATCAAATTATTTACACTCAATCTGTTCGTTGCAGGGCTAAAATAAATAGTTCTGTTTCTTATCACATGGTCAGCCAATTAAATGACTGAATTGTTTAAGAACAGAAGAGGTAGAGGTGTAAAAGACACTTATCAGAGTTATCTTCTCTGAAAGTAATGAATTTCATTGTACAGCCAGACCCTGTGGTGATTGAAGTGAAGTTGTCATTTACAGAGTGGAAAATATGTGCTTTTCAGAGGGCTCGGCATGCTGATAAGCGCACTTTTCCACTCAGTGAGGAAGGCAATGGTAAACCACCTCACTCCTCGTTTTACTTAGTAAAACCTCTACGGGTTCAAACCAGCCTTTCGGCTGTTGACCTAAACAACACCTATATGAATATATACGTTTTCAGACCCCCCGAACCCAAAACACATATACAGTAATCCCCTGGTATCCGCGGGTTTCGGTTATCCGCCGACTTTGTCCGTGGGCCTAAAACCTTAAAATACGTACGTTTTCTCTCCTTGTGTACACCGTACTTGGTTGGGAAGTAATACAATTCTGAAAACATGCGTTTGAATAAATGTTTTGGCATCTGTATCATGTGGAGTCACACACTAGTATGGCGACGCCAAGCTACATTTCCGGTTACTGTACGTAGAGAGCCAGTCACCGGGTACCGGGTCCCGCCAGTAACACCCCGCCCTCACCGCCATACGTACGCTCAGGCACCATACTGTAATTTCTCCGTACGTTTTCCTCCATGTGTCAGTCTAACTTTTTCGTACGTTCGTACAGTTCTTTGTGTGTTCGATGATCCTGAAACGAAGCCAAGCAATGCGTTGCAATGCTGAGGTATTGCAACGCATTGGCTGACCACGTATTGGAGACGGATCCAGTCATGGAAAGGGCCCTTCAATTCAAAAGAGGACTCAGGAGCTGTTAATACCATACGAAGAAGTACATAAGGGTTTGAAAAGAAGAAGCAAAGAGCCATAACTAACTATTTTGAAATGCTAAGGTATTTCGCAACAAAAGAGTATATAATTAAATTTATAGGAAATTAAAATATCTACCACTTTTCCCTACAGAGCCTAGTTTAGCGTGCAAAAGTGATTTTCCGTATATTTAAGCCAAACTCATGTTGATTTTCATTTTGTTTCTTTCACTTATGATTAAAATTAGGTTATGTTTATTGAGGTTAGTTTTTTGGTTTATTTCTAATGTTAGTTTATATTGTTCATTATTTGCATTGCCAAGAGGAAGTTGTGTGAGTGTTTCACACGAGATTTTTTTATAAATAAATAAATTAACAAACAAAAGATCTTTAATTGTATTATTTATTTTCAAAATGATTGACTAGATTCTTGATGCTGAATTATGTGAAATGAGTTTTCTTTTTTAGCGTTGAAAAGTTTATTCAAACCTTAAAGTTAAGTAACATGTTATAATACGTGTAGACACCCTTTGACATCTGAAACGAGACCAAAATCAATATGATAAAACAGAAATATTTAATTTATTAATCTAAAAGCAAGTTAAATGAAATTACAATAGAGAGCAGAAGTATAGTCATGTGAAAGTACAGTAGGTCTGTCCTTACCACGGTGTAAAAAAGTATCGTATTGCAACTTCCAACCCTTCATATATTTTTACTTTCTCTTGCCTATATGAATATAAATAGGAAGGAAAGTATTGTTTTCATGCCGATTTTTCGAAATCGAGTTTTTACCGGATCTACACGTTTTCAGACCCCCTGAACCCAAAAAACATGTTTTTAGCGATTGATCTGTGTGAGTGTGTGTGTGTGTGTCTGTTTCTGTGAACAGAATATCTCAAGAACGAACATCGTATGAACTTCAAACTTACGTTACACACCCCTACTGCACGCGACACGAACATTTTCATTAAATCGGTCAACTGGAAGTAGAAGTTTATTCGTGTGATTTTTCACTTTTTTGCGATTTTCTCAAAAACTGGTCCTACGATTTTTTTTTAAATCGCCTGGTTTACTAAATTTTTTATGCTCTACAAGTTAGGGTAGGCGCCATGTTTGCTGAAATTCTTGGTGAGGCTGTTTTTTCGTAAAAAATTATTTTTGAAGATTACTGCTAGGCCTATATGCATTTTAGCGCAAAAATTTATATAATAAAAGTTGTAGACAATTTAAGATCCTAAAACTTTTATTTCAATTATTTTTTGTATAACGCTTAGTTCACCGGTAATAAGCGATTTTCTGTTTTTTTCTCACGAAAACGTGAAAAATCGATTTTATTTAAAATTTTGACCTTAGTATGCATTTTACAACAAAAAAATATAATTAATTTTATAGAAAATTAAAAGATCTACCTACAACTTTTATTTAGAGATTTGTTCTCTACAGAGCCTAGTTAGCGTGAAGGAGTGATTTTCCGTATTTTTAAGCCAAAGTGAGGTCGATTTTCATTTTGCATCTTTCACTCATGATTAAAATAAGGTTATATTTTTTGAGGTTAGTTTTTGTTTATTTCTAATGTTTTAGTACTAATTTTAGGTTATATTGGTCATTATATGCATTGGCAAGAGAAAGTTGTGTGAGTGTTTCACACCAGATTTTTAATTATAATATTTTATTAATGTATTTAAAAGAGGTCAAACGAAATTACAATAGAGAGCAGAAGTATAGTCATGAGAAAGTACAGTAGGTCTGTCCTGACCGCGGTGTAAAAAAGTATGGTATTGCAACTTCCATCCGCTTATACTATATTTTTTACTTTCTCTTGCCTATATGAATGTATAAGAAAGGAAAGTATTGTTTTCATGTCGATTTTTCGAAATTGAGTTTTTACCGGATATAACTTTTTACAGATCCCCTGAACCCAAAAACCATGTTTTTAGCGATTGGTCTGTGTGAACAAAATATCTCAAGAACGGAACATCGTACAAAGTTGAAACTTGAATCTTTAGTTAGCCTATATACTGTAGGCTACTACTAGAGACCCAGACACGAACATTTTTATCAAATCGGTCAACCGGAATAAGTAGTTTATTCGTGTAATTTTTCACTTTTTTACAATTTTCTCAAAAACGACTTGTACGATATTTTTAAAAATCACCTCATTTACTACAATTTTTATGCTCTAAAAGATAGGGTAGGCGCCATGTCTGCTAAAATGCTTGGGGAGGCTGTGCTCTCGTAGAAGGAAATGTTTTTTTTTTAGGATTGTGGGCTTAATATGAATTTTAGGGCAAAAGTGTATACGAGGTGTGGCTATTAAATAACGAGACTGACGGTGTAAAATATTTTATTTCTATTTTATACATAATCACTTATTGTTACCTTCAATATACACTCCTTCTCTATCCCTACAATGCTCCATGCGAATTTTCCACTCTTGGAAACAATGCTGGCAGTCATCTTCTTTCAGCTCCTTCAGGACACGTGCCGCTCAAAAATGTTTGAAATGAAACTCGCAAAAATGATTGTACTGAAACTTTGTACGCGATTGAAAATGACCCAATTTTTTTGGAAACGATAATAACATGTGATGAAACGTGATTTTTTACTTATGATTTGGAAACAAATCGCCAATCCATGCACTGGAAGAGCCGAACTTCATCTAGAGCCAAAAAAGCTCGAATGAGCAAGTCAAAATTTAAAGCAATGATGATTGTGTTTTTATATCCATGATATTGTGTACATTCACTGGGTTCCTGAAGGTCAAAAAATTAATAAATATTACTACGTTGAGGTACTTTTTAAACTACGTCAAAGAGTAAGGAAAAAAGCCCTGAAATGTGGAAGGACAAATCATGGGTTCTCTATCAAGA
The DNA here is from genome assembly GCA_035578175.1 of Catonia carolina. Classification (NCBI taxonomy): domain Eukaryota; kingdom Metazoa; phylum Arthropoda; class Insecta; order Hemiptera; family Achilidae; genus Catonia; species Catonia carolina. Next base: position 9,223,747 of record JAQMRL010000017.1, on the reverse strand, counting down.
CAATGCGCCAGCTCATTCTGCCTTATCTGTCAAGAGATTTCTGGCCAAGTACAGCATCTCAGTGTTAGAACATCCACCTTATTCACCAGATCTTGCACCATGTGACTTCTACCTAAGGTGAAATCTGCATTAAAAGAGACAAGATTTGAGTCTGTGGAAGCTGTAAAAGAGAAAGTGGCACGTGTCCTGATGGAGCTGACAGAAGATGACTTCCAGCACTGTTTCCGACAATGGAAAATTCGCATGGAGTGTTGTAGGGATAGAGAAGGAGTGTATATTGAAGGTGACAATAAGTGATTATGTATAAAATAAAAATAAATTTTTTTACGTCAGTCTCATTATTTAATAGCCACACCTCGTATGATAAAATTTATAGGGAATGAATAAAATAATCTACAATTTTTATTTGTTGCATTTTTCTCTACTGACCCTAGTTTAACGCGGAAGAGTGATTTTCCTTATTTTTAAGCCAAAGTTAAGTTGGTATTCTTTATGCATCATTCACTCATGATTAAAATAAAGTTATGTTTCTGAGGTTAGTTTGTTTGTTTATTTCGAATGTTTTATTACTAATGTTAGGTTATATTGTTTATTATTTGCATTGGCAAGAGAAAATCGTGTGAGTGTTTCACACCAGATTTTTCTTTTATATGGCTAATTTCAGACCATGTGAGGTAACTTTATGCGTTTCCGGAAGCTATTTTTGCATTCTCAGCAATCGTTCGTTGTAGGTTTTTCTAATTTTTTTTTCTATCCCCTCCCGGTGTTCTGTTTTTTTGTTCTTCATGGAAGCCTTTAAAGTTTATAATTAGTTGTCTGAATTTTGTTCGGTTTGCAAGGGTTTTCTTCATTTTCGCCACGTCGTTCGCAGGTCTTCCAAAAAGTTCTGGTTGCTTCGTGTATGTTGGTATAAACTCTCCAGAATCTGAAGGCCTGTTTGCTCTGCATGAATCTGTAGTAGTTCCTCACCTGTGTGGGTGGTTACTACCTGGGATAATTCTGTTTAAGTGACATTCCATAATGCTTTTTTACATTGAGCTAAAAAAATGAAAATCCCTCTCATGAGACGACGCGTCTCATTTTTGAAAAAGCTTATATATGGCTTACGCAAAAATAATTAGTGATTTCTGTATCTACTTTTTAAGAGGAATCGAATAACACTATCTTTGCTTCCAAATTCCGGCTTTGATTTTTTTGACTTGCGGTTTTGGCCATTTCCAATCGAAACCGGAACTTCAAACCGAACGATTTCTCTATCTACTCTTTAAGACGAATCAAATAACCACTACTTTTGCTTCTAAATTCCGACTTTGATATTTTGACTTCAGGTTTTGGGCCACTTCTGGTCGAAACTAAAATTTCAAACTCAATCCAGACCCACTAACTTTACGTGTAGATTACGAATCCGGAAACCTTTTGTTGATATCTCTTGTACTTTACGACTTAATTTTTTGACTTGCGGTTTTGGGCTACTTGCGGTCGAAATCGGAACTTAAAACCGAATGATTTCTGTATCTACCTGATTTCTGTAACTTCAATCCTAATCCAGACCCACTAACTTTACGTGTAGATTACGAATCCGGAAACCGTTTGTTGATAGGTATCTGTTGTAGTTTGTGACTTGAGGTTTTTGGCTACTTGCGGTCGAAACCGGAACTTAAAACCGAATGATTTCTGTATCTACCTGATTTCTGTAAATTCAAACCTAATCCAGACCCACTAACTTTACGTGTAGATTACTAATCCGGAAACCGTTTGTTGATAGGTATTAGTTATAGTTTGTGACTTGATTTTTTTGACTTGCGGTGTGGGCTACTTTCGGTCAAAACCAGAAATTTAAACCCAGTTTAGGGCCACTATTTTTTTGTGTAGATCAAGAATCCGAAAACCGTTTGTTGCTATCTTTTGTAGTTTCTTACATCTTGGTGTGACGGACGGAAATTGGAAAATTATTAATGACAATTTTAAACATTGCCACCAAAAATTGGGAAAAATAAATAAAAATAAAATATTACCATTGTGAAGTATTCCATATTCAATGGAAATAATCCGAAAACGTGAATTCTCATCGGTTTGCTACTCCTGATCATCATAATTAGTAACATCTTTTTAAACCAATCCGGTTTTTCAATCCATGAGCATTCATACAAAGTGTTTCTAAAATGTTCATCCTGTAAGAGAATTGTAGTGATTTTAAAACAAAATTTTTATTATTTATTTAAAAAGTAATAAAAACATCAGTTTTCATTTCCTCTAGTTCTATATGCATATACCGGGTGTTTTAAAAGGTCATGCCCGCTTCATTTTTGTATTCTGTATACCGAAACAAACAAAATATTTCATATATAAAAAGTCTATTAACCCGCATTATTTTTCCATTATTATTCAGCCCCGCATTTTGTATTTTTTAGGAAAACCGTTATTTATCACTTGAAAGGATTGAAATTTGTTAAAATTATTTATATCTACGTACTCTAAAAAATAAAAAAATACGATCCATGCATTTCCATATTTTTCAAAACACCAGTCAAATGAAAATTTCAAAACAGTTTTCTCGAAAACCATTAGTTTTTTCAAAATTTTAATATCGGAAATGTTAGGCTTATTGTTTTGAACAAAAAGATATTTCATTTTTAAAATTCGGACATAAACAACCGTGATATAGCAAAAATTCGGTTGCTTAATTATTTGGCCGGTTTCATCTTTTCCAGTAAACAATAAAGTAAAATGTCATCCAGGCTAATTTTTTATTTTAATCGTTTTTCTAAATGAGAAGATGTGAAACCGGCCAGAAAATGAAGCAATCGAATTTTCGCTATTACCTCGGTTGTTTACCGTCCGATTTTCTAAAATGAAATATCTGTTTGTTGAAAAAAATAAGCCAAACATTTCAGATAATATAAAGCCCTTCGAGGAAACTAATGGTTTTCGAGAAAAACGGTGTTGAAAATTTCACTTGGCCGCATTTTGAAAAATATGGAAATGCATGAATCGAAATTTTTATTTTTTAGAATACGTAGATGCAAATATTTTTAACAAATTTCAATCCTTTCACGTGTTATAATGGTTTTCTTGAAAAATACAAAATGGCGGATAGAATGGGAACGTGTATCGACGTTTTTTCTTATGAAATATTTTTTGTTTTGATATATAGAATACGAAAATTAAGTGCGCGAAGCCGTTCTGGAACACCTTATAAAGGGAAGAACAGAAGAGATAGAGGTATAAAAGACACTAAAGAAGAAAGAGAAGTGGAGAAAAAAGAAAAAGAAGATAAGCAGGAGGATAAACAAAGGAGAAAAGCAGCAGGAGGAGAAAGAGGAAGAGGGGAAGAAGGAGGAGGAGAAGAAAACGAATAAGGAGGAGGGAAGAAGCAGGAAACGGAAAAAGCAGAAGAGGAAAAGGAGAAAAAACGAAGAAGGAAGAGAAGAATAAGCAGGAGGAGAAAGAGGAGGAGAAAACGAAGAAAGTGGTGGAGAGGAGAGAAAACGAGGAAGGAAGGGGGAAGAAAGAGCAGGAGGAGAAGAGAAAACGAGGAAGGAAGAGGGAGAAGGATCAGCCGGAGAAAAAAAGGAGAAGAAGGAACAGGAGCAAAATAGAAGAAGCATGAGAAGGAGGAGAAAGTGGAAGTGAAGATTTCGCAGTTTAGCCCGCGTGATGACCATGCTCAATCCTCTATGGTAGAACATCCCTTAAAAAGTTTAAATCAATTTATTGTAAGACCTTCTCTATTATTAACAACTCATTAGAAATAAAAAACTATAAACTTTACAGGCTTACCGACCTCATCTATGATGTGTTGTCCAAATGATCCGAGATAGTTTACGATAACAGATCCCAAAAGAATCAATGACACCTCTCCAAATTTTCCTGCGGTTTCATTGACCTGCAAAAAGAATTATTTTACCAATTTTAATTTTTCTGAAATTGTTATTATTTTCTACTTTCTCTTGCCTATATGAATATATAGAAAGGAAAATAATGTGTTCATGTCGATTTTTCGAAATCGAGTTTTCACCGGATTTACACGTTTTCGGACCCCCTGAATTCAAAAAAACATGTTTTTAGCGATTGGTCTGTGTGTGTTTGAACAGAATATCTCAAGAACGAAACATCGTACGAAGTTGGAACTTCAAACTTAAGTTAGATACCACTAGAGGACCCGTCACGAACATTTTTATCAAAATCGGTCAACCGAAGTAGTAGTTTATTCGGGTCATTTTAAAATTTTTTGCGATTTTCTCAAAAACGGCTCCTACGATTTTTTTTGAAAATCGCCTCATTTACATTTTTTATTCTCTACAAGATAGGGTAGGCGCCATGTGTGCTGAAATTCTTTGGGAGGCTGTGCTCTCGTAGAAGAAAATAGTTTATTTACGATTGCAGCTTAAATATGCATTTTAGCGCAAAAGTGTATTCAAACATTTCTTTGTATAACGCTTAGTTCAGCGGTAATTAGCAATTTTCTGTTTTTTTTTCACGAAAATGTGTAAAATATTATTATTTTAAGATTTCGGCCTTAGTATGCATTTTACGATAAAAGTGTAGTTTATGTAATACAACTAATAAAAGAATAATCAAAAAGAATAGGTAATGAAAAGATCTACAACTTTTATTTTTTAAGCATTTTTCTCTACAGAGCCTAGTTTAGCGCCAAAAAGTGATTTTCCTTATTATTAAGCCAAATTAATGTTGGTTTTCATTTTGCATCATTCATTCATTATTAAAATTACTTAAATTTTAATATTAAGTTTTTTAATAATACATTATTACTTTTGTCATCAAGGCCGAGCCAGTAGCCGCCCTCTACCTTAGCGCTCTCGGCAACTTTATAAAGAGCGCTGCACTGAGCCAAGATTCAATTTTAATCAAGACACCGAGGGATTCACTTCCACCAGACAGCATCGACAAGACGTCCACCACGGCACACGGCTGCCGGACTCCAGCGAAGACTAATCGACGACCCCGCAAGAGAGAAGATGATGCTTCCGCTCGCCGTCCCGTCACCGTAAGCCGTTGACCGGACCGTCATCGCCCGCTGACGCGAGCGATGCCCACAGCGGTCCCTCGACCGAGCCTTACGCCCACCGGATCCGACGAAGCAGCCATCGACGCACTACTGCGAGGGAAGAAGATGACGTCTTTGCTGAACGACGACACGCCGTGCCGCCCAGCTCCTCGACCACCACGACGACTACGACCGACGCTTCCCATCAAGACGACCACCGCTTAAACGATCCTTTTCAGGGCTACCAAAATTAAAGGTTTTAACTCGCCACTTAATGTCGCCATCTGGTGACAGATGGTATGGCCATGTAAAGAGAAAAGGGGAGGAAAGTTTGTCTAGAAGAATGGAAGAAGGAAAGGTGAACGGAAAGAAATCAAGAGGACGACCAAGAAAAAGATGGAAGGATGAAATTAAGACGAATGTGGAGGGACGGGGATACAACTGGGAACGAATAGAGGGGGAGAAATGGTGGACGGACAGAAGAAAATGGAGAAGCTTGGTGAACACCCAGTTCCGGCGATAGCTGGAACGGGCACTGATCTTCTTCTTCTTCAGGTGCCTTCTCCATTACGGAGGTTGGCTATCATCATGGTTAGTCGTACTTTATCTACTGCTGCTCTGAAAAGGTCATGCAACGAGCAGTTAAACGCTTCTCTCAGGTTTTTTAACCAGGATATTTTTCTGCGTCCCACCGAGCGTTTACCAACGATTTTTCCTTGAATTATGAGATGCAGAATCTCGTATTTAGGCCCCTCATGATGTGTCCAAGGTATGTCAGTTTCCTTATCTTTATGCTTTGCGGGATTTCGAGCTCTTTCCATATTCTTCTGAGGACTTCTATATTTGTGACCCAGTCCGTCCGCGGTATTCGAAGTATTCTCCCTTAGGTCCATATTTCAAACGCTTGTAGTCGGGTCTCACATTCTTTGGTGAGTCTCCACGCTCTACCCCATACAAGAAGGGAAAGACGTACCACTTCAAGAGGCGGGTCCTGGTTTCGAGGTTCAGGTCGCGGGCCGATAGAAGAGGTCTCATTTTTAGGAACGCTGCCCTAGATATACATATACAATTGTAAAATTTAATAAATAAGTATTCATTGATAAAATGTTCACCTGTACAAATCCGTAAACTGCCATACAAATCAGAGCTCCAAAAGCGTATGTATTCAAGAACGCAACCACTTGAACTGTGTCTTTCATTACTTTCACATGTCTAAAGAAACAAAAATGTTAATTTATCAATATTCAATTTATAATTCTGTAGTGATAGGTATAAAGGTCTTAACTTGAAAATAGTCATTTTTCAGGAAAAGCAAATGAAAATTTAAGACAGTATAATTTATACATTTTTTTATTATTTAAGGAGAGTTTTTCCAATTGTCTCTTCCAAAAATTTTTTTTATAATTTGTTATACATTTCTTTTGTTTTCTACTTAAGTTAACTACGAAAATAAAAATTCCGTTTACGTCTACGTTGTGGCTCTTTTTCGGTGGGCAATTCACGACTTAAGACCTTTATTCCGTTTACAGTGTAACTTAATACCTTTTGATCTGGTAAATTCTTACTACAGTTACTTAAGTCACGAGTTTGCCTTTGGTTTCTTGTCATTTCGACCATTTCAAGTTGATTTTTTTCCAGTTGATCTCAGCAATTGATATTGGTAAAATAATAAACAACTATGGTATAAAGGTTAACTCAACTTAAGACCTTTTGTACAACTAAAAAAGACTGAGAAGCTAAATCTAAAGGTATTATTTACAATTAAGACTTTTATACCGTTACGCGAAGAGAAAATTTTTATAGTCAGTCAACCTAATTCACTTCAGGAGTTAGCTACACTTAAGCCCTTTGCACAAATTGAAGGAGAAAATTTTTCTAAACTGAATAGTTCACTTAACTCAAAATCGACAATTTTTGACTTAAGAACTTTATACCTATCACTACAGAATTTATCATCATACACTACGAATTAGGGCTGTTCCAACTAAAATAAAATTTAAGTTATCTTTCTTTTTTTGCCCATAAGAAGCAAGTGAAGTGTTAAATTATTTACACTCGATCTGCTAGTTCCAAGGCTGTAAAACATAGTTCTGTTTCTTACCACATGGTTAGCCAAAAAGCTTTTCTTTTTTTGCCCATAAGAAGCAAGTGAAGTGTTAAATTATTTACACTCAATCTGCTAGTTCCAAGGCGGTAAAAAATAGTTCTGTTTCTTACCACATAGTTAGCCATAAAGCTTAAGAATAGAAGCGGTGGAGGAGTAAAAGAGACTATAATGCTTTTCACGGTTCTTACTACTGTTCCACGCGTTTAGACCAATCAGAACGTTTGCCAGCGATGATAGATTGTACTTGACGAACATTACGCGCGCATGCGTATAAGAGCCGTAGTAGAGTCAATTGTGTCTTGCATCTCGTACTGAACACATCGATTATGGAGTGCGTTAACATGCAATACTTTATAATAAAGGGTGATTCAAAATGAGCGCCGGTTTTTAAACGGCTGGTAAATTTTTGTTTATCGGTTGGTAACATTGTTTGACCTCATTTCTATTTCGGAGAACATTCCGATTGACGATTCAGTTGTAGTTTTTCTTGTTCGCAGTGTAGTACTCTCGCAGTCTGTGTCTAACCATGGAGAAGTTTACTATTGCACAACGAGTGTCAATCGTCAAAACATTTTACCAGAGTGGAGAGAGTTATGCGGCTACTGTTAGGCAACTTCGCGGTACTCTAGGACGTAATGAAGCACCGAATGAATCAACAGTTCGCAGGCTCATGAAAAAGTTTTTTGAGACGGGTTCAACAGTCGACCTTAAAAGTTCTGGACGTCGTCGTTCTGGCCGAACTGAGCAGAACGTTGCGTTGGTTCGTGACAGTGTGGCTGTTAGCCCAGCAAAATCAATACGTCGCCGTTCTCGACAATTGGGTTTACGATGTTCTTCTGTACGGAGAATTCTTCGGTACGATCTCCAATATCACCCGTATAAAATTCAGTTGCTGCACGAGAAACAATGTTGTTGCTCCGTGAACGGTTCCAGGATCGCATCATTTCTCGTAATTCCGACCATCAATGGCCACCAAGGTCGTAAGACTTGACGCCTTGTGACTTTCATCTTTGGGGTCATCTGAAGTCATTGGTGTATGCCAATAAACCCCGAAACATCAATGACTTGAAGGAGGAAATTCGACGGGTTATCGGGCAAATGGAAGTCGAAACTTGTCGTGCAGTAATATCCAATTTCATGGACAGAGTTGATGCGTGCCAGCGCAGTAGAGGAGGACACATGCATGACATCATTTTTCATACATGAAATCGGAAGGTAAGATGAACTTGTTGATGTATTTATTTTCAGTTTTTCAATAAAATAAATCTCTTAATTTGATATATCAAAACCGGCGCTCTTTTTGAATCACCCTATATAATCAGCTGGTTGTATGTTCATGGGTTATGATTGTTATTAAAAGACGAAATATATAACAGTGCTACGAGAGCAAGTATCGGCAACGTTGCTGGCAAGTCATTGGCTAGCTATTAAGTGGGTAGGGGGCAATGCATACGTTCGGAGCTCATCAGTTTTGAAAAAAAGTATAGTAAAATTTATCTCTTCTGAGAGTAATGAATTTCATTATACAGCCCAACCCTGTGTTGAATATAGTGAAGGTGTCATTTGCAGGGTGGAACTTAGGTGTTTTTCAGAGGCCCCGGTATGCTGATAAGCGTACTTTTCCATTCAGTGAGGAAGGGAAAGGTAAAACAGCTCACTTTTCGTTTTACTTAGTAAAGCCTCAAGGGCTTCAAATCAACCTTTCGGCTGATGACCTAAACAACAAAAACAACAGGGAAAGAAAGTATTGTTTTCATGTCGATTTTTCGAAATAGAGTTCATCGGATATAAACGCTTTTAAGCCCTCTGAATCCGAAAGATATGTCTTCAGCTATTAGTGTGTGTGTGTGTGTGGGGGGGGGGGTTGGTTTTGGGTGCGAGCGCGCGTGTGTGAACGAAATATCTTATGAACAGAATAGCGTACGAAGTTGAAAGTTGAAATTTAAGTGGGTAGGCTACTACTAGAAGACCCGTCACGAAATTTTTTATAAAATCAAGATGGTTTCAGAGGCCCTGTAATGCTAAAAAGCATTACTTTTCCACTCAGTGAGGAACGCTGGTAAACCATCTCACTCCTCGTTTTACTTAGTTAAGTCTCTTGAGATTTCAACCAGTCTTTCGGTTGATGACCTAAACAACAAATAAATATCTGGTGTGAAACACTCACACAACTTTCTCTTGCCAATGAAAATAATGACCAATATAACCTAACATTAGTAAAAGGTAAAACATTAGAAATAAACAAAAAAAACATAACCTTATTTTAATCATGAGTGAAAGACGCAAAATGAAAATCGACCTCAGTTCGGCTTAAAAATACGGAAATCACTCTTTCACGCTAAACTAGGCTCTATATAGCAAAATGCTTTAAGTAAAAGTTGTAGATCTTTTAATATCCTATAAATTTTGTTATAGGTATACTTTTTTGTCGTAAAATGCATACTAAGGCCGAAATCTTTAAAAAAATCGATTTTTCACACGTTTTCGTGAGAAAAAAAGAAAATCGCTAATTACTGCTAAACTAAGGGTTATACAAAAAATGTTTGAAATAAAAGTTGTTAGATTTTAAATTCTCTACATTTTCTATTATAAAAATTTTTGCGCTAAAATGCATATTAAAGCCGTTTTCTTAAAAGAAAAAACAATTTTTTTACGTGAAAACAGCCTCACCAAGAATTTCAGTAAACATGGCGCCTACCCTATCTTGTAGAGCATAAACAATTAAGTGAATGAGGCGATTTTTAAAAAAATCGTAGGACCAGTTTTTGAGAAAATCACAAGAAAGTGAAAAATTACACGAATAAACTACTACTTCCGGTTGACCTATTTTGATTAAAACGTTCGTGTCGGGTCCTCTAGTCGTATCTAACTTAAGTTTCAACTTTCAAGTTCGTATGATGTTCCGTTCTTGAGATATTTTGTTCACGCCCACACAGACCAATCGCTAAAAACATGTTTTCTGGGCTCAGGTGGTCTGAAAACGTGTAGATCCGGTGAAAACTCGATTTCGAAAAATCGACATGAAAACAATAAGTAGGCTACTTTCCTTTCTATACAAATATACTCTCGCTAATATATACTAAATATTTACTAGTTTTTGTTATGTTCAATAATATATTCGATTAAACTAACTTCACAAAGAATTCACGTAATAGGCCTACCAGTAGTCACTAATTAGATGGACTGACAACATTTACAAATACCGAAATAATACAAACAGCTGAACGTGATATTAAGCACCGGTGACGTCATTTGCTCCTGCGCATCCTAACGTGACCCCAACCGTCTCTTTTAATAATTACCCTGGCGGCACCTTTATAAAATTAGGGTTAGGCAGAAAAACCTCCCCTATTAAGGAAGCTAATAAAAAGAAAATGAAAAAAAAATTTTAATTAAATAAAATTAGCAATTTATTTTTATTAATACAAAGCAGAGATTGTTCCGTTTAAGAAAATGTAAGTTTAAATTGTACAACTTTAAACTAATTTTTTTTTAACAATACGTCTTTCAAATGATTACCTCTACTGTTGATACACTGGTTGAGTCGTTCTCTAAAGTTGTTGATTACTTTACGAGTCATGTCAGGTGGTATTGCTTCAACTTTACGTGTTATCACTTCTTTTAGGTTTTCTAAAGTTTGAGGACGATGTTGGTACACCTTGGATTTTAGATAGTTCCACAGAAAAAAATCACTGGGTGTTAGGTCTGGCGAACGTGGTGGCCATCCAATATCACCACGCAAAGAAATGACGTGTCCAGGAAACATTTCCTTTACCAATGCCAATGACTGCCGTGCTGTGTGGGCTGTAGCGCCATCTTGTTGGTACCATACATTAGCAATGTCATCAAAAAGCTCCCTTAGTTTTGGCTGGAGAAACTCACAGAGCATGGCACAGTACCGTAGACTGTTTACGGTAACACTCTCGCCATTTTCTTCGAAAAAGTATGGGCGAATCACTCCAGAATTAAAAACAGCACACCATACCGTTACTTTAGGGCTGTGAAATGGTCGTTGATGGAGTTCTTGGGGGTTGTGTTCAGACCAATACCTGCAATTTTGGTAGTTTACTATTCCCGAAAGGTGAAAGTGTGCCTCGTCAGAAAAAATCACATCTGCTGGGCGAATGTTCCGAAGAAAGTCTAGGCGCAATGTTATACGGACAGCACAATCTCTTTCACTCAGTTCTTGAACAGTAACAATACTGTAAAGATGCATTTTTAAATCTCAATGCAAGATCCTTCTCACACTACGTTCAGTATAATCGTAATGCTGCCGCATGTTTTTCCGCGGAACGTCGAGGAGATTATTGGACTGAAGCTCTCACGGCATCAACATTTCCTGAGTCTGTTACAGTCCGTGGTCAACCAGGTGGTTTCCATTTTAATGCTGAACCTGTCTCACGAAAGTTAGAAACCCAAGAATAAATGGTTTTCTTATCGGGAACAGGGTCCCGTCGTCCGAGCACAAAGCGAACACGGAAAGCGTGTTGAGTATTTATGGGCGATCCGCCATTTTGAAGAAACTGTTCCACGATGAAAGCACGATGTTCACCCGACCACGCTATATTGTCCACTAAAACTGCATGTATGCAGCTACTAAAGGACGTGCCCCCCACTACTCTCCTCCGTCTCTTGTCTGCTCAATGTTACTTTCTAATAGGGGAGGTTTTTCTGCCTAACTCTGTATTAATCTGAAATTAGGTGAACCTGTGCGGGAAAACCCGCCCAAAAGTGTAAATTTTTTTTATAGAACTTCTCTGTAAACAACATTTTTTGTTTTATTGTTGTGTGGCATTATTTGAACTTTTAGGCTATATGATCTGACACGTGACATAGCAACGTACAATTGTCCATGTGAAAATACCGGCTGTGGCAGATAAAGGGCAAATTTGTTGAATGTTTGGCCTTGGGATTTGTTTATTGTAATCGCAAATGCTAAACGGATGGGGAACTGTCTTCTCCTGTTACGACTTCTAAATCAAGAAAATTTTCGTACATTCTTAGATTTATTCTTAGATTTCCGATGTTACTAATTTCCAAATTATTTCGAGTTTTATCAAGTGCGGTACGCAACCCAATTCGTAATCTAATTGAATTTTGTCTTCGCGCATTATAATAAGGTGTCTGACGAACTGATTCCGTTCGAGCTTTTCGAGGCGTGCCTCGTCTCCTTCCTGCGTTGGTAGGCAATGCCAATGCGTTGGTAGGCTATACTTTAGTTCGTTGAACATGCCCCTTCTCCAAACTGAAATAGCTGTGCGAGATGTGGGAGGGATAGATAGAGAAAGAGAGAGGCCTATACTTCAGTTTGTTGAACTTGCCCCCTCTCCAATCTATTTTAGACCTCCTATTTTACGGTCATAAATCGAAATATTTGATTTTGGATAGTTTTCTGCAAATCTACTCGAACAAACGATTCATTTGAGCTCACTTCGGGGAAAATCGGTGAAGGTTCAGGTGGTTAAAATCGTGTTGAAAAAAACCTGCTCGCTATTAATATATAGATAATTACCTGTAAATTGATTGATGAGTTTTCACAATGTATTTTAAATGCATTTTCAAATTATAATTTTGCATTGAAGAATCTTCATCAATATTATTACTTTTTCCGTTCATTTGAAATGAATATTTATCAAATTCATTCAGAGAAAATCTTAATAAACGAATCTCACATGCTATAATTTTCATGGATGTAACTGAACCACCGTATGATGTGATCGAAAAACCAAAAGCTAATATCCGATATACAACTTGTAATAAATATGCCATAAGATACATTAATAAATTTTTATATCCAATCGGAAAATAAAACGGATACATTAATGGCAAATTATCAATATTTAAATTAAATCCAAATTTAATAAATTTTATTAGGAATATTATGAAAGGTATTATTGTCGTTATCATTAATACAATTGCAAGCCCATAATACATAAAATTATCATTTTTAATTATATTTATTTTTAAATCATTAATTAAATTTTTTCGTTCATTCGATATAAATATGTTATGTAATCGATTTTTATTATTCAAACCATTTCCAATTATTTTTATTATTGCATCGATTTCATTCCAAAATATATAATGAAATATTCCGTGCATAAGAAATGACGTATATAACACAACTCCTTTTATCGATTTTACTCGTAGTTGTAAATTTGTCCAATTGTAATATACATAAAATAATTCATCCGTTATTAATATTATCATAACTAATACATAAATAATGTATCGGATTCCAATAGAACCATTTTTCGCGGTTATTCCACTCGATTTAAGTGCGTCTCGAAATCGTTGTTCTAAACTTTCCATTTAATCTATAAAAAGTTTACCTGTAAAATAAATTATTCATTTATTCATGATATCTAACGATAAAAAACGTTTTAATTATATAATTGTAATATGAAGATACTTAAAATAAATTGTTGATAATATCTAAAAACGATACGTAAGAATAAAAATTTGGTGTGAAACACTCACACAACTTTCTCTTACCAATGCAAATAATGACCAATATAACCTAACATTAGTAATAAAACATTCGAAATAAACAAAAAACTAATCTCAAAAAACATAACCTTATTTTAATCATCAGTGAAAGACGCAAAATGAAAAATCGACCAGTTTGGCTTAAAAATACGGAAAATCACTCTTTCACGCTAAACTAGGCTCTGTAGAGAAAAATGCTTCAAATAAAAGTTGTAGATCTTTTAATTTCCTATAAATTTGATCGCATACACTTTTGTCGTAAAATGCATACTAAGGCCGAAATCTTAAACAATCAATTTTTCACACGTTTTCGTGAGAAAAAAAACATAAAATTGCTTCTTACCGCTAAACTAAGCGTTACACAAAAAAATGAGTGAAAAAAATTGTAGAATTTTAAATTTTCTACAACTTTATTACATAAATTTTTACGCTAAATTGCATATTAAAGCCGCAATCTTAATTAAAACAATTTTTAATGTGAAAACAGCCTCCCCAAAAATTTCAGCAAACATGGCGCCTACCCAAAAGTATTATTATAAGAAAAAAAATAGTTGGACGTAAAATAAAAGCGAGATCTTGGTGTAAATCAAGATACGCAGCGCTTTATTATTTTCGGAAGCGTAGTTAATTTTTAATGTTCAACAATAATGATTACTTTAGTGAATGTAAATTAGCCATTATTGAGATATGATAATATATCCCAATGAATTCATGTTGACTCAATGACCTGTTGAGACGCTAACCGTAGCTTATGTTCATCAACTGACTTGGCCTCGCGAAATTACGAGTGTCTTTTCCTGTCAGCCTCAAGACGATTAGAATGAACTTCAGAGCAGTGACTTCTGCGAATAGAAGCTTGACGGACCTGTTGAGATGCTAATCGTAGGTCATGTTCTTCAACAGACTCGGCCTCACATAGTTGTGAGTGTCACTCCGTTTCAGCCTTCAGGCGACTGGAACCTGCTTCAGAGCACTCACTTCGCCTGATGGCCTGATGGTCTCTTTGAGATAAAAGTAATTGTTCACGTTGTTCTACAGGTTCAATTTGGCGGGTATGAATAAGCCTCCCTCGATTTGTTTTTAGCTTCCTGGCTCTCGTAAGCCCTGTTTAATTTTATAATTTTGGCACGTCTTGTCAATGCTTGCTTAGTCAAACATGACCTCTTCCCCGAAGGCATAATTATCTTCGAAATAAGAATAAACACAGCGTAGTTAAGAGACATCTAGGAGTAAAGTAAACAAACTAAAAAGAATACCAGTACTGTTTGACAAGTTTCGAAATAGGATTCCCTCCCTTCCGCACTTCATCCAAGCCACCTCGCATTACGCACCGTCCCAAAAACATTAGCTCGGTTAGTCAGCCTACTAGTACAGCCCATTACTACAACAATATTTTTATATTCATATTTACTATTACTTTATTAATTATTATTATTTGCACTTATTTAACCTGTACCTGTTTAAATCACAAATATACAGTTACACTGTATTTCTTTAATCGAAACAAATTTATCTAAATATTGAACAACCGATCAAACCCAAAATATAATAAAACTGCACTGACTGTAAAACCAATATTGCACCTAGGTCGCTAACACTGTACAACTGAAGTAAAAGCATAGTTTATATTAGCTGCTCTCAAGTAAATAAAGAATAATGCTTTCTCCATTTAATAATTAAATCGTATCAATTATTTACATGAACAGTCAAAATTATAAATTAAGAACTTGCTGAGTTATATTATGACTACGTTACCTAATAGTAAACAAAAATAATGGAAACACTAATGACTTTCTGCTGGTGGTCACATAATCTGTACAAAATGTTATGGATAACAAGAATCTATTATAAATGATATTCATATTAATTGCTCATTTGTGTTGTGCGTACAATTGTATTCTATCCGGCACGTAGTGCGAACGGGAATTGAAGAAGTGGGGAAGGGAGGAATTCCTATTTCGATCGTTGTCAAGCAGTACTTGTAAAATCTTCAAATCTATTAACAATAAAAGGATTTATATAAGATGCAATTATTTACACTCAATCTGTTAGTTGTAGGGCTAAAATAAATAGTTCTGTTTCTTATCACATGGTCAGCCAATTAAATGACTGAATCATTTAAGAACAGAAGAGGTAGAGGTGTAAAAGACGCTAATCAGAGTTATCTCCTCTGAAAGTAATGAATTTCATTGTACAGCCAGACCCTGTGGTGAATGAAGTGAAGGTGTCAGTTACGGAGTGGAAAATATGTGCTTTTCAGAGGGCCCGGCATGCTGATAAGCATACTTTTCCACTCAGTGAGGAAGGCAATGGTAAACCACCTCACTCCTCGTTTTACTTAGTAAAACCTCTAGAGGTTCAAACCAGCCTTTCGGCTGATGACCTAAACAACAACACATAAGATGTAATAATTGGAAGAATCGAAACACAATGTGCACAACAGTAATGCAATTGTTAATCGAGGCTAGGACCTCTGGAGAGCCAGTTTTGTTTACTGGTGGTCTGGGGTATGCGAAACCCAAACAGATTCCACAAAAATTAATTTGTATTGTTTTACATAATTAAATAAATTTACTACTTCTATAGAGCAATAAAAATTGATGTTATGAAGATTAACTCACACAAATTGTGTGTGTGTGTGTGTGTGTGTGTGTGTGTGTGTGTGTGTGATGTAACTGTCGGTAATTTAAAATTATTCGCTACAGAGCAATTAAAATTGCTGTTATGATACCGTTAAATGAAAGGTAAATCACAATAGGAACACCACGATATTCATCAACCAACTTTTAGTTAACTACTAAGGTGACTGTCTGTCATTTGTCGTAGGTCATTTAGGTAGGGAGGTTAATGATGGAAGGGGGTAGGGTAGGTAACTATCGTTTCGGAATGAATATCTGCAGCACGTAGGCCTATCTTTATTCTGTCTTTCCTAAAATATTGATTGCTACGTTATTTTTATAAAATTGGTAATATCTCCGTTATTATGCATGAAAATGAAAAACTTTACATAATAATACTTATCTGTTTTCAAACGTTTCGTAATTTCGATTATATCAATTTTTTTGATAAATTGACTTTTAACGGAGATATTCGCAGTTTTTTGTTTACCCCTCCCTCTGAACTCCCTATCAACCCTTTTGTGATATTAAAAAAATGTATAGCCTATTTTCATTTCGATAATGTCGAGAACGTAAATACCGAAATTCATTGAATTTGGTTCAGCGGTTCTTGGGTGATGCCGTAACATACAAACAGACAAAAATTTAGCTGAACTTATTTTCGGTGTTTATTTGGTAGATCTGACGTAGAAACAAAATTTGGGACATTTTGAAAAATTTTACAGACAAAATCACAATTTTATTTATATAGATAGATTAATCGGAAATAACAATCTATGCAAAAGAGTACTCAGTTTTTAGCCGGTTTTCCGTTAATGTGGTTTTAAACGTCCGTTACTCCGTCCAGGCTTTTCATAAAAATCGGCGTTTAAGTGCGTTGAAGATCAGAGTTTTTTCTATAATATGAATATTTTAAAAGTTAAATCTCATGTTCCGTTTTAATATGCTGGCCATTTTTTTAAAAAAGTGCTTTTATGGCTCCACGTAAAGGTAGGGAAATGATTTTTGGACTAAACCATGCATTATCACAACAGTATTATGTCAAGCTAAGTATTTATTTTTTTAAATAAAAACATCGTTAAATAATTCAAAATGAGCTACGGAATGATTTTGCAGCAGGAAAAACACAGAAGTTTGTATTTCTAAACGACAATGCTCGGAGCAGATACCGCTTATAGAGCTCAGTTTCCTCTCAAGAAGTTTAGAGGCTCATAGAATTTTCTATTAACACCACATATCTATTTCTAATTACAAATGCAGAATACGATACATGGCACAATACTGCTGTAAGAATGCATGGTTCAGTCCAAAAATCATTTCCCTACCTTTACGTAAAGCCAAAATAGTTTTTTTTAAATGGCCGGCATTTTAAAATAGAACATCAGACTTCTATATTTAAACGTTCATATAGAGAAAATTCTGATCTTCATCGTACTTAAGCGCCGTTCTTTTATTAAAAGCCTGGATGAAGTAACGGACGTTTAAAAACCACATTAACGGAAAACCGGCTAAAATCTGAGTACTCTTTATGCGTAAATTTCTGCATCTCCGACTAGTTTCAGTTAAAATAATCTAAGTCAAACCAATCAACGCAGGAAAGAACAGACTTTAATTTAGTGTAGTGTTCAAAAATATTCGTTATGTTTTTTTGAGATAAAGCTCTTCGAACGAGTACGGACAGGTAAAATGGCATGCCTCTAAGCGCATGCGATGTAGCATGCGACATCGCACGAGTGTGGACATAGCTACTGAAACTTACAGTGATATGTCGCACACTATAATTTTATATACAGGACCGGCAGAAAAATTGATGGTTTTGAAATAAATAAAATAAATCAGAAATAAGATGTAAAAAACATTTATTAATAGATTTCAAACATCATTTCTTGCCATTTTTTTTTTTTTATTAAACACTTAAATTCTAAAATTCACTTATTTTGTTTTAAAAATTACGTCAGTCAAGTGATGACCCTCATTCTGCACGCATTCATGTAATCGTACTTGGAAATTATCCATTGCCTTCACAATCATGTCGTTCGGTATCGCCGCTATTTCATTTCGAATTGCTGGCTTCAGATCTTCAGTTTTTCGAGGCTTTACGACTTACACTTTCGATTTCAAATACCTCCAAAGAAAAAAGGTCACAGACCGAAAGATCTGGGGAGCAAGCAGACCATGAAAGGTCACCATTTCTTGAAATCATGTGTTCTGGAAACATTTGTCGTGACACATTCATTGACACTCTGGCAGTGTGAGCAGTAGCCCCATCTTGTTGGAACCAAACATTTGCAGTGTCAACTTCACGACGTTGTAATGCTGGTGCAAGGAAATTATTTAGCATTTCGACATAATGACTTGAAGTGATTGAAACTGCTCGACCGTTCTCTTCGTAAAAATATGGACCTATCACTCCGAATTTAGCCACTGCGCACCAAACTGTCACACGTTCACAATGAAGTGGTTTTTCGTGTAGGCTGCGAGGATTTTCTGCCCCCCAGTACCGGAAATTTTGTTTATTTACACAATCAGACAGGTGAAAATCGGCCCTTATCTGACATTATGATTATTGAATCGTTAGTTAAAATGTTCAGAATTGATTGTGCACATTCTCTTCGGTTTTGGAAATCATGTTGGCTTAGTTCTTGAACAGTTACGATTTTAAACAGATTAAAATGAAGATCCAAACGCAAAATTCTTCGAACACTCCGATCTGATATTCTTAGCACAGCTGCGTGGTGTGCATCAGGGCGACGTGGACTTCTGGCTACTGACAATCGCAAAGCATCTGTGTTTTCGGGAGTACGAACGCTACGTGGGCGGCCTGTAGGTTTCCGTTTTAAAGATGAAGCCGTTTCTCTAAAAGTTTTAACCCAACGCATTATTGCATTGCGACTGGGAACACTACCGTGTCTACTTACTCCAAACTTTGTACGGAACAAACGCTGGGTTTGACTACCGAGTAACCGTTACTAAATTAAGTCTCTATGATGAAAGCATGATGTTGTGCGTTCCAACACTCCATTGCAACTGTAATGGCATTGAGCCGGGGAATGATAGTCATTGACCCGGTTCTTCCCACTCGCATTGTTGCGATGTACAGTCAGATCAAAAACCATCCACTTTTTCTGCCGGTCCCTGTACTTCAACATTGTTATAAAATTTAATAAGTACCTCAGAATCTGTTTTGATGAAAGAATGAGATGGTCCGTCCATATTCATCACTTGAAACAAAAAATCCGAAAATTTCTTTACATTTTTCCCCGCATAAATATAATTTTGTCACAAAATGACCTAAGAAAGGTATATTGTGTCTTGATATAATCCTTGCTGCAGTACGGAATCATCGCTTGGAGTGGGGCCTTCCGTTCGACATTGGAACCACTCGTAACGGCTCAGAAAGCTGTGATCAAAAGCGCTTTAAATTGTGACAGACAATTCCCTTCTGATTTATTAAATGGTAGATTTCGGGTACTTGACATTCGGCAACTTTACATAAGGAACTTATTACTGTACATAAGATCTAATAAACTTTCTGTACTACAGTAAATAACTCATAATTATCATACCAGAGCTGTAACTCGTATTGGATATCAAGCCCCTAGATTGCATAAAACCATTAACAGCACTGCAGCACATTATATAGCCTCAATCACATACCTTAATTTACCTTAATTTACCAAAATACTGATGTAACTCCTCAAATATACAAAAGAAATGTAACCAACTTGCTGATTAATTTAGGAAGAGGGCAGTCTGAGGATTTAATTAGTTATATATATTCAAACTAATAATTGCTCTTCCTCTTGTGTCGGGTAAAAATGTTTTGTTAACATTGTCATCGGAAGTCTGCTTCATCCTTTGCCATTACATGACATTTTATATTTATTTATTTTTTTATGTATTTTTTATACTATTATTCTTTTTACTTTCTCTTGCCTATATGACTATATAGGAAGGAAAATATTGTTTTCATATCGATTTTTCGAAATCGAGTTTTCACCGGATCTATACGTTTTCAGACCCCCTGAACCCAAAAAACATGTGTTTAGCGATTGGTCTGTGTGTGAACGGAATATCTCAAGAACGGAACATCGTACGAACTTGAAACTTGAAACTTAAGTTACATATCACTACCAGACGCGACACGAACATTTTCATCAAAATCGGTCAACCGGAAGTAGTAGTTTATTCGTGTAATTTTTCACTTTTTTGCGATTTTCTCAAAAACTAGTCCTACGATTTTTTTAAAAATCGCCTCATTTACTAAATTTCTTATGCTCTACAAGATAGGGTCGGCGCCATGTTTGCTGAAATTCTGGGTGAAGCTGTTTTCAAGTAAAAAAATTGTTTTTTAATATCGCGGCTTTAATATGCATTTTAGCGTAAAAATGTAGACTATATAATAAAAGTTGTAGAGAATTTAAAATTCTATAACTTTTATTTCAAAAATTTTTTGTATAACGCTTAGTTTAGCGGTAATTAGCGATTTTCGGTTTTTTTCTCACGAAAACGTGTAAAAAATTGATTTTTTTTAAGATTTCGGCCTCAGTAGGCCTACGCATTTTACGACAAAAGTATAGGCATATAATAAAATTTATAAAAAGTTAAAAGATCTACAACTTTTTTTTAGAGCATTTTCTCTACAGAGCCTAGTTTAGCGTGAACGAGTGATTTTCCGTATTTTTAAGCCAAACTGAGGTCGATTTTCATTTTGCGTCTTTCACTCATGATTAAAAAAAGGTTATGTTTATGGAGGTTAGTTTTTTGTTTATTTCTAATGTTTTATTACTAATGTTAGGTTTATTGTTAATTGTTTGCATCGGTACGAGAAAGTTGTGTGTTTCACACCAGATTTGTAATATTGTACACTTACACAGAGATCAATATCTCTTTTATTAATAATAAAAAAAATTCATGGTAATTATTCGAATAGTAATTACTAAAATCATTTGACCGTTATTATGAATTTTATGACACCGTTTTTTTGATAATGATTAACTGAGTCAGTCTTCAAACATTTTTATTAAAGATTACTGATCATAAGTGAGTCACTTACGGAATGATGAATGAACTACTGTTTAGAAATTCTTATAGCATATCAAAAAGAAAAATTTATCTTGGATATTTTCTTTTGTAAGATTAAAAATAACGGATGATTTTTTTTAGATTTACCAAAAATAAATTATCGACGTATTATACATAATAAAGATGTACCAAAATTGTTTTATTCGATTCATATTTTGGGAGTATAGGGATTGCTTTAAATTTTTTATTATGTCGTTCTAGAACTGAAAAAAAGGACTTTCTATTTCTGTATTGCGTGTGAGTTACATTCCGTGATAACGGAACTGATACATTCTACACGTGAGTTGAATATTAAATGATATCTTACATCAGATTATATGAAAAAATTCAACATAATTTCTATTTTAGAAGTCTATTATTAAAACAAAGTTCTTATTAAAAATAATATTGAAAGCACGAGTTTCATTGATAATATTCTTAATGCTCGTTCCGACTCACCCGGGTATATTGTGTTTGCGTCAACTTTTACTCTCTCTTGCCTATATGAAAAATCTGGTGTGAAACACTCACACAACTTTCTCTTGCCAATGCAAATAATTAATAATAAACCTAACATTATTAATAAAATATTAGAAATAAACAAAAACTAACCTCAAAAACATAACCTTATTTTAATCATGAGTGAATGACGCAAAACGACAATCGAACTCAGTTTGGCTTAAAAATACGGAAAATCACGCTTTCACGCTAAACTAGGCTCTGTAGAGACAAATGCTTTAAACAAAAGTTGTAGATCTTTTAATTTTCTATAAATTTAATTATATACACTTTTGTCGTAAAATGCATAGGCTACTAAGACCGAAATGTTAAAAAAATCGATTTTTCTCACGTTTTCGTGAGAAAAAAAAACAGAAAATCGCTAATTACCGCTAAACTAAGCGTTATACAAAAAAATGTTTGAAATAAAATTGTAGAATTTTACATTCTCTACAACTTTTATTATATAACGTTTTGCGCTAAAATGCATATTAAAGCCGCAATCTTAAAAAGAAAATGTTTTTACGTAAAAACAGCCTCAAGCAGAATTTCAGCAAACATGGCGCCTACCCTATATTGCATAAAAAATGTAGTAAACCAGTTGATTTTTAAAATAATCGTAGGACTAGTTTTTGAGAAAATCGCAAAAAAGTGAAAAATTATACGAATAAACTACTACTTCCGGTTGACCGATTTTGATGAAAATGTCCGTGTCGGGTCCGGTAGTGATATGTAACTTAAGTTTCAAGTTTCAAGTTCGTACGATGTTCCGTTCTTGAGATATTCTGTTCACATACACACACACGCGCACACACACACACACACACACACACACACACACACACACACACACACACACACACACACACACACACACACACACACATAGACACACACACAGACCAATCGCTAAAAACAAGTTTTTTGGGTTCAGAGGGTCTGAAAACGTATAGATCCGGTGAAAACTCGATTTCGAAAAATCGACATGAAAACAATACTTTCCTTCCTATATATTCATATAGGCAAGAGAAAGTAAAAAAATTATAAAATTTTAATTTCCTAATATGTGTACGTTGCAATCTGTTCAATTTAGAACAATAAGCAACCCCATGACCCAATGAGATGAGGATGATGTGTATGACGTGTAAATGAGGTGTAGTCTTGTACAGACCCAGGTCGACCACTCCTGAGAGAGTACGGTTAATTGAACCCAAACCATCAAAGTACACCGGCAACCACTGTCTAGTATTCAAATCCGTATAAAAGTAACTATAGGTATCAGATGAACTAATGTCCCATAGCCGAGCGAGTGAGAGGGAGATAAGGGGCATAACTACGCATGCGCTCAAAGGCCTTTACCGTTATAATCCAAATCTGAAAACATACTACAGTCGTTATCTTGCTTGTTAGTTTACTGCATGGATAAAGACTTGCTCACAACAATGAGTAAAATTAAAGACAATGTTATTGGAACGGCGCGTATGGCTTGTGTAGTGAGAGCGTTATGCATTCTCTCACTCCCACGGCTATGGGGCATTAGTTCATCTGAATACTGTACGTTGTAATCTGTTCAGTTCAGAACAATAAGCAACCCCATGACCCAATGAGATGAGGATGATGTGTATGACGTGTAAATGAGGTGTAGTCTTGTACAGACTCAGAGAGTATGGTTAATTGAACCCCGACCATCAAAGTACACCGGCAACCACTGCCTAGTATTCAAATCCGTATAAAAGTAACTACCTTTACTACGATTTGAACCAGGAATCTTTGTCTCCGAAGATCAGCTGTTAAACAGCTGACTAGCGGCGACGGCGTTACTCCTAGACCAACCCGGTGGGTTATATGGATATACTAGTGGACCCGTGCGAATAAATTCGCACAATAAGATGCACGAGAAGACGAGAATAGAGATGAATGGAAGGGCAATAGAACAGGTTAAACATTTTCAATATCTTGGGAGTGATGTTTCATACGATTTTGATAAAGACATAACAGTTAAACTGGCCAAATTTCAGAATATTTGTGGAAATATTCACAGACATCTGAAGAATAAAACTAGGAAGGAAACACGCCTCAAATTTTTCAACACTATTGCGGTTCCAACACTCCTATATATGGCAGTGAGTCTTGGGTGCATACTGCTAAAAGCGATAGTAAAATTCAAGCTGCGGAAATGAAGTTTTTACGAAGTGTGCATGGATGTACCAGAATGGATAGAATAAGGAACGTGGATATTAGAAGTGCATTATCGGTTCAGTCTTTGCATGAAAAGATAATAAAAAATAGACAAAGATGGTGTAGTCACCTGGACAGAATGCCAAACGAAAGGATGCCAGTGGCAGCTTTAAATTATCAACCAGTTGGCAGAAGAGATGTAGGGAGGCCGAGAGGGAGATGGGTACCGGAACAGGTTCATGTAACCTAATCCTTGGAAGTGAAGATGATGATGAATAAGATGCAGATAAGGGAGACGGCAATAGTAAACCAACTCACTCCTCGTTTTTACGTAGTTAAACCTCTATAGGTTCCAACCAGCCTTTCGGCTGTTGACCTAAACAACAACACAAATTTTCATAAATATTTTATTATCAAAGGCCTTATATGAAACACTTACCTATGAATTTCAATGAAATTAACCATGACTTTCCTTATGATATTGTATTACTTTCTCTTGCCTATATGAATATATATGAAGGAAAGTATTGTTTTCATGTCGATTTTTCGAAATTGAGTTTTCACCGGATCTATACGTTTTCAGACCCCCTGAACCCAAAAACCATTTTTTTTTTTGCGATTGGTATGTGTGTGTGTGCGCGCGCGCGCGCGCGTGTGTGTGTGTGTGTGAACAGAATATCTTAAGAACGGAACATCGTACGAACTTGAAACTTGAAACTTAAGTTACATATCACTACCGGACCCGACACGAAAATTTTCATCAAAATCGGTCAACCGGAAGTAGTAGTTTATTCGTATAATTTTTCACTTTTTTGCGATTTTCTCAAAAACTAGTCCTACGATTTTTTTTAAAATCAACTGGTTTACTACATTTTTTATGCTCTACAACATAGGGTAGGCGCCATGTTTGCTGAAATTCTGCTTGAGGCTGTTTTTACGTAAAAACATTTTATTTTTAAGATTGCGGCTTTAATATGCATTTTAGCGCAAAACGTTAAATAATAAAAGTTATAGAGAATGTAAAATTCTCCAACTTTTATTTCAAACATTTGTTTGTATAACGCTTAGTTTAGCGGTAATTTGCGATTTTCTGTTTTTTTTTCTCACGAAAACGTGAGAAAAATCGATTTTTTTAACATTTCGGTCTTAGTATGCATTTTACGACAAAAGTGTATATATAATTAAATTTATAGAAAATTAAAAGATCTACAACTTTTGTTTAGAGCATTTTTCTCTACAGAGCCTAGTTTAGCGTGAAAGCGTGATTTTCCGTATTTTTAAGCCAAACTGAGGTCGATTTTCATTTTGCGTCTTTCACTCATGATTAAAATAAGGTTATGTTTTTGAGGTTAGTTTTTGTTTATTTCTAATATTTTATTAATAATGTTAAGTTTATTATTAATTATTTGCATTGGCAAGAGAAAGTTGTGTGAGTGTTTCACACCAGATTTTTGTGTTCATATATGCATTAGTGTTCATTATGTGGGAGACCCGCTGTACTGTATTACAGAGCTATACGTTGTAAACAATATAATCTGTTCTTTTTCATTTCGTAAAATGAAGCTCGAATTTAGCATGAAGTTCAAGTTTAGAACTTTTTACCGAATCAGGAAAGAATACTCTTTCATAATAAAATTCCTATAATATCCTCTGCCTTTACATAATAAAAAATCTGGTATGAAACACTCACAATTTTCTCTTCTCAACATCAATAATGAACATTATAACATACGTTTTCTGCCCATAACAGACTAGTGGAGTGTCAAATTATTTACACTCAATCTGTTCGTTGCAGGGCTAAAATAAATAGTTCTGTTTCTTATCACATGGTCAGCCAGTTAAATGACTGAATCATTTAAGAACAGAAGAGGTAGAGGTGTATTGTGACACTAATCAGAGTTATCTCCTCTGAAAGTAATGAATTTCATTATACAGCCAGGCCCTGTAGTGAATGAAGTGAAGGTGTCATTTGCAGAGTGGAAAATATATGCTTTTTAGAGGGCCCGGCATGCTGATTAGCGTACTTTTCCACTCAGTGAGGAAGGCAATGGTAAACCACCTCACTCCTCGTTTTACTTAGTCTCTTGTAAATAATTTTTGAAACATGTAAAAGAAAAAAAGAATAAACAACCGAAAATAAAAGAAACAGGCAATTGCTGATCGATAGGTACTGAGCATGGGCTGGCGATTGCTGGGTCGAACATTAAAGGTGCATTCGCACAATCTATTGAGATGTGGAATAACTGAATAGGTCCAACCCTTGTTCAACTCACACGTGTGTACTGCTTCACTTTTAAACACTGGACAATGGGACGCCGCCGATTGTTTTGCCGACTGGTCGTCGTGGGGAAGCGAGTGGTCGAGTCGGCGGAAAAGCCGCCGCAGCGTCATTTTATAATTCGATTGTAAAGTATAATACCATTCGCCGCAGCTTCATTTTATAGTTCGATTGTAAAGTATAGAACCAGCCGCCGCAGCGTCATTTTATAGTTCGATTGTAAAGTATAGTACCAGCCGCCGCAGCGTCATTTTATAGTTCGATTGTAAAGTATAGTACCATTCGCCGCAGCGTCATTTTATACTTCGATTGTAAAGTATAGTACCAGCCGCCGCAGCGTCATTTTATAGTTCGATTGTAAAGTATAGTACCAGCCGCCGCAGCGTCATTTTATAGTTCGATTGTAAAGTATAGAACCAGCCGCCGCAGCGTCATTTTATAGTTCGATTGTAAAGTATAGTACCATTCGCCGCAGCGTCATTTTATAGTTCGATTGTAAAGTATAGTACCAGCCGCCGCAGCGTCATTTTATAGTTCGATTGTAAAGTATAGTACCAGCCGCCGCAGCGTCATTTTATAGTTCGATTGTAAAGTATAGTACCAGCCGCCGCAGCGTCATTTTATAGTTCGATTGTAAAGTATAGTACCATTCGCCGCAGCGTCATTTTATAGTTCGATTGTAAAGTATAGAACCAGCCGCCGCAGCGTCATTTTATAGTTCGATTGTAAAGTATAGTACCATTCGCCGCAGCGTCGTTTTATAGTTCGATTGTAAAGTATAGTACCAGCCGCCGCAGCGTCATTTTATAGTTCGATTGTAAAGTATAGTACCAGCCGCCGCAGTGTCATTTTATAGTTCGATTGTAAAGTATAGTACCAGCCGCCGCAGCGTCATTTTATAGTTCGATTGTAAAGTATAGTACCATTCGCCGCAGCGTCATTTTATAGTTCGATTGTAAAGTATAGTACCAGCCGCCGCAGCGTCATTTTATAGTTCGATTGTAAAGTATAGTACCAGCCGCCGCAGCGTCATTTTATAGTTCGATTGTAAAGTATAGTACCATTCGCCGCAGCGTCATTTTATAGTTCGATTGTAAAGTATAGTACCATTCGCCGCAGCGTCATTTTGTAGTTCGATTGTAAAGTATAGTACCAGCCGCCGCAGCGTCATTTTATAGTTCGATTGTAAAGTATAATACCAGCCGCCGCAGCGTCATTTTATAGTTCGATTGTAAAGTATAGTTTTACCATTCGCCGAGTCGGCAGCCGACTTGACATAATGCCGACTCGTATGTTTTAACGCTAACGCTGGTTTCACACCGCCGCCGCGATATCGTGACAGCGGTTTCGCTGCTATTCCGCAGTGAAATGACTTTCACACCGGCGCGAAATTTCAAAGCGGAACCGCGTGATTCCTGGTGCATTTGTATTAATTGTCGATTGGCTTCGGTAGTGTTTATACAAAATGTCAAGTATTTCTTCTTCTAAAGAAGAGGAAATATTGCTGTTGATTTGGGCTTCACGTCAAAAAAGAAATCGTAGCTTTTGGATTTATGACATTAACATTAAAATAAAATATTTAGGAGAAAATGTGTTGTGCAAAGAACTGCAGTTTCATGAAGATCGATTTCACAATTACTTTCGGATGAACCAAGAAAGCTTTAAAGAGCTTCATAATTTACTACAACCTCGTATCAGTATCACTAGGCTAAACAAGATAATAATTATAGAGAAGCCGTCCCCAGCAAGCAAAGACTGGCATTGTGTTTAAGATAATTTATTTTTATTCCTGTTTAGGGGTTAATTTGAAATGAAATTGTTAAACTTGACTAATTCTTTTTGTATTTCAATCCAGGTTTTTTGCTTTTTTTATGTAATTTTTATAGTCCGGGTGACTCATGAAATATCTTCCAGGTCGTTGCCTGACTGACTGGATCAATAATTCTGGCGACGTGTTATCCATGATAATAGTAAACTTGCAAAATACTTGCAAAAGATAACAGAATGCAGTATTCTGAAATATTTCGCTGGCGAAAATCTGTCGACGGCGACAGATTCCATGCGGTACTGAAGCGATACTGTGGTGAACTGGCGAAACTACGGCGGTAGTGTGAAAGGATTTCGCTGCTCTAGCCGTCTCAACCGATATCTCCGTAAGGGGGCAACATATTGTTTCGCCTGATTATTGCGTACTCAGATGGACAACTTGCTGCGGAACGAAAGCGAAACCGCTGTTATGGTTTCGCGGCGTCACTGTGAAGACGGTGTAATGGTGCATTTCAGATTGCCGTAGCGTCGTGTCGCGCATGCACCGTGCGTCTGTCGACAGCTGCTCTTGTTTCTGTCTGCTACAACTTTCGCTGTCTTTCGCTGCGAACGCTCCAGTTGCATTGGAAAAGCGATGTCAGAATTAATAAACCAAGTGAGACAGTATCCCTTGTTGTGGACTGTTCAAGAATAGAATAGGCGTATAAGGAACGCAGAAATTCTCGCTTAGCTTGGGATTGCCAACATTTTAGAGAAACCAAGCAAAGTAAATCTGTTTGATTTAGTATGTTGTAAATCGTTTAAATGCCCAGTGTGCATAATATTTTAAAATGGGCATTTACCCGCGAGTTTAGCGAAAGCAATAATTTTAAGTATCAAAAATACGGGCAGAGACAGGTTTAAAAAATAGGTATCACTTTAAATTTTAATTGACTAAATTTCTAGAGATTATAAAAATAGAATGCCAAAGCCATTTATGTTGTAATGTCAAAATGTAAAAAAAATTGAACATTAGACAATCGGTGAAACAAGAAAAGCGTTAGCTAGTGTAAAAAAATCTGGTGTGAAACACACACACAACTTTCTCTTGCCAATGCAAATAATTAACAATAAACCTAACATTAGTAATAAAATATTAAAAATAAACAAAAAACATAACCTTATTTTAATCATGAGCGATAGACGCAAAATGAAAATCGACCTCAGTTTGGCTTAAAAATACGAAAAATCGCTCTTTCTCTCTAAAGTAGGCACTGTACAAAAACATGCTTTGAATAAAAGTTGTAGATCTTTTAATTTCCTATAAATTTGATTATACACTTTTGTCGTAAAATGCATACTAAGGCCGAATCTTAAAAAATCGATTTTCACACGTTTTCGTGAGAAAAAACAGAAAATCGCTAATTACCGCTAAACTAAGAGTTATACAAAAAAATGTTTGAACTAAAAGTTACAGGATTTTAAATTGTCAACAACTTTTATTATATACATTTTTGCGCTAAAATGCATATTAAAGCCGTAATCTTAAAAAAAACTTTTTTACGTAAAAACACCCTCACCAAGAATTTCAGCAAACATGGCGCCTACCATATCTTGTAGAGCATAAAAAATTAAGTAAATGAG
Organism: Catonia carolina; assembly: GCA_035578175.1. Classification (NCBI taxonomy): domain Eukaryota; kingdom Metazoa; phylum Arthropoda; class Insecta; order Hemiptera; family Achilidae; genus Catonia; species Catonia carolina. Next base: position 9,194,117 of record JAQMRL010000017.1, on the reverse strand, counting down.
GCGATTTAAATAAAAATCTAAGAACCAGTTTTTGAGAAAATAGCAAAAAAGTGAAAAATTACACGAATAAACTACTACTTCCGGTTGACTGATTTTGATGAAAATGTTCGTGTCGGGTCTGGTAGTGGTATGTAACTTAAATTTCAAGTATCAAGTTCGTACGATGTTCCGTTCTTGAGATATTCTGTTCACACACACGCGCGCGCGCGCACGCACACACACAGACCAATCGCTAAAAACATGCTTTTTGGGTTCAGGGGGTCTGAAAACAGTTAACCTTGCAGTTAATTGTTTTATAATTTTTTATACAAAGCAATTTATGCAAGTGTTCCGGAATGTAAAAAAGTAATAAAGTCCAAGTACCCCACATGGTTTGATAGAAGATTAATTCAAAAAATCAAATTAAAAAATAAGTTATCTCGCAAAAGGAAGTTTTCCCACTACTATGAAAATAGATTTAGGCAACTTAGGGCATGTCTCAAATGGGAAATAAGTCAAGCCTATAAGAATTATATAGAAATGTTGCAGGACGATATTCATAGTAACATAAAACATTTTTGGAACTTTATAAATAATAAAAGGGTAAACAGAAGCGAACAATCAGTTTTTGTAACTGGAAATCAGGGACTCAAGGAAGAGGAAGTTGCCCATGGTTTTGCTGATTATTTTTGTTCTGTATATGAAGGCCAAAATGTAGTAAATAATACCCCCCCCCCAGAAAATCTTAATGTAAAAGTCGGGTTAGATCTTATAAGTTTAGAGAGTGTTAATGAAAATGATGTGACTGAAGCGGTACGCAAACTTAAACCAACTAAATCTAGTGGACCAGATAATATTCCTCCTTATATTATTAAAGGTTGTGCAGACATACTGTCAAAGCCAATCCAGTGTCTTTGTATCGCTCAGAACTAATACCTTTCCTACCAAATGGAAAGTTGCGCGAATAACACCAATATTTAAGTCAGGAAATAGAAATGAAGTTTCAAACTATAGGCCCATTGCGATTATTAATTCTTTGGCAAAGGTTTTTGAGCATATTATCCACTCAAAGATTTTCAAACAGGTGAAGGGGTTAATATCTCCCGTACAGCATGGTTTCATGCCTGGACGCTCCACAGTTACAAATCTGTTAAAATTCACGCAGGATGTCTCATATATGCTGGATAATAGATTGCGTACAGATGTAATATACTTAGATTTTAAAAAAGCCTTTGATAGAGTAAATCATGATATTATATTGTTAATGAAAATGGAAAAAATTGGCTTTACAAAAAATTTAATATTGTTTTTTAATAGCTACTTGAAAAATAGATCGTTGTATGTGAGATTTAGAAATAATTGCTCTCGTAATTTTTCAAATAGCATGGGTGTACCTCAGGGCAGTAAACTCGGGCCTCTTTTATTTTTATTATTAATTAACGATTTACCACTAAGCGTTCATAATAGTGTATGTATTTTATTTGCTGATGATATGAAACTGTATAAACATATATATAATTTTGATGATTGTAAACTTCTTCAAAAAGACTTATATAATGTATATTTATGGTGTGAAAAAAATCATTTAGAGTTAAACATTAATAAATGTAAATATATGATATTTTCCAACCAAATTAATTTCCATATATTTGATTATTCTGTAAAAAATGAAAAATTAGATTTAGTCCATGAGATCCGTGATTTAGGGGTGCTAATTGACAGTAAATTAACATTCAAGCAACACATCCATATGATTGTGAATAATGGTTATAGGTTACTCGGATTTATATTTAGAAATACAAAGCAGTTTGATGGAATTAAGGTCCCAATAAGGCTATTTGAAGCTCTAGTTAGAAGCAGGTTAGAATATGCTGCTATTGTGTGGAATCCCCATCATCGGAATTACATAGACTCGATTGAAAAAATTCAAAATAGATTATTGCGACTCCTGTATTACAAAAAATATGGTATGTCATGCCCTTTAGGGTTTTCTACGGAGACGATGAGAAGAATTTTTGACATACAATCCCTTGAAGTCAGATGAAATGTGATGTGTATGCAATTTTTATATAAAATATTAAATAATAAGGTTGACCTAGAGGATATTGTTAAAAACATTTTTTATTATGTACCTTTTGTTAGATCCAGGACTTTTAATCTGTTTTATTTGCCTAAAGTGAACACTGTGCAATACAGTAATACGTTCTTAATACGGACGCTATCCTTTTTCAATAAATTTAATCTGGAACTCGATCCTTTTTTTGATAATTACAAACAATTCTCATCAAAATGTTCTCATCAAAATTCACAGAGCAGACTCACATCTTTTTCTTTCTTTCTTCCTTTCCTTCTTTCTTTTTCTTCTTTCTATTGTTTCTTTTTCCTTTTCCTTTTATTAATTTATTAATAAAGAATATTATTTTTGATCATGTTTTGCTAAACTATTTTCGTGGGAATTTTTATTATTATTTTTTTCTTATTAATTTGTTATTATAGTAAGTAATTTTATTGAAACATTATTTTATTTTTTTGAGAAAAAGAGACAAAAAGTGTTATAGCATGTATATTATGTAAATAAAATAGTTATAAGCAAATTTGTTTTGTAAATATGTAAAAATTTTTTATGTCAATAAGGCTTATATGGATAAGTTCTGTTAGCCTTTGTATTGTTGTAAATAAATAAATAAATAAATAAAAAACGTGTAGATCCGATGAAAACTCGATTTCAAAAAATCGACATAAAAACAATACTTTCCTTTCTATATAGGCCTATTCATATAGGGAAGAGAAAGTAAAACGACCGATCGCTTTTTACACTTGCAACTAAAAATCAATTTGCAAATGAAAAACACTGAAATGAGAAACAAAGGAAAAATATTTAATTAAACAAAAGACGATCTAATGAATTAAAATTGTATGAAATCGATTTGGTCGGTCTGTATATAGAGTATTAATAATCGATTCAACAATATTTTCTGAAAACGTCACTCGAGCGACGTTACGCCACTATGAAATGGCCTTTAGAATTAAGGATTACAATATTGAGTAAGAATTATACGATTACAAAGCTAAAGAATAATTGTTATTTTATTTACTTATTACAACCACTTGTTATTTGTTTTCGTTTGCGTTCTACAAGCATGTGTACATTACTTTTCAGCCTAACCTCGTCATATAAAAAGGAAAAGCAATAAACACAAAAAATATCTTTTTAAGAATAATTTGGACTAAAATAATAAAATTATAGCCAAAGAAATAATATTTGAATAATGTAAATACAAACTTTCATTTATCATAATATATTTTGGTGAAATCATGATGCTCTCAATGTATAATTGAAACGATCTGGTTGAACGATTCAAAAATTCCCCGTACACTTCCTGTAATGTAACTTGACAGGTCACTCTATTCCTAGGTTATGTGTTAGTTTATTGTAATTTTGAAAATATTAGAGCGAAATTAGACATAATTCGTTCCTTATTTTTATGATATTTCGTATTTCCAATTGGAATATGATTGTTGAATTTATAAAATGTAACAGCTAACGTGAAATTGAAAAATCCAGCTATGAGCGGTATCGGTATGTATAAAATTATTGTACGTTAATAAAATACGTTTATGATCAAATTAGTTATTGTGTTTACTAAAACGGTAATAATAATTTATATTAAGTATTTTTTATATGTATAATTTATTGATTTTGATCTTAACTGGCGTACCTAAACAGGCATCTGTATTTTGAGCTGTATTCCGATTTAGTTAATGTTGGACAAGGTTCAAAAAACTTTGGGTTTAGCTTACTGAACATGTACAAGTATATTAAATATTTTGGCAGATTCCATTCTTGAAAATTAAATTTACTGTATACAACAACCAAATGGAAGGAGACAAATTATACATTTTTGTAAGTTGTATTGATTAGTGGGGAAAACGTTCGTAACCAAAGATTCATAGCAAACTTTCAAGAACGATGGTACTCAGTTAACCTATAAAATTTTATCAAGAACATAACAGGACAATCGTAAACGAATTATTAACAAATTCATGTTTACCTAAAACATGTGAGTTAAGAAAACAGAGCGTTTTAAGAATAAGTTAGAATAACTTTATTCTATTATTTGATGAATCTAATTACATTTTTCTTCATAGTTTTTGTAATTTATTATTGGGAAATAATCGTGTGTAACTAAATTCATGGCTGAAAAATACTGCCTAGAATCCAAAGTACATTATAGTCCATGTAATTTCAATAGAAGCTTCCATAATAAGTATTTTCACTCGCACACATTTAAAGTGGTTGCAGCAGTTTGTATAGTGTGCTGCAAAATGTACTACTACTTCCATACTCTTGATTATAAACAAATTAGTAATAGGCACAAATCACCATCTATTTTTAATTTTTACTTTTATTGATATATTACTTTAATGTCAAAATAAATACTTTATAAATCAGAATGTCAAATTCTTTTAGTTAATTAATTACAGATTGTATTATACTCTGCAGTGTTTGCTTTTATAACCGTCAACACAAAATGTAAGGCTGTTTCTATTTTAAAGACGTACAAAAATATACATAGTCTTTTATAAATGTATATGATTATACGAGGGGGTACCTTAAAGTATCTGGAATAGCTCTGCTGTGGGCGGAGCTTGTGCAGTACAAATTCCCGCCACTAGGCTGCTTGTAGCGCTACTCATTGCCAGTTCAATGCCATTTTGTTCGTTGATCTAGCTTGTTCTGTTCTCGTGCAGTGATTGTTCTCGCTAGTGCTGTTTTGTGCTCGTGTCGTTTTTCATGATGGCAAGTTTTAATGAACAACGTGCGGCTGTGAAATTTTGCTTCTTGCTCGGTAAAAACGCCGCGGAAACAGTTGTAATGTTGAACACAGCTTACAAAGACGACGCTATTGGAAAAACCCAAGTGTACGAGTGGTTTTTGCGCTTTAAAAATGGCGACATGTCGATTGAGAACAAACCTCGTTCTGGACGACTGTCGACTTCCCGAACAGATGAAAATGTTGTGAAAGTGAAAGAAATTGTACGAACAGACCGACGACAGACCATTGACCAAATATCACAGGTTAGTGGGTTATCTTGGAGCTCAGTCCAACGCATTTTAACAGAAGACTTGACAATGAAAAGAGTCGCTGCCAAGTTTGTGCCTCGGGTTCTGACAGACACTCAAAAGGAACGTCGAATTGAAACGTGTAGTGATTTGAAACAACAGCTTGAAACTGATCCAGATTTCATGTCAAAGATCATTACGGGTGACGAGTCTTGGTGCTATGGGTACGACCCAGAAACCAAACAACAATCCAGTCAATGGAAGACTTCATTATCACCCCGACCAAAAAAAAGTCGTCAAGTCAGATCGAATATCAAAACAATGCTGATTTGTTTTTTTGATGTGAGGGGAATTGTCCATTCAGAGTTCGTTCCACCAGGCCAGACGGTAAATCAAGCTTTTTATCTTGAAGTGTTAAGAAGAATACGAAACAGCATTCGTCGTAAAAGACCTAATTTGTGGCAGACAGGGGACTGGTTTTTCCACCACGACAACGCGCCTGCACACACGGCAATCTCGGTTACCCAGTTTTTGGCGAAAAACGGCATGGTTTTGCTACCACACGCACCGTACTCACCCGATCTGGCTCCGTGTGATTTTTTCTTGTTCCCACGCATGAAAAGGGGCATGAAAGGTCTCCGATTTAACAACGTTGATGATGTCAAGAAAAAAACGACGGATGAGCTGGCAGCCATCACTGAAGAGGAGTACAAAAAATGTTTTGAACAGTGGAAGCACCGGTGGGACAAATGTATTAGTTGTAATGGAGAGTAATTTGAAGGGGATAAGGTTCTTTTGTAAAAAATTAAAAATAAATAGTTTTAAAAAATAATTCCGGTTTCTTTTGGGTACCCCTCGTATTATAGTACAAATAAATTCACCAGTTCAGTTTGAGTTTCTGTTCAGTGCACAAGAGATTAAAGTGTACGCAGTACCGGTCAGCGATGAGTGAAAAACGTGATTTCTGAAGCAAATCCAAAAACATTATTTACAGTGTGTATAATTACTTTAAAGAACTTCGGTATAGTAATCCTGAAGCAACAATTCGTGAAATGTTTTCATCAACCCAGGAAGTGACTGCAACTGCTTGCTCATGTCGCAGCACTGTGCAAAGAATATGTGCAGAAGCCCGAGAGAACATAGCTGCATCAGCTGCCATCAATGAAATCTGTGGGACCAATGAAGAACAACCCGTGTCGTTTACGTCTCCTCATAAGAAGATACCTCACAATAAGTGCGTCACCGGTGTTGAGAGTTTCGATGAGCAATGCATTCGCAGAACAATAACCGAGTTTTTTGAATGTGGGGAGTACCCTACATGCGAAAAAGTTAAAAAATTTTAGAAGAAAAAATTGGGTACACGGGGTTTGTTAAGTTTACATGGAGAATAATTAAAAATTTGGGGTACAGTTACAAGAAAGGTAATGACGGAAGAAGGTTTTTCATGGAGCGTGCGGACATTGTGTCATCTCGGATTAAATTTCTTCGGAAGATGCAATCGATACTAAAATAGGATTATACAATGAAACACAATGAATTACTTTAAAAGAATTAAATTCAAACGAAAGTATTAACTCTGGTAACAATTTAGAGGCATACTTTTCTAACAACTAGTACATATGCTGACTACTCGGAATAAACCGAGGAGGCAAGTAGAGGGAGAGGGAACGCGTACAGTGCAAGCTTCTATTGAAATTACATGGACTATATATAGTTGTTGTTGTTTAGGTCAACAGCCGAAAGGCTGGTTTGAACCTCTAGAGGTTTTACTAAGTAAAACGAGGAGTGAGGTGGTTTACCATTGCCTTCCTCACTGAGTGGAAAAGTACGCTTATCAGCATGCCGGGCCCTCTGAAAAGCACATATTTTCCACTCTGTAAATGACACCTTCACTTCATTCACCACAGGGTCTGGCTGTATAATGAAATTCATTACTTTCAGAGAAGATAACTCTGATTAGTGTCTTTAACACCTCTACCTCTTCTGTTTTTAAATGATTCAGTCATTTAATTGACTGACCATGTGATAAGAAACAGAACTATTTATTTTAGCCCTGCAACGAACAGATTGAGTGTAAATAATTTGACACTCCACCTGTCTGTTATGGGCAGTATATATAGTTAGGGACCTGATAACCATATAGGATTCCATCTACACGTTTATAAAATTTTACAGAAAAGCATTTTTAAGTTTAAAGCTTTCTGTAGACTAAAGAATTAAAACTATTTTTTTGGAAACATGGTATAATTAAAGAACTTCAATCCTTATGATTTGAAATTTAATAGTTTAATTTTGAAAAACATTTTACAAAATAACTATTAATTTTTTAATATAATTATACAGGTGACTAAAGTGGCGCAACTCAAACTAAAAGAAATTGTTTTTGGAGTACCTTTTCATTTTTTTAACTTACTAAATTGCAAAATAACATGATTATTTGTTGATACCGTTCAGCTGTTATGGCCTCAGAAATAAAGATAGGCCCGACAATTCTCCGACGAGATACACCACACCACACTCCAATTTTTTGGGAGTGTAATGCCTGTTTGTGGAACGCATGTGGGTTGTCTGCAGACCATATTCTGGAATTTTGACTGTTGACATATCCGCTAAGATGAAACCAAGCTTCATCTTTGAAAAAAACCTTGTCTAAAACAGATATGTTATTTCTAATGAAACGTCTGAACCACCGACAGTACTGCATTCGCTTTTCCTTGTCTGGTTCTTGGAGCTGACGAGTCACACTTATCCAATACGGATGTAATTTCAGCACTTTAATAGCCTTACGAACACTTTCATAAGATAGTCCAGTCTGGCTAGCAAGTTTCCAAAGAGACTTTTTCGGAGAACGAAGAAGTTTAACGTCTGCAGAGTATCATCCATTAAGGGGGTAGTCAACCCAGAAAATGAAAATGAAAACTTCTGGCTATAATTTATCATTATTTATTTTAAATGAAAGAGTAATTTACTAGTAATGATCTACCATTTGAACCAAAGCAAAAAATTAATTACAGCCCCTAATACAAGAGTGAGGTTGGAAAAGCGAGCTTTTACAGGGAATCAAATATCTCAGGAACCAAGAAAGACATCAACATGATTCTTATGCTACAAAATACAGAAAATTGCTGTCTATTATCTGTTGTATGCGCTTGTATGTATTTTTTCTTACAAGAAATTTATTGAAGAAAAACCATATTTTCAAAAACATTTATTTTATATATTCACGAATTATTTTTTTTTACTAAACCCCTATTTAGGTTTTTTTAATAATCATTCCACAGTTAATAAAGCAAGAAACTATGAACATTTGAAAAAAAAAACATCATCCAAATATCTCCAATACAAACCAAAATATTTGATTTTCAAGAATTTACAATCATGATTAAAATTAGGTTATGTTTTTTGAGGTTAGTTTTTTTTGTTAATTTCTAATGTTTAATACAAATGTTGGTCTACAGTTCAGCCGTTGTTAGTTTGCTCCTACTGTCAAGAAACCAAAGCCAGCTACTACAGGGTGCACACTAGAGTCCGTGACTTAATGGATGTCGTATTTCTATTAAGTTAACTATATTTTAAATTATAAATCCTTAAAGTACTTAAAACATCAGTCAAGATATGATGTAGGCCTAACAATTTCATTTATAAAAATACTTTTAAAAGTTTTTTGTATTTAAATACTTTTGAAAGTATTTTGTTGTTACTTTTTAATCAGCGTGTACTCATTTTTATATAATGCGCATGCTCAGTGACGTCATTATTTGTTTACATTAGGAGCAAACTAAGAAAGGCTGGACTTTATATTGTTCATTATTTGTATTGGTAAGAGAAAGTCATGTGAATGTTTCTCATCAGATTTTGTTTATTTTTGCAGATGAAGGAGATTGGAAAATGTATTGTTTTAAATGAATGCCATGTGAAAACCTATTGGGCTATCATATGATTACTAAATGTAAGACTGAGATTGTCAACTTTTGAAGTGTGTAAGACTGAGATTGTCAACTTTTGAAGTGTGTTGGTGTTTTAACATGTAAAGATTAGCTGAACATTGAACGAAATGAGTTAGTTCAATAAACTTAAAAATGTCTCTCATTGGACAAAAGAGAAATGTCAGATCGTGGGATGAGTGTTTGCCAATTCCAAGTAAGTTTGAAAAGTATTAATCCTGTTTACTCTGGTAATCTAATTTTAGATGATGCCAAGTGGATTGTGGTTGGGGCGATAAAATGTGCATCTGCAAGGTCAGTATAAATCAAAAACTAGTAAATATTGTTCTTTTCTAGTAGGGAATTCTTTAATGCATCTAATAGTGTTTACAGAAATAGAATATCAAAATAGGGAGAATTTTTATTCCCTCTTTAGTGTGTAGGTAGCATTGATGGTTTGGGAATTGTTTGTTTTGAATGGAAATCCGTGTAGGTCATGTGTAAGTCAACATACATGCATGTTCTTTAGTTTGTGTTGAAGCTGACGATTCTGTTATGGCGTTTGCACTTCAAAAGGGACGACAAGTCCCTTTTACTTTTCAGAAGGGGGTTTATCATCACAGAGGCAAAAAATCTGACACTTTTCCGGGTTGCAAAGGACATGTAACGGCTTCCTTCTAACCGCACCTACAGAATTTTTTGAAACACGTGGTTGTAGGGAAAAGAATTTTCTATATTGCTTTGCTTACAGCTGTAACCCAAAAATAATAGTGGGTTTGTGACATCACCGTAAAGAATGTAAAATACCATCCTTTCATGCTTCTCTGTGATGTGAAAATGGACTTATGTTGAACATTTTGTAACTTCGTCAAATATTTACGGAAATTTAAATAAAAAATAACATTTATTCCAGTAAACTCTTGTAAACAAAACATGTTTCATAAATTTTTTTGATAAACGGAAATTTAAGCCTGTTTTAGTAAAAAATATAAAGTAAACACAAAAATTTTCACGGTTGAAAATTTCGCTCGCCTAAACGCAAAGAATTGTCAAGTGATTTTGTTGTAATTATATTCAAAAGGCGCGTACGTATTATATGAATCAACTGTAATATTTTCAGAATTTTTCATCAGTAGTGACATTAGATAAAACAGTTGTTTTGAATTTTGCAATTCTTCTGTTTAACGAGTAACAGTCTGTTTTCAAAGGGTTAAGTATATTGTAGTTTAGGTAATCAGCCAAAAGGCAGGTTTGATTCTCTAGTGGCTTTACTTAGTAAAATAAGGAGTGAGGTGGTTTACCATTACCTTCCTTACTGAGTAGAAAAGTAGGCTTATCAGCATGCCAGGCCCTCTGAAAATCATCTACTTTCCACCTTCACTTCATTCACCTTGTCTGGCTGTATAATGATGAAATTCATTGTTCCCAAAGGAGATAATTGTGACTATAGGACGTAAAAATGAAAAGTAAATGCCTTGAAGTGTGGTCGTCCATGATCGATTTGGAATGACGATAACCAACAAAAGGTTGCTGAAGCATTTGTATCCAGTCCTGGTAAATGAACACGTAAGGCATTTTCTGAACTAAGGTTTCATGAACTAGCGTGCAAAGAATGATGAAGGAATTAAAATTGAAGCCATTCTGTCCATCTTTACTCCAAGCGCTTCATGAAGACAATAGTGACAGGCGGTTGGAATTCTGTGAGACAGTCGCTATCCATGTAGAGGCCGATTCAAACTTTTTGCGATCGATTTTATGGTCTGATGAGGCATGGTTTAAACTCAATGGACGTGTTAATCGACATAACTGTGTGTACTGATCGGATACAAATCCTCATATTATAATTCAAAAAGAGCTTAAAGTGCCTGGTGTTATAAGGGGAGGTATTTCAAGTACTGCACTGTTAGGTCCTTAATTTTGAGGGAAATGTTAACTCGAAAAATTACTTACAAATGCTGCAGGAAGTAGTATTTCCCGAACTTGAAAACAGTCCTGTTTAAAATATCCAATCGCTCATCTGGCAACGAGATGGCGCCCCAGCACATTTTGGTATCAAGGTTTGTGAGTTTTTAAATTCCAAAGTTGATGAATGGATTAGTCATCATGGTACAATCGAATAGCTTGCGCACTGGCCAGACTTAATGCCTTGTGATATTTCACTGTGGGGCATTGTAAAGGATATAGTGTATTCTTCACAGCTACAAAACCTGTGCGAATTAAAATTGCATTTGACTATGTAAACGACAATAAAATGTTACTGTTGAAAATTTGTGAATTAGTTTTAAGTCGCTGTATAAAGTGTATAGAGTATCATGATGAACATTTTGAACACCTGCTATAACATTTTCAGGGTAATGTATACGTAGAGTTAATATAATAAAGGGTGATTCAAAAAGAGCGCCGGTTTTTAAACGGCTGGAAAATTTTTGTTTATCGGTTGGCAACATTGTTTGACCTCATTTCTATTTTGGAGAACATTCCGATTGACGATTCAGTTGTAGTTTCTCTTGTATGCACAGCGAGTGACAGTTTGGTGCGGCTTTTGGTCGGGCGGTGTCATCGGCCCTTACTTTTTTGAAAATCAAGAAGGACAAGCCGTGACAGTAAATGGAGACCGATACCGTACGATGATTAGGGAGTTTTTGTGGCGTCATTTGGATGGAATGGACATTGACGAGTTGTGGTTTCAGCAGGATGGTGCCACCTGTCACGCTGCACGAGAAACAATGTTGTTGCTCCGTGAACGGTTCCAGGATCGCATCATTTCTCGTAATTCCGACCATCAATGATGGCTACCAAGGTCGTGTGACTTGACGCCTTGTGACTTTCCTCTTTGGGGTCATCTGAAGTCACTGGTGTATGCCAATAAACCCCGAAACATCAATGACTTGAAGGAGGAAATTCGACGGGTTATCGGGCAAATGGAAGTCGAAACTTGTCGTGCAGTAATATCCAATTTCATGGACAGAGTTGATGCGTGCCAGCGCAGTAGAGGAGGACACATGCATGACATCATTTTTCATACATAAAATCGGAAGGAAAGATGAACTTGTTGATGTATTTATTTTCAGTTTTTCAATAAAATAAATCTCTTAATTTAATATATCAAAACCGGCGCTCTTTTTTAATCACCCTATAGATTTGTTTTTTTTTTTACTTTCTCTTGCCTATATGAATGTACGTATAGGAAAAAAGTATTGTTTTCTACACATTTTCAGACCCCCTGAACCCAGAAAACATGTATTTAGAGATTGGTATGTGTGTGTGAACAGAATATCTCAAGAGCGGAACATCGTACGAACTTGAAACTTGACACTTACGTTAGATACCACTGGAGGACCCGACACGAACATTTTCATCAAAACGGTCAACTGGTAGTAGTAATTTATTCATGTCATTTTTCACTTTTTTGCGATTTTCTCTAAAAGGGTTATTATGAATTTTTTAAAAATCGCCTCATTTACTAAATTTTTTATGCTATACAATATTGGGTAGGCGCCATGTCTACTGAAATTCTTGGGGAGATTGTTTTCTCTTAAAAAATCATTTTTTTTAGATTGCGACTTTAATATGTAACGGGTGATTCAAAAAGAGCGCCGGTTTTTAAACGGCTGGTAAATTTTTGTTTATCGGTTGGCAACATTGTTAGACCTCATTTCTATTTCGGAGAACATTCCGATTGACGATTCAGTTGTAGTTTCTCTTGTTCACAATGTAGTACTCTCGCAGTCTGTGTCTAACCATGGAGAAGTTAACTATTGCACAACGAGTGTTAATCGTCAAAACATTTTACCAGAGTGGAGAGAGTTATGCGGCTACTGTCAGGCGACTTCGCGGTACTCTAGGACGTAATGAATCAACAGTTCGCAGGCTCATGAAAAAGTTTTTTGAGACGGGTTCAACAGTCGACCTTAAAAGTTCTGGACGTCGTCGTTCTGGCCGAACTGAGCAGAACGTTGCGTTGGTTCGTGACAGTGTGGCTGTTAGCCCAGCAAAATCAATACGTCGCCGTTCTCAACAATTGGGTTTAAGATGTTCTTCTGTACGGAGAATTCTTCGGTACGATCTCCAATATCACCCGTATAAAATTCAGTTGCTGCACGAGAAACAATGTTGTTGCTCCGTGAACGGTTCCAGGATCGCATCATTTCTCGTAATTCCGACCATCAATGGCCACCAAGGTCGTGTGACTTGACGCCTTGTGACTTTCATCTTTGGGGTCATCTGAAGTCATTGGTGTATGCCAATAAACCCCGAAACATCAATGACTTGAAGGAGGAAATTCGACGGGTTATCGGGCAAATGGAAGTCGAAACTTGTCGTGCAGTAATATCCAATTTCATGGACAGAGTTGATGCGTGCCAGCGCAGTAGAGGAGGACACATGCATGACATCATTTTTCATACATGAAATCGGAAGGTAAGATGAACTTGTTGATGTATTTATTTTCAGTTTTTCAATAAAATAAATCTCTTAATTTGATATATCAAAACCGGCATTCTTTTTTAATCACCCTATATTTTAGCACAAAAAAGTATATAATAAAAGTTATAGAGAATTTAAAATCCTACAAATTTAATTTGAAATTTTTTTTTATAACGCTTAGTTTAGCATTAAAAGTTGTAGATCTTTCAATTTCCTGTAAATTTGATTATGCTCTTATCGTAAAATCCATACTAAGGCTGAAATTAAAAAAAAATCGATTTTTTACAAGTTTTCGTGTGAAAAAACAGAAAATCACTTAATACCGCTTAGCTAAGCGATTTTCTGTTTTTTTTCTTACGAAAACTTGTAAAAAATCGATTTTTTTAAGATATCAGCCTTAGTATGGATTTTACGACAAAAGTGTATAATCAAATTTATAGGAAATTAAAAGATCTACAACTTTTATTTAGAGCATTTTTCTCTACAGAGCCTAGTTTAGTGTGAATGAGTAATGCTCCGTACTTCCAAGCCAAACTGAGGTTGATTTTCATTTTGCGTCTTTCACTCATGATTAAAATTAGGTTATGTTTATTGATGTTAGTTTTTTTCTTTATTACTAATGTTAGATTATAGTGTTCATTATTTGCATTGGCAAGAGAAAGTTGTGTTTCACACCTGCTTTTTTTGTCTATAGGTTTCTTATTCCATTAACTTTTCTTCTGATTTTCTATAAGTATTGGGGAAACCGACATATGAGGTACCCTGTAGTGTAGTTTTAAAGTAATATTGCTGTAGTCCAGCCTCTCTTAGTTTGCTCCTAATGTAAACAAATAATGACGTCACTGAGCATGCGCATTATATCAAAATGTGTACACGCTGATTAAAAAGTAACAACAAAATACTTTCAAAAGTTTTTAAATACAAAATACTTTTAATATTTTTCTATAAATGAAATTGTTAGGCCTACATCATATCATGACTAATGTTTTTAGTACTTTAAGTACCTATAATTTAAAAAATCTGGTGTGAAACACTCACACAACTTTCTCTTCCCAATGCAAATATTAACAATATAACGTAACATTAGTAATAAAACATTAGAAATAAACAAAAAACTAACCTTTAAAAATATATTCTATTTTAATCATGACTGAAAGACGCAAAATGATAATCAAACTCAGTTCAGCTTAAAAATACGGAAAATCATTCTTTCTCACTAAACTAGGCTCCGTAGAGAAAAATGCTTTAAATAAAAGTTGTAAATCTTTTTATTACCTATAAAATTTATTATATATATTTATGTTGTTTTTTACCCCTTTTGTTTCGGGCGAAAACCAAAAACGCCAGAAAACAAAATTGGCATTGGGGAAACAAAAAAAACTCCAACAGGAGGGACTGCAGTGATGTGATACCAAAATTAAATCGAGAAAATAGTTTACTAAAAATAATTTAATAAGCTGTTAAATAAATAGAGTAATTAAAAATTACGGTTACAAACAATTTCATCATTAACGGAGTAAGTTATACAAGCGCATAAATGAATTTTTACCCAAAAAATAGCCAAATTTCCAAAAAAAACAAAATACTTAAAAAAATATTAATACATCAATATATTTAATTACACATGCTTAGTACTGGATCCAGTTAAAAAAATAATAAAAAAAAGGTTGATAATTAATAATAAATGTAATAATAAAAGAAACAATTGATTGAATTTTCAATTAGGATAGGCCTTTTAAATAATGAATTGATAAAGTTGAAAAATAAATTAATTAGTAAGGAAACATTATTAATTTGGCTTTAAGATGATTATTTAGATAATATAAAAATAAATTATTATTTGATATAAAAAGAATAGTTCTTTTATTTTAACAAAACCAATTGGATAAAACCAAAATGCAAATAAAAAAAAATTTTGAAAGTAATGTTATACAAACAAAATATAATTTAAAAAAAAAGATTTAGGTAGAAAAGATAAAAAAATTTGAATATGGAACTAGATTAAGTCCACACATTATTATCGCAAGATACAAAGTAAAGATGAAATTTAATTTTTTATCATAACATAATTTTATATAATAAATGCTTCAAGGTAGTTTTTTTGAAAAGACGAATCACATCGCCGATAAGAAATTTTTGGGTTACGAAAAGCAAATGCATATCGGATGCCCCTTGGCCCAAACAGGATTACGTTAATTCTTGCACAGAATAGCTTTAGACAGGGCTTGAAAAGGATCCATCCCAAATTAGATTTAATTCTGCCCCAAACTGGGTCCCTGCAAAGAGCAGAAAAACCAGGACTTAGTAAAGAAGAAAGCTACCCCAAAACACCAAAAAAGGTAGTCAAATCCCATAGGCTCAAAAAGTTCATATAAAAAAATTTTAAGATAAGGTTTAAAATACCCAAAGGTTTACAAAATTTACAAAATTTTAAATTAAACATTTTCGGCTACCATGAGTTTTAACTACAAATAAAAAAGAGAGACTTACCGGAACACGGGAAAGCAAAAAGGTCAAGACCAACATCAGCATAACGCACCCCGAAAAAGACTAAAAAAACATTAACGACATAAGTACCAAAACACGTCAGATGCCATGACCTTTCGCTGCAAGAAGGACGAGACACGCAAAATTTACCTAAAAAGAAAACTCGGTTTGACGTCACAGGTCCCCTCCAACAAGGAGGAGGAGAACCAGTACCGCAGATAAGACAGATGGCAGCGAACGGTAAGCAAAAGCCTAAAAGAGCGAATCAATTAAGAGAAAACTAATTAACGTCGACAGAGCAGATAACGAAAAATTAATCCAATTAGAACAATGAGAGGAAAATAAATTTAAAATAAATTGTAACATTGAAAATAAATGTTACATGTTAAATGCACACTGAGGCCGAAATCTTAAAAAAATAGATTTTTCACACGTTTTCGTGAGAAAAAAACAGAAAATCGCTAATTACTGCTGAACTATGCGTGATACAAAAAAATCTTTGGAATAAGAGTTGTAGGTTTTTAAATTCTCTACAACTTTTATTATGTAAGTTTTTGTGCTAAAATTTATAATGAAGCCGTAATCTTAAAAAAACAATTTCTGTACGTGAAAACAGCCTCACCGAGAATTTCAGCAAACATGACGCCTACTTTATCTTGTAGAGCATAAAAAAAATGAGTAAAACAGGCGATTTAAAAAAATCGTAGGACCAGTTTTTGAGAAAATCGCAAAAAAGTGAAAAATTATACGAATAAACTACTACTTCCGGTTGACCGATTTTGATGAAAATGTTCGTGTCGGGTCCGGTAGTGGTATGTAACTTAAGTTTCAAGTTCGTACAATGTTCCGTTCTTAAGATATTCTGGTCACACACACACACACAGACCAATCGCTAAAAACATGTTTTTTGGGTTCAGGGGGTCTGAAAACGTGTAGATCCGGTGAAAACTCGATTTCGAAAAATCGACATGAAAACAATACTTTCCTTCCTATATATTCATATAGGCAAGAGAAAGTAAAAATAGTTAACTTAATAGGAATACGACATCCGTAAAGTCAAAGACTCTAGGGTGCACCCTGTAGTAGATGGTTTTTTTTTGTTGACAGTAGGAGCAAACTAAGAACGGCTGAACTGTAAGAATTTTAATTTTCAATAACATGTAATTGAGAAACAACAATGTTTTCTTGTTTCAGATTTATCAAGAAAAGTATCAGTTGTGCTGGTAACTGTGTTGTCAGTGGTCTGTTATGTTGCATCAGTTGACGGTGATTTTGTTTTTGATGATACAGAAGCTGTTGTTAATAATAAAGACATTAAATTAGAGACTCCGATTCATCAGTTATTTTACAATGATTTTTGGGGCACTAGTATGACTCATAATCAGAGTCATAAATCATACAGGCCTCTTACTATTTTATCGTTCAGGTAAAGTCAAATCATTGATTATTTTTATTTATCGATTATTAAATTTCAACGGTGGAGATTTGTGAACATTTCTCTAGCTATAGTGCAGTTTGTTTCTTTGCTAAATGCTATATACAGAGTCATTTTTTCAACCTCTGATCAGTCAGATGTTAAAAAAAAAATCAACTCCTGATAGGCCATAAATAAAAGATAGGTGAATACAGTAAAATTCCTTTCATGAGTCTCATGGCTGGTGGCAATTTTTGAAAAGGTTTACCTTTGATCTTTGGCAGAAACCATTAGTAATTTCTGTATCTACCCTTTAAGAGGAATCGATAGACCCTGTTTTTGTTTTCAAATTTGATTTCTTGACTTCCAGTTTTAGACCACTTCCGGTCGAAACCGGAATTTCAAACCCAATCCAGGCCCACTTAAGTTTTTGTGTAAATTACAAATCTGAAAACCATTTGTTGCTATCTCTTGTAGTTTCTGACTCGGTTTTTTGACTACTGATTTTGGGCTACTTTCGGTCAAAATTGAACTTCAAATCCAGTTTAGGCTCACTAATTTTTTGTGTAGTTTGTATGTATATCCAGTGCCCGTTCCACCCAGGTTCTGGGTGTTCTCCAAGCATCTCCATTTTCTTCCGTCCACCATTTCTCCTCCTCTGTTCGTTCCCAGTTGTATCCCCATCCTTCCACACTCCTCTTAATTTCATCCTCCCATCTTTTTCTTGGTCGTCCTCTTGATCTCATTTCATCCATCCTTCTACGAGGGTAGGCTGATAAGTAATGCACACATGCTTGTAGAAGACGAACAAAAAGAAATAGCAAGATGGGGTAAATAACAAATTAAAGTACAAATCTTAACCTACCAAATTATCTATTTATTTTTCAATATAGTCACCGTTAAGCATTACACATTTCTCCCAACGTTTAACAAGTTTTTTCATTCCGTCACTGAAAAATTCTTCCGACTTTCCTCGAACCCAGGACGCAATAGCTGCCTTCACCTCATTGTCCGAGCTGTAATGATTACCCTTAAGGTCTCTCTTCAGTAGAGGAAAAAAATAAAAATCGCAAGGCGCAAGGTCGGGAGAATACGGAGGGTGTAAAATTGGTTGAAACTTCAGGTTTCTCAGAGCCTCTCCAGTTGCACGCGAAGTGTGTGGACGAGCATTGTCGTGTTGCAAAATTATTGGCGCCAGGTTGCCTCTAACACGACAAACTCGACGTCGGAGGTGTTTCAGAGTCTGTATATACTGAGCAGAATTTACCGTTGCCCCTCGTTCCAGATAATCAGTCACATAAACTCGGCGAGCATCCCAAAACACAGTCAAAAGAATTTTTTTTGCGGACGGTTGTGTTTTGAACTTTTTCACAACAGGAGAATGTGGATGACGATATTCAGCGCTCTGCCTTTTTTCTTCGGGATCGTAATGATGAACCCATGACTCGTCCCCCGTCACAATATTCAAAAGAAAGTCGTCTCCTTCGTCACGGTAGCGCTTCAAAAGTTGTTCAATTCGCGTTGTTTAATTCTCGTTGACATAGCACCAGAACACGACGCCATACTTCCACTACTCAAAACAAACTGAATGAAAGCAACGCCTTCAAACTGCGCAGACTTGTAGAGGAGAAATAGTACTTCCACATGCCACCAGGCGCGCTACTGAAGTTTATTTAGTTGTCTTCTACAAGCATGTGTGCATTACTTATCAGCCTACCCTCGTAGTAGCAAGATTTCAGCAAGTTATGGTAGGGATATAGAAGGAGTGTATATTGAAGGTGACAATAAGTTATTATGTATAAAATAAAAATAAAATTTTTTTATAATGTCAGTCTCATTATTTAATAGCCACACCTCGTATCGTTGTTAATAAAATGTATTTTTTTCAGGTTGAATTTATGGTTCAATAATGGTGTACTGTCATCCTATCAGTTCAGGTTATGTAATTTGTTATTACATTGTGTCGTTTGTGTCTTATCAATAAATGTATTTGAATTACTAATGGGAGGAAATTGTCAGAAAGCAGCTAACTTATGTGCCATATTGTTTAGCATTCATCCGATTCATACCGAAGCTGTAAGTATGACAAATTGATTATGAATTATTTGTATTAACTTTTACTTTCTCTTGCGTTTTTATCGAATGGTCTGTCTCTCTCTCTCTCTCTCTCACTTATTCTTCTTCATTTTTAGATTATTTTTGTTACATAAAACTACAAAAAAAATGAATGTGTCAGTACATTCGATTATTTAGAGCGGTTTCTATGGATCAATCAGCAAAGTTGTGTGTTGTTTAGTTCAGTAGCCAAAACGCTGGTTTGACCTCTAAAGGCTGTATTCAGTAAAATGAGGAATGAGGTGGTTTATCCATGTATTCCTCACTGAGTGGAAAAGTATGCTTATCAGCATGCTGGGCCCTCTGAAAAGCATCTACTTTCCACCCTGCAAACTTTCACTTCCATTCACCACAGGTTGTATAATGAAACATTACTCTCAGAGGAGATAACTGTGACTAGTGTCTTTTACACCTCTACCTTTTCTGTTTGTAAATGCTTCAGTTATATAATTTAGTCATGGGATGGAACAGTAAAATAGGTGAGGTAGCACACCCCGCTTCGCACACTTGAGTGAACGGCCCAGAGCGTGTCGTACAATTGAACGATGAGATGGGGTGAACTTTGGGAGTGAGCTAGTAGATTCTAATACGTATAGCACTGAGCTGAGCTATGTGAATAAACAGACAGTGAGTCGAGCCGAGGGTGATTTTCGCTCACTCCTTCGCACACAGAACGTTGTTTTTGCGCGTGCGTCAACCTCAACGTTCATGCATCCCTTTCCACAAACAAATTTTTGTCATGTGTCTTATCTTTGTTTCGTACGCACGTGGTAAAATTATTACAGTACAGTACAATGGTATTTTAAAACTACTTGTCTTAGGGTTGTTGTAGTATAGTATGAAAGAATAATGACCTTCTCTCCGCACCCTCATATAAACAGAGGCAGAGTTTGATACGAAATGTATACTTTCCATGCAGCGTTTAGGTAGCCCTTGCTATGATGCGACTAGAGAAAAGTGGTTTAGTTTTGGAGGGGATGTACAAGTCAGCTCTGTACGGAAAGCGTGGTGCGTGGGGAGAAACACTCGGTGTGCTGGTCGTTCAAAATAAAAGAGGTGGTAGCTCACCGCTCAGTTAAAAGAGCTAGCTCTTTTGTGCGACTCGTTAATGAGCGTCACATCACTAATATAATTAGCTATTCATGTGATAAGAAACAAAACTATTTTTTGTAGCCCTGGAATTATCACAAAATGTATCATTATCAAGTGAAAATATTTTAACACTTCATCTGCTGGTTACCGGCAGCATTGTTGTATCGTAGTTTTTTTTTCGTTGTTTTACGTCTGACTGTTTTGCAATTGCTGCTGATGCAGACGGTGAGAAGGATGATACATGAAAAGATGAATGATGAAAAAATGCCAGACCTGACTGGGAATCGAACCCAAAACCCCGGCGTAGAAGACATCTGCACTTACCACTACGGCAATGGGCTGGCCGTTGTATTGTAGTAAAAGTAGAACTTTTGAATACGATAATGAGCACAAGGGTATTAGAAGAGGTTAACCCATTTCAAACTGTTGATCTAATTTTAGGCTACGCACAATTAATGGTGGGGGAGGCGACAAATCGTGCTGCAGCTAGTTAAGTATAAATTGGAAACTGGTAAATATTGTTCTTTTCTAGTAGGGAATTCTTTAACGCATCTAATAGTGTTTTCAGAAATAGAATATCATAACAGGGAAAATTTTTATTCCCTCTATAGTGTGTAGGTAGTGCATTGATGGTTTGGGAATTGTTTGTTTTGAATGGAAGTCCATCCAGCTCATGTGTAAGTCAATGTATATGCATATTCTTTAGTTTGTGTTGAATCTATGACATTTCTATAACGGAATTTGCCCTTGAAAAGGGAAGACGAGTCCATTTTACTGTTCAGGAGGGTGTTTACCATCACAGAGGCAAAAAATTCAACACTTTGCCGGGTTGCAAAGGACGTGTAACAGCTTCCTTCTAACTGCACCTACAGAATTTTTCAAAACACGTGGTTGTAGGGAAAAGAATTTTCTACATTGCTTTGCTTACAGCTGTAACCTAAATATAATAGTGACTCTGTGACATCACCATAAAGAATGTAAAATACCATCCCTTCATGCTTCCCTGTGATGTGAAAATGGACTCGTGTTGAACATTTTGTAACTTTGTCAAATATTTACAGAAATTTAAATAAAAAATAACTTTTGTTCTAGTAAACTCTTGTCTACAAAACATGTTTTATAAATTCTTTGCTAAACTGAAATTTAAGCCCGTTATAGTAAAAAATTTAAACACCAAAATTTTCGCAGATGAAAATTTCGCTCGCCTAAATGCAAAGAATTATGAAGCGATTTCTTGTAATTATATTCAAAAGGCACGTACGTATTGTATGAATCAACTGTAATTTTTTCAGAATATTTCATTAGCAATGACATTAGATAAAACAGTTGTTATGAGAGCGTGTTTGATTTTTGCAGTTCTTCTGTTTTACGAGAAACAGTCCGTTTCGTAAGGATTAAGTTACTTTGTAATTTGAAAAATTTTAATCTAAATTTTTTTAAATAATTTTTAATTGTGCGAATATATTTTGTTTTATGAATACAAGTATTTCAAACTGTATAATATCGGATATATCCATAAATAGTCCACGAAGTGTTGAACCTTTTGCTTATGTTTGCAGGTTGCAGGAGTTGTGGGTAGAGCTGAACTACTATGTGCTCTTTTCTCGTTCATAAGTTTTATATTGTACAATAAAGCGATTTATACAACCGGTTACCTAGGTAGTTTCTATTACACGTTAGTTTCAATTTTCTTCGCCTCATTATCCATGTTTAGTAAAGAGCAAGGCATCACCGTTTTGGTAAGTTTGATAATAATGAACTTTATTTTATTACTGGCTATAAAACAAATTTTTTTTTTTTTTTTTTTTACTTGTGAGGCCACAATGGACCACTTCAGCCACAACATGAAAGACTCTACTTCGATCTCTGAGCCTTGATCTTTACCCAGTATTCCCTCATTCTTTGTGATCTCTGAGCCCGGAGTTCTTCCGTCACCCTCTGCACTCTTCTAGTCTTGGTTTCCGGTTCCAAAGCCAGATCCTTCAACTTTCTATAACTCTCAGACTTGAACCTCACATCCTCCAGCGTCAACCCAAACCTTTCCAAGTCCTCCTTGACCTCCTTCGTCCATTTCAAACCGATTTCAAAATCCCAGACACTTTCAATAAGTCGTCTAAGTACTCTGTTCTCCGGTGTTCTAAGGATATGGCCCAAAAAGGAGATTCATTTTTTCCTAATTGTGTCTAGTATTGGCTCCGAAATTTTATAGACTTCATTATTTTGGTAGCAGTCTCCAACTATTATCTTTGTATATTCTCTTACCAATACAGGTTCTAAGGATTCTTCGTTCTAACGTCAGGATTCTGTGGGTTTTAGTTTTTTGTGACAGTTTTGTTAGGGTCTCTCCACAGTAAGTCACTGCAGGTTGTATTACCGTTTTGTAATGTCTTACCTTTGTATTTACCGCATGACTTTTCTTGCCAATGTATTGTCACCGACTCCCCTAACAACATTAGTCCCTGCAGACAATCCCACTACCTGCCTGCCGCGCGTCACGCAGAGCCAACAGTGCCTCCCCTCCACTATGAAGTGGACTTGCCTGGGGGGGATTTAGGCGAGTGCACTGGCCTGGAAGGCACATTCTTCACTCAATTCTCAACTGGAGAAGACCAAGAAAGAAGAGCTCTAGACAGAAGAAGAAGAGACCGGACGCACCATCCCCGGTCTACGCTACTGGTGGCGGACGCTACATTCCCGCACCGGTCAGCCTTCCCCGACCCAGAGAGAACCGCCTCGGCTGTGCTATCGGCAGATGCCCTACGTTGACCCAACAGTGCGCGGCTCTGGGGGCCACCTCTGTCATGCTGCAGTGGGGACCCAACTACCGCTAAAGAGGAAGGCTAGGCCTGAACGAGGTAGCCGAGCTGTCACTCTTTGGGCTCCGCTTCTACTACGCCGGCTCGCAGCTTCCGTCCGCCAACAACGACCCTTTTCAGGGCCACCAATTTTTCTAAACAAGGTTTTGCCACGTGTCGGCCTTGGTTGGCGACAGTATAAATAATAAAACATGTAACTTAACGTTTAGTCTTTTTACCTAATTTGTGTACGTTACAATCTGTTCAGTTCAGAACAATAAGCAACCCTACGACCCTATGTGATGAGGATGATTTGTATGATGTGTGAATGAGGTAAAGTCTTGTACAAAACCAGGCCGACCATTCCTGAGAGAGTATGGTTAATTGAACCCAACCATCAAAGTACACCGATAACTACTTTCTAGCATTCAAATATAAAAGTAACTACCTTTACTAGGATTTGAACCAGGAACCTTCTTCTCCAAAATATGTTGAGTGATGAGTAAACAATGTAAAATGAAAAAACATAACCTAATTTTAATCATGAGTGAATGATGCTGAATGAAAATCAACCTTAGTGTGGCTTAATAATACAGAAAATAATTCTTTGACGCTAAACTAGGTTCTGGAGAAATAAAATGCTTAAAATAAAAGTTGTAGATCTTTTTATTTCCTATAAATTTGATTATAACTTTACACTTTTGTCGCAAAATTCATACTAAGGCCAAAATCTTAAAAATCTATTTGGTTTACAGATTTTCATGAAAAAAAAAATTCACTGATAACTGCTAAACTAAGTGTTACTCGAAGAAGTATTTGGAATAAAAGATGTAGGTTTTTAAATTTTATACAAGTTTGATTATATACTCTTTTGCCCTAAAATGCATATTATGGCCGTGTTCTTAAAAAACCCATTTTTTCTATGAGATTACAGCCTCCCCAAAAATTTCAGCAGACATGCTGTATCATGTAGAGCATTAAAAATGTAGAACATGAGGTGATTTTTAAAAAAAATGTGGGGGCCTTTTTTGAGAAAATCGCAAAAGTGTTAAAAATGACACGAATCAACTACTATTTCTGGTTGACCGATTTTGATGAAAATGTTTGTGTTGGGTCCTCTAGTGGTTCCTAACTCAAGTTTCAAATTTCACCTTCGTACAATGTTCCGTTCTTGAAATATTTTGTTAACAGACACCAATAAACTCATAGACCAATCGCTTAAAAACATGTTGTTTGGTTCAAGGGGTTGTAAAATGTGTATATTCGGTGAAAACTCGATTTCGAAAAATCAACATAAAAACATTACTTTTTTTCCTATATATACATATTGACAAGAGAAAGTAAAAATACAGAAAATCGCTAATTGATGCTGAAATAAGGTTCATAAAAAATATGTTTGAAATAAAAGTTGTAGGTTGTTTTTTCCCTGTACCTTTGATTATAAATACACTTTTGTCACAAAATGGATACTAAGTCTGGACTAAAGGGTGGATGGTTGAAAAAGAAAGTCATGTAAATGTTTTACACAAAATTTTTTCACTCAAAAAGACATACTTTGAATTCATCGAAAATATTTTATAATTTTTTTTTCTGTTTCAGGGTATTAATTTTGTTTATGAAGTATGGATGGTAAACAATAAAAAAATTAAATTATATTCAAATGAATTTTATAGATCTGTACGAATATTTATTAAAAATTTGGTTAATAATAATAATAATAATAATAATAATGGCGCAGTGAATAAAATATCTGTAAATAATTGCGAAAATAACAATCAAACTTGTACGAATTTCATTAGTTTATTTATAACAAGGTTTGTGTTGTTATTTATAAGTGGTTCAGTATTATTGTATGTACGATGGAAAGTTATGGATGGAACGCCACCGATTTTCCAAAAAGTTGATAATCTTGCTGCGTTCGCCGATAGTTTTATTGTGAGGGTAAGTTTCTCTTGTTCTGAATCGCTTTAGTGTTACTTAAATACGAGGGGGTACCCAAAAGTATCCGGAATAGCTCTGGTGTGGGCGGAGCTTGTGCAGTACAAATTCCCGCCACTAGGCTGCTTGTAGCGCTACTCATTGCCAGTTCAATGCCATTTTGTTCGTTGATCTAGCTTGTTCTGTTCTCGTGCAGTGATTGTTCTCGCTAGTGCTGTTTTGTGCTCGTGTCGTTTTTCATGATGGCAAGTTTTAATGAACAACGTGCGGCTGTGAAATTTTGCTTCTTGCTCGGTAAAAACGCCGCGGAAACAGTTGTAATGTTGAACACAGCTTACAAAGACGACACTATTGGAAAAACCCAAGTGTACGAGTGGTTTTTGCGCTTTAAAAATGGCGACATGTCGATTGAGAACAAACCTCGTTCTGGACGACTGTCGACTTCCCGAACAGACGAAAATGTTGTGAAAGTGAAAGAAATTGTACGAACAGACCGACGACAGACCATTGACCAAATATCACAGGTTAGTGGGTTATCTTGGAGCTCAGTCCAACGCATTTTAACAGAAGACTTGACAATGAAAAGAGTCGCTGCCGAGTTTGTGCCTCGGGTTCTGACAGACACTCAAAAGGAACGTCGAATTGAAACGTGTAGTGATTTGAAACAACAGCTTGAAACTGATCCAGATTTCATGTCAAAGATCATTACGGGTGACGAGTCTTGGTGCTATGGGTACGACCCAGAAACCAAACAACAATCCAGTCAATGGAAGACTTCATTATCACCCCGACCAAAAAAAAGTCGTCAAGTCAGATCGAACATCAAAACAATGCTGATTTGTTTTTTTGATGTGAGGGGAATTGTCCATTCAGAGTTCGTTCCACCAGGCCAGACGGTAAATCAAGCTTTTTATCTTGAAGTGTTAAGAAGACTACGAAACAGCATTCGTCGTAAAAGACCTAATTTGTGGCAGACAGGGGACTGGTTTTTCCACCACGACAACGCGCCTGCACACACGGTAATCTCGGTTACCCAGTTTTTGGCGAAAAACGGCATGGTTTTGCTACCACACGCACCGTACTCACCCGATCTGGCTCCGTGTGATTTTTTCTTGTTCCCACGCATGAAAAGGGGCATGAAAGGTCTCCGATTTAACAACGTTGATGATGTCAAGAAAAAAACGACGGATGAGCTGGCAGCCATCACTGAAGAGGAGTACAAAAAATGTTTTGAACAGTAGAAGCACCGGTGGGACAAATGTATTAGTTGTAATGGAGAGTATTTTGAAGGGGATAAGGTTCTTTTGTAAAAAAATTAAAAATAAATAGTTTTAAAAAATAATTCCGGTTTCTTTTGGGTACCCCCTCGTATAGAGATGTAGTGATTCCAAGTGTCAATTCGCGATACCACTGATACATGAAAAAAAATCTGGTGTGAAACACTCGCGCAACTTTCTCTTGCCAATGCAAATAATTAACAATATAACCTAACATTAGTAATAAAATATTAGAAATAAACGAAATAACTAACCTCTAAAAATATAACCTTATTTTAATCATGACTAAAAGACGCAAAATGAAAATCGAACTCAGTTCGGCTTAAAAATACGGAAAATTACTCTTTCACACTAAACTAGGCTCTGTTGAGAAAAATGCTTTAAATAAAAGTTGTAGATCTTTTTATTTCCTATCAAACTAATTATATAGACTTTTGTTGTAAAATGCATACTAAGGCCGAAATCTTAAAAAAATAGATTTTTCACATGTTTTCGTGAGCAAAAAACAGAAAATCGCTAATTACTGCTAAACTAAGCGTTATAAAATAAATGTTTGAAATAAAAGTTGTTGGTTTTTAAATTCTCTACAACTTTTATTATGTAAGTTTTTGTGCTAAAATTTATAATGAAGCCGTAATCTTAAATAACTATTTATTTACGTGAAAACAGCCTCACCGAAACTTTTAGCAAACATGGCGCCTACCCTATCTTGTAGATCATAAAAAAAATTAGTAAACCAGGCGATTTAAAAAAAAAATTGTAGGACCAGTTTTTGAGAAAATTGCAAAAAAGTGAAAAATTATACGAATAAACTACTTCCGGTTGACTGATTTTGATGAAAATGTTCGTGTCGGGTCCGGCAGTGGTATGTAACTTAAGTTTTAAGTTCGTACGATGTTCCGTTCTTGAGATATTCTGTTCATACACACAGACCAATCGCTAAAAACATGTTTTTTGGGTTCAGGGGGTCTGAAAACTTTTAGATCCGGTGAAAACTCGATTTCAAAAAATTGACATGAAAACAATACTTTCCTTCCTATATATTCATATAGGCAAGAGAAATTAATAATCGGTGTCAAGAATTGACAATTAAAAGTTGATTCTTTGATACCGATTAACAAGTTTTTTGAACAGTAATTCTTCGAAATAAAAAATCTGGTGTGAAACACTCTCTCAATGTTGTCTTGCCAATATAAACAATGAACAATAACACTTAACATTAGTAATAAAACATTAGAAAAAAACTAACCTCAAAAAACATAACCTAATTTTAATCATGAGTGAATGATGCAAAATGAAAATCAACATTATTTTGGCTTAATAATACGGATAATCACTCTTTCACGCTAAACTAGGCTTTGTTGAGAAAAATGCTTAAAATAAAAGTTGTAGATCTTGTAATTTTCTATAAATTTGATTTCGTTGTAGAAAGCATACTACAGCTGAAATCTTAAAAAATCCATTTTTTTACTGATTTTTATGTAAAATAAAAATCACTAATAATTGCTAAACTAAGCGTTATACAAAGAAATATTTGAAATAAAAGTTGTAGGTTTTTAAATTTTCTACAACGTTGATTGTGTATACTTTTGCGCTAAAATGTGGATTAAGGCCACAATCTTAAAAAAACCATTTTTTTCTACAAGAGCATAACCTCCCCAAGAATTTGAGCAGATATGGCACGATAAGGAGATTTAAAAAAAAATTGTAGTAGCTGTTTTTGAGAAAATTGCAAAAAAGTGACAAATTACTTATTGCCGGTTGACCGTTTTGATGAAAGTGTTCGTGTCGGGTCATCTAGAAGTATCTAACTTAAGTTTCAAGTTTCAACTTTGTACAATGTTTCGTTCTTGAGATATTCTTTTCACACACACCACACGCCCTGACCAATCGCTACAAACATGTTTCTTTGGGTTCATGGGGTCTGAAAAGTGTATATCCGGTGAAAATTTGATTTTGAAAAATTTACATGAAAACAATATTTTCTGTCCTTGTATTCATACAGGCAAGAGAAAGTAAAAAAGAAATTGTATGACTGACCGATATTTTTTCTTTGTTCCATTCTAACAAAAAACAAACTTGGCACACTTTAACAAGCTCTCGAAATAAAACTTTGCAACCAATATATTTGAAATGCTGACAAATGTCACTTTAATATTGTTGTACTAACATAAATGGTAACATACAAGGTGTAGCTATTAAATAACAAGACTGATGTAAAAAATTTAATTTTAATTTTATACATAATCATTTATTGTCACCTTCAATATACACTCCTTCTCTATCCCTACAACGCTCCTTGCGAATGTTCCATAGTTGGAAACAGTGCTGGAAGTCATCTTCTGTCAGCTCCTTCAGGACACGTGCCGCTTTCTCTTTTTACAGCATCCACAGACTCAAATCTTGTCCCTTTTAATGCAGATTTGTAACACCTCGTGAAAAACGATACTAATTGAGGTGAACATAAAATAAAAAAACACAATAATAAATAAAAAAAACAGGAATTGTAGAATTGTGGTTGCTAAGGGAAAACATAAATTAAACAAAGTAACAGTTGCACCAATAGAAAATTTTAATATTAAATTAGGTCAACAAGAAAAGAGCAAAAATACATGCAAAGTTATGGATGGCTCAAAATTTTACCAAAAGAATAATAATCAAAAAAAATATCCAAAATTTATAATAGTTAAATTTAAATAGACGCAAATTACAAGATTTCATTTATGTGAAAATTATCAATTTCTTCAAAAAAAATATAAAAAAAATATTTTTAAGTTTATGGATTAGTAACAAGAATATGGAGTCGTTCCATGTTAACAATATTACAAATAATACAGATCAAAGAAGGTGGGTGCACCCTGCGAAAATTAACAAAATAGAGTTGTCGACAACCCCCAAAAAAAAATATTAATTATTATTTTCCCATTTCTCAAAAAGTTTTTTTATAAAAATTTAGCACTTTATATTATTTTGTTTTACAAAACTAGTTCACTTTAAAAAGGTAAGTCTCCATAAATAGTAGAGTAGTTGGTTAGGCGATCCATCTTCTTATATTGGCGAGGTTGATTTCCTCAGTCATAACCAAAACTACTCGATGAAGAATATCCAATAAGAATATAAAAAAATAAGGTGTACATTACCAAATCCAGATCTTTGAATAATAATAATAATTAGCCATCATTTCAAACGCATGCTCTTTACTTTACTTTAAATGTAATTTGAAATCAAAGTTGAGATCAGAAGTAGAAATCATTAAAAGAAACGGTTAATAGAAACCCAGATTAGACACCAAGTAGAAACCCAAAGACAGAAACCATAGGTGGAACCCTGAAAAGTTACAAAATCAAAAAAAATTAAAATCTTGCACTCACAAGAGAACAAAATTTTTAAAGCCCTTCTATAAAGAAAAAAACTAGACAAACAGAAAATAAAGAAAAAAAATTAAATTTAGAAAAACACTAGCAGAATTATTATTAAAAAAAAGCATACAGAGGTGTGCTAAAAAAAATACGACACATGTACCAAGCAGGCACAGAAATGTCAGTAGAAATTTCCATAAGGAAAACGCCACAACAAATTAAAAAAACCGTAACTTAAGTCCCACAGAAAGGCGAATATAAACATATTCAGAAAACAGAAAAGAGTAAAAAAAGTACTAGTTGAAAACAAGTCATTTCAAAAAAGATAAAAAAAAAAATTGTACAACCTAATTTCCAAAGTTAGATGTTAGAAAAAAAATAACATCGTAATCATAAGAATTTTTGTGAGACTTTCCAGGCTAACTGCTTAATTCTAAAGAAAATAAAATAAACGAAGAACTTACCTACGGGTAGGGTAAAAGAAGTAACACATAATAAATAAATAAATAAATAATATGATTTAATAAAATCAAATAAAATATCACGAACAACGTACAGAACATAACCTATACGCACAATACTTTTCGAAAGACATCTTACAACAGAACGAACAGGTCAGAAAAAGCAGGTAGCAAAACTCCCCAACAGAGCGCACAACACCAGGATGACGTCACAACGCCGCGACAAATTCAAAATACCAAACGAACATCCCAGTAACGAGATGACGTTACAGATTTCACCTTAGGGAACAGGTAGAAGTCACATGGTGCAAGATCTGGTGAATAAGTTGGATGTTCTAACACTGAGATGCTGTACTTGGCTAGGAACCTCTTGGCAGATAACGCGGAATGAGGTGGTGCTTTGTCTTGATGGAGAATCCATGATTTGTCCTTCCACATTTCGGGGCGTTTTTTCTTTACTCTTTGACGTAGTTTAGAAAGTACCTCAAGGTAGTAATATTGATTAATTGTTTGATCTTTAAGAACCCAGTGAAGGTACACAATCCCATGGATATAAAAAAAAACAATCATCATTGCTTTAAATTTTGACTTGCTCATTCAAGCTTTTTTGGTTCTCGGTGAAGTTCGGCTCTTCCAGTGCATGGATTGGCGCTTCGTTTCCGGATCATAAATAAAAAACCACGTTACATCACATGTTATTATCGTTTCCAAAAAATTGGGTCATTTTTAATCGCGTACGTATTGTCAGTGCAAACATTTTTGCGAGCTTCATTTCAAACATTTTTGAGGGGCACGTGTCCTGAAGGAGCTGACTGAAGATGACTTCCAGCACTGTTTCTAACAATGGAAAACAAGCATGAAGCTTTGTAGGGATAGAGAAGGAATGTATATTGAAGGTGACAATAAGTGATTATGTATAAAATTAAAATAATTTTTTTTACATCAGTCGTTATTTAATAGCCACACCTTGTAGATTTTAGTCAGTGATGCCCTCCGTATTCAAACAAATGTACTTATCACACTGCCATTGTAAAATTACAATTGTTTTATATTTTTCTACTTTTGTATGGTTCCAGGTTATTAACTACAATTATATCTACACAGTTAACGCATGGATTCTGTTATGTCCAACTTGGTTATGTTTTGATTGGTCAATGGGATGTATTCCGTTAATAACGGATGTAAATGATCCAAGAATGATTACAGTAATTATTTTTTGGGTTGTTGTCTTGTTGTTAATTTTACAATGTTTGAAACGCAATAATGAATACAGTAAAACTGACAGGTAAGTTCTTTAAATTTTCTTTTTTATGCTTCTATAGTAAGGGATATCTCTAAAGTAAAGACGGTTCTTTTGTTAAAAGTGTACGGTATTCTGAAAATTGAATAAATATTTTGACTTTCTCTTGCCCTGTATAAATATTATATAAGAAGGAAAGTATTGTGTTCATGTCGATTTTCTGAAATCGAGTTTTTACCGGATCTACATGTTTTCAGACCCCCTGAATCCAAAAAACATGTTTTTAGCGATTGGTCTGTCTGTGTGTGTATACAAAATATCTCAAGAACGGAACATCGTACGAACTTGAAACTTAAGTTACATACCACTACCGGACCCGACATGAACATTTTCATCAAAATCGGTCTACTGGAAGTAGTAGTTTATTCGTGTAATTTTTCACGTTTTTGCGATTTTCTCAAAAACTGGTTCTACGATTTCTTTTTAAATCGCCTGGTTTACTCAATTTTGTATGCTCTACAAGATAGGGTAGGCGCCATGTTTGCTGAAACTCTTGGTGAGGCTGTTTTCACGTGAAAACATTGTTTTCTTAAGATTACGGCTTTAATATGCATTTTAGCGCAAAATTTATATAATAAAAGTTGTAGAGAATTTAAAATCTTATAACTTTTATTTCAAACATTTTTTTCTATAATGCTTAGTTTTGCGATAATTAGTGATTTTCTGTTTTTCTCACGAAAACGTGTGAAAATCGATTTTTTTAAAGATTTCAGCTTTAGTAGGTACGCATTTTACGACAAAAGTGTGTATAATCAAATTTATAGAAAATTAAAAGATCTTCAACTTTTATTTAAAGCATTTTCTCTACAGAGCCTAGTTTAGCGTGAAAGAGTAATTTTCCGTATTTTTAAGCCAAACAGGTGGATTTTCATTTTGCGTCTGTCACTCATGATTAAAATAAGGTTATGTTTTTTGTTTATTTCTAATGTTTTATTACTAATGTTAGGTTATATTGTTTAAATTATTTGCATTGGCAAGAGAAAGTTGTGTGAGTGTTTCACACCAAATTTTTTATTATTTTTTAAAAATAAAATACAGACAAGGACAAATTTCATAACTCTGTTAAATATTTGCGGAAAATTAAATGAAAAATATACATTTATTCAGTCAACTCTTGTCTACAAAGCATGTTTTATAAATTTTTTGCTAAACTGTAATTTAAGCCGTTATAGTAAAAAATCTAAAGTAAACACAAAAATTTTCGCGCTAAGATTTAGAAGTAATTTTCTTGTAATTATACTCAAAAGGCGCGTACGTATTACATGAATCAACTGTAATTTTTCCAGAATTTTTCATCAGTAATGACGTTAGATAAAACAGTTGTTTTGAGAGTGCGTTTTGATTTTTGCAAATCTGTTTTATGAGAAACAGTCCGTTTCCAAAAGGTTAATATCTTTTATCTTAGAAAATTACCGCGTTTTTGCCGAAGTTTGAAAACTAAAGAATCGGTGCTGAAGAATTGAAGCATTTCAGATCAACACATCCTTAATTATAAATAGAAGTGTATTGAAAAATAAATCTTTATAATGCATCCTGCAGTTTGAAATTATTTGTATTTTATATAATAATTTCACTAACACACAATTAGGAAAAAACGAATCTCCTTTTTGGGCCATATCCTTAGAACACCGGAGAACAGAGTACTTAGACGACTTATTGAAAGTGTCTGGGATTTTAAAATCGGTTTGAACTGGACGAAGGAGGTCAAGGAGGACTTGGAAAGGTTTGGGTTGACGCTGGAGGATGTGAGGTTCAAGTCTGAGAGTTATAGAAAGTTGAAGGATCTGGCTTTGGAACCGGAAACCAAGACTAGAAGAGTGCAGAGGGTGACGGAAGAACTCCGGGCTCAGAGATCACAAAGAATGAGGGAATACTGGGTAAAGATCAAGGCTCAGAGATCGAAGTAGAGTCTTTCATGTTGTGGCTGAAGTGGTCCATTGTGGCCTCACAAGTAAAAAAAAAAAAAAAAAAAAATTTCACTAACCTTCTTTTTAAACTGCGTCACTTTTATTTTTATTTTTACTTACACGTGTTTCGGTGGATCCACCATCATCAGAGTAAACAAAATAATTGAAACTAAAAAATTTTTATCTCACTTATTTAAAATCTATAGAAGATGATACATTTTCATCTTATACAAATGACTGAAGATGTATCATCTTCTATAGATTTTTTTTGCCGGCTGCATTGGCGTAGTTGGTCACGTGCTCGCCTCTCATCTTGCGATCTTGGGTTCGAATCCCCTTCAGGCACGGCATATTTTCATACATTACAAAAAATCATTTCATCCTTCACCGTCTGCATAAGCAGTAATTGCAGAACAGTCGGACGTTAAACCAAAAAAAAAAAAAAAAAATCTTTAGGTTTTAAATAAGTGTGATAAAAATTTATTAGTTTATTATAATATTTTTTACTTATTTGTATAAGTTTTATACAAATGACTGAAGATGTAAAATCTTCTATAGATTTTAAATAAGTGAGATAAAAATTTTTTAGTTTCAATTATTTTATTTACTCAGATGATTGTGGATCCACCGAAACACATGTAAGTAAAAATAAAAATAAAAGTGACGCAGTTTAAAAAGAAGGTTAGTGAAATTATTATATAAATTCATTATATAAAATAGAAGTGTATTGATTTAAAATTAATTAATTGTTATATTTTTTTTGTGTTTTTAGGAGTATTATAATGGGCTGGATGTTTATTGTCATATCATTTCTACCGGCCAGTAACGTTTTCTTTAAAGTTGGTTTTGTAATTGCAGAAAGAGTACTTTATCTACCATCCGTTGGTTATTGTATTATTATCATAAACAGTGTCCATAGATTTTTTAATTTTTTAACGAACGTTAGTCATCAAAAATCTATGTATATTAACGTAAGTATATTTTAACTTTACCTCTGTTGTAATATTTTAATTCTAGGATCACAGAGAAAATTAGTTTTAAGTGATGTGTTGGTTAGGTCATCTGCTGAAAGGCTGGTTTGAACCTCTAGAGGCTTTATTAAGTAAAACAAAGAGTGAGGTGGTATACAATTGCTTTCTTCACTGAGTGAAAAAGCATGCTTATCAGCATGCCAGGCCCTTTGAAATCATCTACTTACTACCCTGCAAATGACACCTGCTTTTTATTCACCATAGGGTCTGGTTGTATGAGGTGTTGCTATTAAATAACGAGACTGATGTAAAAAATTGTATTTTAATTTTATACATAATCACTTATTGTCACCTTCAATATACACTCCTTCTCTATCCCTACAATGCTCCATGCAAATTTTCCATTGTTGGAAACAGTGCTGGAAGTCATCTTCTGTCAACTCCTTCAGGACACGTGCCGCTTTCTCTTCTATAGCTTCCATAGAATCAAATCTTGTCCATTTTAATGCAGATTTCACCTTAGGGAACAGGTAAAAGATAATAACATGTGATGAAACGTGGTTTTTTACTTATGATTCGGAAACGAAGCACAAATCCATGCACTGGAAGAGCCGAACTTCACCGAGAGCCAAAAAAGCTCGGATGAGCAAGTCAAAATTTAAAGCAATGATGATTGTTTTTTTTATATCCATGGGATTGTGTACCTTCACTGGGTTCCTGAAGGTCAAACAATTAATCAATATTACTACCTTGAGGTACTGTCTAAACTACGTCAAAGAGTAAGGAAAACACGCCCTGAAATGTGGAAGGACAAATCATGGGTTCTGTACCAAGACATTGCGCGCCAGCTCATTCTGCGTTATCTGTCAAGAGGTTCTTAGCCAAGTACAGCGTCTCAGTGTTAGAACATCAACCTTATTCACCAGATCTTGCACAATGTGACTTCTACCTGTTCCCTAAGGTGAAATCTGCATTAAAATGGACAAGATTTGAGTCTGCGGAAGCTGTAAAAGAGAATGCGGCACGTGTCCTGAAGGAGGTGACATGAGATGACTTCCAGCACTGTTTCCAACAATGGAAAATTTGCATGGAGCGTTGTAGTGATAGAGAAGGAGTGTATATTGAAGGTGACAATAAGTGATTATGTATAAAAAAAAAATAAAATTTTTTACGTCAGTCTCATTATTTAATAGCCACACCTCGTATAATGAGATTCATAACTCTCAGAGAAGATAACTGCGACTAGTGTATTTTACAGGGTCCGGCAGATTAATCTGACGATTTTGTATTCATCGGTATGTTGGCAACACTGTGAATAGGAAGTTGGTACAGTTGTTATGGGGTAGCGCTAATACTACCATTTTAGCTGCCATCATGAGTTGATCGTGTGAGCACCGTGCTTTTGTGATTGAAGCGTATTTCAAAAACAATGATTCTGTTATTGCTACGCAGCGTTTATTTCGTAGACATTTTTAATTTAAACCGAAACGCGTCTGTTCCAAGTAGGAATACGATATTGCAGTGGCAGAAAAACTTTCGTTTAACATTGTCTGCTTTGAAACTGAAACCAACAGGACGAAAGTGTTGTGTGAGAACTCCTGAAAACACTGAGGCTGTAAGATTATCTGTGTCGCAGTCTCTACGGCGTTCCGTAGTGAAGCATGCTGCCGCACTAAGAACGTCTGACCGAAGTGTGAGAAGAATCCTTCATGAAGACCTTCAGTTCCATTCGTACAAGATGATGTTCGTGCAACAACTTACTGAAAATGATAACGCGTCTCGCAAAACAGCATGTGAGCTAATTCTCGAAAATTTGTAAGGTTGAATGAGTGCGTGAGGAACAATGGGAAAAATTTGGATGACATAATTTTCAAATGAAATATTCAAGTGAACTATTGAAACGCTGTAAGTAAAATTGTATATTTTGAATTTTCATTTGACCCATTAAACTTTGTTGTACTATGATCGTGCTTTTTTTTATTGACCCTCCAAAATCGTCAGATTATTCTGCCGGACCCTGTACATGTCTATTTTTTCTGTTCTTAAATGCTTCATTCATATAACCATATGATAAGAAACAGAACTATTTTATGTAGCCCTGGAAATAGCAGATCAAGCAGAGTGCAAAAATAATTTAACACAACACTGCTATGGCCATACTTTCGTTCTAATGTTATAATTCTAGGATTTCAGAGAAAATTACTTAAGTGGGTGGTCCCAAAAGTACCCGTCCCAACAAAGAAAACACAAAAATTTTGGAAAAGAATATATTTATTTTACAACATAATCTCCTTTCAGCTTTATACACTTTTCCCAGCGACGTTCAATTAGTTTGATACCCTTTTTATAATAAGAACTGTTTTGCTCCTCAAAATAGCCATTAACTGCCGACATCACTTCTTTATCGTTTAAATTCAATAAAACAAAAATTGATATTCTGTTCACACACACACACACACACACACACACACACACACACACACACACATAGACCAATCGCTAAAAATATGTATTTTGGGTTCAGGGGGTCTGAAAACATGTAATCCGGTGAAAACTCAATTTCGAAAATCAACTTGAAAACAATGCTTTCCTTCCTATATATTCATTATAGGCAAGAGAAAGTAAAAAGCAGGACTGTGGCCTACTGATCCTAGAGAGGCTGTACCAATATCCATGATGGAATTGGAGCCTTCTGAAAGCCCTTCGAACAATGTTATGAAAATGAACACTGGATGGATATGAGACAATAGAAGTGCCTACAATGAAATAATTCTGAGTGTTTTTGAAACCCATGCAGAGAAACTTGTTAGAAAAATGTAATTTATTGTACTACCCTTTTTTGCCCTATATGGTGTCGCCAACTGCCCCAACATTATCAGTGCCTGCAGAGGGTTCTAAAACCTGCCACAGGGAGTGCTGCCAGCATGCAGCTTTCACTGTCTCCCTTCCACCATGAAGTGGAATCGCCGAAGGGGGATTTAAGCGGCCGCACTGAACTGCGAGTTGCACTCTCCATCCAGCTCCTGAACTGGGAAGAAGAAGACCCCAGTCGAGACTGGACGCACCATCCCTGGTCGATGCTACTTGTGGCAGGTGCTTATGTGTGCCTGATGGCACCCCAGTGAAGACAAGAGTTCCGCACAGGACCGGAGAGAACTGCCTCAGCCACGCTTTCGGCCTATGGCCTACGTTGACCCAACACTACGGGACTCTGGAGACCACCACTGTCACGCTGCAGTGGGGACCCAACTATCACTGAGGGAGAACTAGGCCTGAACCCGGTAGCCGAGCCATTACTCTTCGGGTTCCGCTCTGTATACACCAGCTCGCCGCTTCCGACCACCAACAATGGCCCTTTTCACGGCCACCACCAAATTCCAAATGGTCCTTTTCAGGACCCCCAACCAATTAAAACAGCCCCGATGTTGCAAGCAAGATTTTCATGCCAATTTTTTTAAATCGAGTTTTCACTAGAAATACTTGCTTTCGGGCCCCCTGAGCCCAAAAGTTTACCGATTGGTCGGTGCGTCTGTGTGTGAACAAAATATCTCAAGAATGAAATATTTTATAAAGTTAAAACTTTTTAATTTTGTTTTCCAGGTTGCAAGTGTGATATTTTGGTTGTATGTTATCACGACATATTCAGCACGTTCAATACAACGAAGTAATGACTGGAGAACAGAAAGTAAATTATTTCAATCTGCATTATCAGTTTGTCCGTTAAACGCTAAAGTACATTACAATTTGGGAAAAGTTGCCATAAATAAAACTTTGTCGATCGAATATTACAAACATGCAATTAGGTAAGTTTCTAGATGTTTGAGAATATTTTGTCATTACCTTAAATATTTTTTTGTGGTTGACATAATTTAATTTAAAAATATTTTTTTGGGTATTAAATTAATTTTTGATAATTTTTGTTACTGGATAGAAAAGGGTGCTGCAATGTTACATGTGTGATGGTTTTCACACTTCTGTATTGAATTTAAGCTGGTACAATCAGATTGGAAGGAACTTTCAAGCTTGTAAAATCACAGTGAGTATTCTGCCTTATTTGTGGTTGACTGAGTTGTAAAAAATTGTAATACAGGGTTAGCCTAAATGATGTTTTCAATTTTAAACATCTGTGTTACTGAAATAACATATCTTAAGAGTATAACGGGTGTTTTATTAAGGATGCAACAACCCTGATTATAAGAAGATAGAAGTAATACATCGGTAAATTTGCTGTCCCCCAATCGGTATGTTGGCAACACTGTACTCAAGGCCAACTACCTAAGACAGTTAAAATGATCCAGTCAAGCATTAGTGTGGTGACCAGTCGTTTCGTTATATTGTGTCAGCAATGGTTTTTTCCAAGGAAGAACGCGTGTTTATTGTAGAGACTTACATAGCGAGTAAATCTTACAAATGTGTGCAAGATAAGTTTCAGTTGAAATTTCCCCGTTTTGCCGTTCTGAATAAATTGTCAATATTGCGTTTGATAAATAAATTTCGTAGAACTGGGAGTGTACTCGCTGAGAAACCACTTCGCCAGCCAACAAAGTTAACCGAGAAAGTTCTCAAAGATTTTAAAAATCATTTGACTCAATCACCTAAAAAATGGCTTAGAAGATTATCATCGCAAGCTCGGGTAACATTAACTACTGTTTTCAGAGCTACGAAAAAGTTTCATTTGCATCCTTATCGCGTTGGCATAACTCATGAACTGAAAGCTACAGACCATCAGAAACGATTACAATATTGTCGGTCTTTGTTGGCTGGCTAGGTGGTTTCTCATCGAGTACACTCCCAGTTCTACAGAATTTATTTATCAAACGCAATATTGACGATTTATTCGGAATGGCAGAACGAGGAAATTTCAACTGAAACTTTTCTTGCACACATTTGTAAGATTTACTCGCAATGTAATTCTCTACAATAAACATGCGTTCTTCCTTGGAAAAAACCATTGCTTACAATATAACGAAACGACTGCTGTCACCACACTAATGCTTAACTGGAACATTTTAACTGTCTTAGGTAGTTGGCCTTGAGTCCACTGTTGCCAACATACCGATTGGGGGACAGAAAATTTACCGATTTATTACTTCTATCTTCTTATAATCAGGGTTGCGTCCTTAATAAAACACCCGTTATAAGATTCTTAGAGTATTATTGTTAAGTCAACTGTACCTAGGGTAATTCAGTTTTGTTTCCTGCGTACGGTTATTCAAATTTACGCACTGTGCCTTTTGTAATTTCATTTACCAGTTCCGATTTTGCGTTCCACCGTATTACGCCGCCTTACGTCATTTTCATCCCCCACCTAATCCTGTTTCTTCTGCATTCTTTGTCTCTCACTCACTGTGCGGTGTGGCTTACGAATGTACGCTTGGTTACTTAACTTGTCTCATCCTCGAATGGCCAATTTTGGAAGTTGCTTTTGTTATTATTTGCTGTAAACACGTTATTCATATACTGTTTTAAGTGTTTTATGCTAGCTAGCAAAGTTATCAGTTCTACGGGCTTCGTTTCTGCTAGCTGCGCTTCAAACCACAAGTCTTGTTTCTACTGCTTATGTTAAATTGTTATGCTTTGGTAAGCAACCATTCTACATTACACTATATTAAGTTAATGCGTTCAGTGATCCTAATCTGTTCCTTGTCTATATTTTTTATTCCGCAATCTGCTCTTTCCCGGCTTATTCGTATATTGCTAACGCTTATGTCAATACTTAACCGCTTGGACGCGAGTGCCGACCACTCTAAATACACTCTGGTTCTCCGGAAAATATACCGCATTAAATAGATTATTAAAAAGGGTTATATCTAATTCAAAAGTCCACCACACGCTGGGCTTAACAATTATTATAAAACATAATAAATTCCAAAATTAACTTCTATGGCATTTATTTTTGTCGCTAAATTTATGTGTTTTTCTTTTATCAAAACTTTTACTATTTTCGGTTTAAAATTTAATTTTTTTTTCTTTTAGATTAAATCCAGAATATGATCAAGCCATGAACAATCTTGCGAATATACTAAAAGACGATGGGAGTTTACTTGAAGCTGAAGAACTGCTTCGAAAATCTATACAGTTAAGGTATAATATTGAATTTTTATTTTCTCTTGCCTATATGAATATGCAGTATTGGAAGGAAAGTATTGTTTTAATGTTGATTTTTCGAAATAAGAGTTTTCACCGGATATACACGTTTTCTTTCAGACTCCTGAACCCAAAAAACATTTTTTAGCTATTGGTCTGTGAGAGTATGTAAGTGTGTGTGAACAAAATATTTCAAGAACGGAACATCTTACAAAGTTGATACTTGAAACTTAAGTTAGGTACCACTAGAGGACCGAACACGAACATTTTCATCAAAAACTGCTCGTACAATTTTTATTTAAAATTGCTTCATTTACTACATTTTTATACTCTTCAAGGTACGGTAGGCACCATGTCTGCTAAAATTTTTGGGAAAGCTGTTCTCACAGAAAAAAATGGTTTTTTTAAGAAAACAGCCTTAATAATGCATTTTATCGCAAAAGTGTCCATAATCAAAGTTGTAGACAGTTTAAAAATCTACTACTTTTATTTCAAACATTTTTTTGTATAATGCGTAGTTTAGCGGTAATTAGTGATTTGCCGGTTTTTTTTCATGAAAATCTGAAGAAAAACATATTTTTAACGATTTTGGCCTTAGTATCCATTTTACGACAAAATGCATATATTCAAATTCATAGGAAATTAAAAGATCTACAACTTTTATTTCAAGCATTTTTCTCTACAGAGCTTAGTTTAGCGTGAAAGAGTGATTTTCAATATTATTAAACCAAACTAAGGTTGGTTTTCATTTTGCATCATTCACTCATGATTAAAATTTGGTTATGTTTTTTGAGGTTAGTTTTGTTTATTACTTTTGTTTTATTATTGTTAGGTCATTATTACCGTTGGTAAGAAAAAGTCATGTGAGTGTTTCACACCAGAATTTTTTATTTTATATGTTTAGGCCAAACTTTGCAGCTGCATGGATGAACCTAGGTATTGTTTTATCGAATAAAAAACAATATAGCGAGGCGGAATTTTCATATTTAGAAGCGATAAAGTTTCGTAAAAATTATCCAGACTGTTATTATAATCTCGGAAATCTGGTAAGTCTGACTAAACATATTTATAAATGTTGTAATATGGAGTGGCAAATATGTCAATGAAATTAATAAAAATATTGTAACCAAATGCCCATAACGGACAGGTGGAATGTCAATTATTTACACTCAATCTGTTCGTTGCAGGGCTAAAATAAATAGTTTTGTTTCTTATCACGTGGTCAGCCAATTAAATGACTGAATCATTTAAGAACAGAAGAGGTAGAGGTGCAAAAGACACTAATCGGAGTTGTCTCCTCTGAAAGTAATGAATTTCATTATACAGCCAGACCCTGTGGTGAATGAAGTGAAGGTGTCATTTGCAGAGTGGAAAATATGTGCTTTTCAGAGGGCCCGGCATGCTGATAAGCATACTTTTCCACTCAGTGAGGAAGGCAACGGTAAACCACTTCACTCCTCGTTTTACTTAGTAAAACCTCTACAGGTTCAAACCAGCCTTTCGGCTGATGACCTAAACAACAACATTGTAACCAAAGTGGACTGGAGCTTTACCTGGTTGAAAATTATATGGGATTGTATTCATGTTTCAGCGACTTCCCTCTGCATTTCTATGTAGGTTTCAGAATTAATATTCCTTTGAAAAAAATGTCAATTAATACAGTACCGTAAAATAGGGTGAACAGCAACAAAACTTTAAAAACATGTGATGTCATCTGGTAATTGGTAAAACTAATTGTACAGGAGTAATTTCGTGGTTACGAGTTGGAAATACTCTAAATGTTTAACGGAATAATGAGTTTGTGTGCTTGACAGCATTTTGAGTTGGGATTAATTGTTGTGATCACGTCATTTTGTTATACTTAGATTTTTGTGTTCTTTTAAACTTTCAATGTACAATACCATATTAAATAACGAGACTGATGTAAAAACTATAAATTTTATTTCATACATAAACACTTATTGTCACCTTTAATATACACTCCTTCTCTATTCCTACAACGCTCCATGCGAATTTTCCATTGTTGGAAACAGTGGTGGAAGTCATCTTCTGTTAGCTCCTTCAGGTCATGTGCCGCTTTCTCTTTTACAGTTTCTACGAATTCAAATCTTGTCCCTTTTAATGCAGATTTCACATTTGGGAACAGGTAGAAAATAATAACATGTGATGAACGTTATAACAGTGTGAAAGTAGCAAACATATGAGATACGTTTGCCATCAAGGGATGTATATTGCCGTGCCCGTATGACATACGTTTGCCGTCACTCGGTGTGTATCATCACAGCCGTATCACGTACGGTTGTCGTCTCGAAAGGGTTAAGAGAAATTGAATGACACTATTATTGTTTCCGAATTTTGACTTTGATTTGACTTCCGGTCGAAACTGGGACTTCAAACCTAATCCAGGCCCACTAACTTTTTGTGTAGATTACGAATCCGAAAACTTTTTGTGGTTATCTCTTGTAGTGTCTGACATCTGAGTGTGACAGATTTTAAACAAAAAAATTATAATGACAATTTTAAAAATTGCTACCAATAAACACTTAAAGCATTAAAGCGAGTGCTAAGATTAAATATTTTTTGATCACGTCTTTTATTATCCTCCATTATTTTTCTGTTAAAATGTGAATATTGTATGGCAATGATAACTAATGATGAACATTTCTTGTATAAAATGTTGAATCTTTCTTTACATGTTTCAGTATTTAGATCAAAATCATTACGCTGAGGCTAATTCATCGTGGAGAAAAGCTATCTCTCAAAAACCATCTCATAGTATTGCCTGGAATAATCTGATAATTATGCTGGATTCAATTGGTTTGTAATTCATTAATAATGTACGATGATTGTTCGGAAAGTAAAGAATGTTTTCTTTGTTTTGAAATTTTTACTTTCTCTTGCCTGTATCAAAGTATTGTTTTCATGTCAATTTTTCAAAATCGAGTTTTCACCGGTTCTACACGTTTTCAGACCCCGCTAAA
This sequence comes from Catonia carolina, assembly GCA_035578175.1. Taxonomy (NCBI): domain Eukaryota; kingdom Metazoa; phylum Arthropoda; class Insecta; order Hemiptera; family Achilidae; genus Catonia; species Catonia carolina. Next base: position 9,150,541 of record JAQMRL010000017.1, on the reverse strand, counting down.
CCCAAAAAAACATGTTTTTAGTAATCAGTCTGTGTTATGTTAGATGCCACTAGAGGACTCGACACGAACATTTTCATCAAAATCGGTGAACCGGAAGTAGTAATTTTATTCATGTCATTTTTCAGTTTTTTACGATTTTCTCAAAAACGGCTCATACAATTTTTTTAAAAATCACTTCATTTACTTAATTTTTTTATGCTCTACAAGATAGGGTAGGCGCTATGTCTGCTAAAATTCTTGGTGAGGCTGTTTTCTCGTAAAAAAATTGTTTTTTTAAGATTGCGACTTTAATACGCATTTTTTTTTTTTTTTATTCCTAATTTGTGTACGTTGCAATCTGTTCAATTTAGAACAATAAGCAACCCCATGACCCAATGAAATGAGGATGATGTGTATGACGTGTAAATGAGGTGTAGTCTTGTACAGACCCAGGCCGACCATTCCTGAGAAAGTATGGTTAATTGAACCCCAACCATCAAAGTACACCGGTAACCAAAATACGCATTTTAGCGCAAAAATATAAATGTATAAATAAAAGTTGTAGAGAATTTAAAATCTTACAACTTTTAGTTAAAATATTTTTTTGTATAATGCTTAATTTAGCAGTAATTAGCGATTTTCTGTTTTTTCTCACAAAAACTTGTAAAAAAATAATTTTTTAAAATTTCAGGCTTAGCATGGATTTACGACAAAAGTGTATATAATAAAATTTAAAGGAAATTAAAAGATCTACAACTTTTATTTAGAGCATTTTTCTCTACAGAGTCTAGTTCAAACTAGACTCAAATGACTCAAGTTTGACTTCAATTTTGAAGTCAAACTTAGGTTGATTTTAATTTTGCGTCTTTTACTCATGATTAGAATTAAATTATAGTTATTGAGGTTAGTTTCTTTTTTATTTCTAATGTTTTATTACTAATGTTAGGTTATATTGTTAATTATTTGCATTGGCAAGAGAAAGTTATGTGAGTTTCTTTTTTATTTCTAATATTTTCTTCGTAATGTTACGTTATATTTTTAATTATTTCCATTGGCAAGATTAGTTGTATGAGTGTTTCACACCAGATTTTTTTTTATTGTAGTCGAATAAAACTTTTTAGAATATACCTGATACTTAAAGTGTTTTTCTACGTAATCGTCGTACATTTTTAAACACTTGTACTGTTTCACCAATTTTGATAAGCCCTCTGCATTTTAATTGCTGCCAAGTTGTTTAACCACTCATTTAACACTCTTTCAGTTTATCATCACTTCTATAGTGGTTCCCCCGCAAAACGTCCTTCAGTTTGGGAAACAGATTGAAGTCACTAGGGGCCAAGTCCGGGCTATAGGGCGGTTGATCATAACACTTCCATCGAAACTCTTGCAGAAAGTTCTTCATCAATACTGAAGGTCGGTTAAAGCACTCTTCTTCGTGAACATTCATTCGTTCGCCATTAAATTTAATGCACCATTTTCAAACTAAACCTTCGTTCATCAAATTACCAAAAATCTCCCTTATTTGTCTGTAAATTTTGATAGGTCACACTCCTTTACCTTTCAAAAAAAATCTGGCGTGAAACACACGACTTTCTCTGGCCAATGCAAATAATGAACAATATAACCTTAGCATTAGAAATAAACAAAAAAAACAACCTAATTTTAATCGTGAGTGAATGATGCGAAATGAAAATCAATCTCAGTTTGGCTTAAAAATATGGAAAATCACTCTTTCACGCTAAACTAGACTCTGTAGAGAAAAATGCTTGAAATAAAAGTTGTAGATCTTGTCATTTTCTATAAATTTGATTTTATAAATTTTTGTCGTAAAATGCATACTAAGGCTAAAATCTTAAACAATTTAATTTCTTACAGATTTTCACGGAAAAATAAACAATCAGTAATTACCACTAAAGTAAGTGTTATACAAAAAATGTTTGAAATAAAAGTTGTAGGTTTTTAAATTGTCTCCAACTTTTAATATATATATTTTTGTGCTAAAATGCATATTTAAACCGCAATCTTGAAAAAACATTTTTTCTATGAGAGCACAGCCTCCCCAAGAATTTCAGCAGACATGGTGCCTATCCTATCTTGATATAAAAAACAAAGTAAATGAAGCAATGTAAAAAAAAATTGTAGGAGCCATTTTTGAGAAAATCGCAAAAAAGTAAAAAATGACACGAATAAACTACTACTTCCAGTTGACCGATTTTGATAAAAATTATTGTGACGGGTCCTCTAGTGGTATCTAATTTAAGTTTCAACTTCATACGATGTTCCGGTCTTGAGATAATTTGTTCACACACACACGGACCGATCGATGAAAACATGTTTTTTTTTGGGGTTCAGCAGGTCTGAAAATGTGTAGATTCGGTGAAAACTAGATTTTGAAAAATTGACGTGAAAACAATACTTTTCTTCCTACATATTCATATAGGCAAGAGACAGTAAAAGTATTACACTACGAACCTCACAATTGGTGGGATCGTAATTGTATTACACATTTTAAAGACTTACAAATAATCAGTGCATGAATATATCAGCTTGCTGTTAACGTCAGACTGGCCCAAGGTGAATGGAAGGTCAATGACTTGGAAGCCGTGGTGGTGGGGGAACTACACACCTCATCAGATCAAAACGTTTTTTACTTTCCGAATGACCCTTGTATGGTAATTTTAAAGTTTTCTCTTGAAACCTTTTTTTTTTTGCGCCCTGGAGACTCCAGGAGGAGTATAGGACATGTCGTCAGATATAACACCTGAAATACATATAAGAATCACACAATATATCACTACTATCAAGAAAGAAATTCTTGTACGCTATAAAAAGTTTCACCGATCAAGTAATTTTTCAGATTTTTTTTAAAAGAATTCAAATCCTCACAACACTAAAGATTGGGGTAATTTATTCATGAATTTTCTCCCTGCATAAGTAGGTTTTTGTTCAAACAATTTTGTGGAGTGATTAGCCACATAATAATTATTCCTGTTTCTCGTGTTATGATTGTGAACATTGAAATTCTGCATAAAATTATCTTGCCTAACATACATAATCACCTCAAAAATGTAGAGGGAGGGAACTGTAAGCAATTTAAGCTCCTTAAATAGTGGCCTGCATGAGGTTAGCTGGTTAGCTCCCACCATACACCTAATAGCTTTCTTTTGAATTTTAAAAACCCTATTTATATTACCCATGCTAGAATTACCCCATACTAAAATACCATAACGGATATGAGACAGAATGAGGCCATGATAAGCTGCCATTAGTAATTTTTTATCATTTAATCTGGCAATTTGTTTTAGTGCAAATACCCCAGATGATATTTTACTACAAACTTGATTGATATAGAAGTCCCAAGACAAAGATCTATCTAGAGATACGCCCAGGAACTTCACTGTTTCTACATGCTCTAAACTATTATTATGAATAAATACATCCACTTCTCTACTTTCTTTAACGTTATGTTTATTTTTAAACTGTAAGTACTGACACTTTTTCCCATTAACTGTTAATAACATTTGATTCAAGAACTGTACTACGGACTCTATGTTAACATGTGTATTTACTTCAAGAGCATCTACTAGTAAACTGTTACTGATTACTGAAGTATCATCAGCAAACAACAAAGCTCTGCCATTAGGTAACTTCTGGTAACCTATTAATGTACAATAGAAACAGAATTGGACCTAAAACTGACCCTTGTGGAACACCTGCTTTGACTTCAAGCTTTCCAGATACAACCTTTGTAAGTTTCCCTCTAACAACCCTAGTTAACTCCACACACTGTAATCTATTAATAAGGTAAGATTGAAACCATTTCAATTCTACATCCCTAACGCCTAATGACTCTAGTGTTTTCAATAAAATTTCATGATCAACACAATCGAAAGCTTTACTCAGATCCAGAAACACTGCCAATGCTTTCTCCCCGGCATCCAATATATCAACTACTTGCTCCACAAGTGAAACAATTGCAGTTTTAGTTGATATACCTTTTTGGAAACCATGCTGATCCTCTGAGATGATTAGGTTTTCAGTCAAGAAACTGATTAACCTAATAAATACTACCTTTTCAAAAATTTTACTGATTGTGTTTAAAATACTTATGGGCCTATAATTTTCAACTAACTGGCTATCTCCATTCTTAAATATAGGCAATATTTTAGCCTCCTTCAGTTTGTTTGGAAATACACCTGCTTCGAGTGAGAAGTTAATCAAATGAAGGAGAGGAGTAATTAAAAGATGTTTACATTCTTTAACAATTATACTAGAAATCCCATCTAACCCACATGTTTTCTTACTTTTCAAACTATCAATAACTGATTCTAATTCCTCACTTGAAACTAGGCTAAATAAGAATTGATTTACTACCTTGTTACCTTTTGGATCATAACATCCCACTGTTTCCCCAATCTATTGTTCAAGTTTTAAAGATACTTTGGTAATATTTGTTAAAATAATTACAAATTTCTACACCATTCTGTATAGGTTCATTGTTTTTGTTAACAATAATAGGTATGTCAGTAAAACCTTTGTTGCTAACTACACCTCGATTCTTATTTATTATTTCCCATATAGCTGAGTTTAGATTTGGTGATTTATGAAGGACTTCAGCAGTTTTTTTGCATTTAGCTCTCTGGACTTCTCTGTCATAATGTTTTTTAATAGTTTTGTACTTTTGTTCGTTAAAGGTAGTCCTATGTGAAAGAAAATCTGAGTATACATCTCTAACTTCAGACCTCATTTTCAAAATTTCCCCTGTGACCCACTCATCTGTTTCCCTGACAATATTTTTTACATCTTTCTTTTTAATTGGACAACTATTATTATAATGAAATTTTAATGTTTCAATAAAATTATGATATTTCTGATTAATGTCAGAAGAATTGAAAACAGTCTTCCAATCCTCTTTGGATAAACTGTGTAACAAACAATTAATATTCCCTTGGTCTTCCTGCCTAAATTCTTTAATAATTTTTTGATTAGGGACATGACTACCTAAATCCTGAATCTCTAATACTTGGTACCCGTGAACTATTCATGTATGATAAGTCATTGTAAAAAAGATTTTTAAATTAAACCTATTAAAACTTGTACTGAATGCGTGGTATGATGTTATGTTTGGGGGTTCATGGAATAGTAACCTTGAGAAGATCTTTCTGATGCAAAAATGTGTACCGAGATACATGTTTTGGATTGTTAGGGAGAAGTCTGATTGTTAAAGATATCCACGTTTCCCCAACCCTTTAAGTTTAACTCAATACGAGTAGGAAGAAATTCAAAACAATTTTGGGCCAACTCTTTTCTGTTTTCACGTTCCTAAATTGAGTCTAGCTTTTCCTTTATTCTATTGATATTTAAAACATCGGAATAGTTATTTAGAAATGCAGGTTACTGAAACGCTAAGTTTTGAGGAAATATTTTCCAGAATGAAGAAAAAGGTAGTGGGTAGAGATGAAAGTTTTACAGTATTAGTTGAAAGTGCTTATGACCATTTTTTGAATTGATGTTAGCTGACAATTTTAGTAGAATATTTGCTCTGAGTCTTCCGTTACACTAAACCACTTATTATTTTCATTTTCGCACTTTCCAGCCTTTTATTTTTGCTTTTATTCTTTTTCTAAATTCTATTTCATATAATGAATTAATATAATAATTTCACTAACCTTCTTTTTAAACTGCGTCACCTTTATTTCAATTTTTACTTACACGTGTTTCGGTGGATCCACCATCATCAGAGTAAATGAAAAATAGAAACTAAAAATTTTTTTCATTTATTTAAAATTTACAGAAGATGATACATCTTCAGTCACTTGTATAAAACTGATTTAAAATTAATTTATTTTAATTTATCCCTTCTCATATTTACTGTAGATAGCAGCAGCAGTCAATATCACTTCATCATTCCTAAATTTTATCTGTTCATTCAAAATGTCCTGCTTTTGCTCTTTTAAATATTTATAAATATGGAACATCTCATTTCAGATGTTCCATATTTATAAATATTTAAAAGAGCAAAAGCAGGACATTTTGAATGAACAGATAAAATTTAGGAATGATGAAGTGATATTGACTGCTGCTGCTATCTACAGTAAATATGAGAAGGGATAAATTAAAATAAATTAATTTTAAATCAGTTTTATACAAGTGACTGAAGATGTATCATCTTCTGTAAATTTTAAATAAATGAAAAAAATTTTTAGTTTCTATTTTTCATTTACTCTGATGATGGTGGATCCACTGAAACACGTGTAAGTAAAAATTGAAATAAAGGTGACGCAGTTTAAAAAGAAGGTTAGTGAAATTATTATATTAATTCATTATATGAAATAGAAATATTTCAAACTGCAGGATGCATTATAAAGATTTATTTTTCTAAATTGTTCATCATTTTCCTCTTTTTGTCTTCCTACTCCATAAAATTCAGCTAAATTATTAAAAGATCTTCTCCTGTTGCAAACTTAAGTAGATTACTTTGTAGGTTGGGCCCAACCTACATATTAGTTAATATTTTACGCAGTTAAAAATGTGCGTTATATGTGCGTCTGTTTTGATTTTAAATAAAGCGAAATTTCAATATCTATTATTCATTTTTTCCTGAGTAATTCACATGAATCTTTTCAGAATTATTTTCTACAAATTTATTTAAGAAAAAATACACCTTTATTTACCATTTATGGAAGTAATCTTACGTTAAACACAAAAATGTGTTATTTCTTTGCACCAATTCTTGTGTTTTATGTAAGATATCTCTGAAAGTATTGTATTTACAGCTCTGGAACCAATTTTATTCAATTTTTCAGATTAAAAAACATAAGAAACAATTGTATGTATTTGTATCTTTGTAACTACCTTTAACATTTTTACGGCCTTACTTCACCGAGGGTACAGAGTTCTAGGTGAAATTTTTCGCTAGCCGTAACTTGCTAACTAAGCGTTTTCAGGCATATGTTTATATGAACTTTTTTTTTATTTTTAGCTATAGAATGAGATCCCAAGAGATTGCTGTATAGTTTTGAATCACCTGTATACTTTGTTTTTATTTTTTTTATAGGTAAATATGAAGAAGCTAAATCAACAGCTTTGGAAGCTTTATTTGTATTACCTACAGATGCTGGTATTCATTTCAATCTAGCCAATACGTTGGGTAAACTATCTCAATTCGACGAAGCTGAAAAACATTTTAAAATCGCTATTGAATTAAATTCAAATCAGGCTCTTTATTATGTTAATTTAGGTACGTAAACATATTCTATTCATTTTGTTACTTCTCTTGTCCTATACAAGGTGTGGCAATTAAGTTGAGAGTTGGCAACACTGTGTCGTTAGTAAACATATGATTTGGAAATAGGTGACCTTCCCCTAACGTTGCAGTTGAAGTTTGAAGTCAATGGCACGTTTGGTTTGCGTATTATGCGTGTTTTTCGAAAGTAACTTTTTTAGTGGCGTCGTGAAAATGAGTGACTCAACATTACAAATGAGGTTAGCGAAGATTTGTTGTCCCGTATTTAGAGCGACAGCAGAGATTGGATGAGTCTGGTAGTCACTGGAGATAAGACCTGGATATTTGAGTATGTTCCCGAGACCCATAAACAAAGTCAGCGGTGGGTGGAAAAGGGTGGCGAGCAGCCAACGAAAGCAACGATGTCCAAGTCGCGACTGAAGGCAATGTTGATCGTTTTTTCGATATCCGCGGCATCATTCATCGTTAATATGTTCCTGCCAGCCAAACAGTGACTGGACAGTTCTATGTTGGTATCCTGGAGCGACTGCAAGCACCCATTTTAAGTGTGCGGCCTGAACTCGCCAAGGGCGGCCAGATCTTATGCCGCGACAAGGCGCCAGCCCATTCATCGTTTATTGTGGAAGAGTTTTTGGTGAAAAAAGGCAATCCAATGTTACCATAACCACCCTATAGCCCGAATATTGCCCCCTGCACTTCTTCTTATTCCCCTAAATGAAGTCGTACTTTTTAGGGAACTCATCATGGTGGCCTACAGGGGGTCTAGGAAGCTTTAACCGTGGTGCTAAATGGAATAAATTCGGAGGATTACCAAAGGGTGCTTTCAATTGTGGGAGCAACGTTGGAATTGTTGTGTTGAGTTAGGAGACTATTGTGAAAGTCAATAATAAAAGTTTGCTCGTAATTTAATTTGCGTTTGTTTAATAGACAAATTTTCGGAACTTAAGTACCACTTCTCATATGTGTAATTTTTACTTTCTCTGAACTATATGAATATATAGGAAAGAAAGTATTGTTTTCATGTCGATTTTTCGAAATTAAATTTTCACCGGATTGCAAGTTTTCAGACCCCCTGAACCCAAAAAAACATGTTTTTAGCAATTGGTCTGTGTGTGTGTGTGTGTGAGAACAGAATATCTCAAGAACGGAACATCTTACGAAGTTGTAACTTCAAACTTAAGTTAGATACCACTAGAGGGCCTGACACCATTTTCATCAAAATCGGTTAACCGGAAGTACTAGTTTATTCGTGTCATTTTTCACTTTATTGCCATTTTCTCAAAAACTGCTCCTACAATTTTTTTAAAAATTGCCTCATTTACTAAATTTTTTATGCTTTACAAGTTAGGGTAGGCGCCATGTCTTGCTGAAATTCTAGGGGAGGTTGTTTTTTCAAGATTGCGACTTTAAGATGCATTTTAACACAAAAATGTATAAAGCTTAATTTAGTGGTAATTAGCGATATTCATATTTATAGGAAATTATAAGATCTTCAACTTTTATTTAGAGAATTTTTCTCTACAGAACCTACTTTAGCGTGAAAGAGTGATTTTCTGTATTTTTAAGCCAAACTGAGGTTGATTTTAATTTTGCGTCTTTCACTCATGATTAAAATAAGGTTATATTTTTCTTTATTTCTAATGTTTTATTATTAATGTTAGGTTATATTGTTAATTATTTGCATTGGCAAGAGAAAGGAGTGTGAGTGTTTCACACCTGATTTTTTTATTTTTATTATTATGTGGTAGTAGTACAAAACAGCGTTGTTTGTAAAGACTGACGCATTTTTGACATATCAATCACTATATTAATCATATCACTGTCCAAAATTTGTCACGCTTTTCGGTCCATATTGTCAGTTTTTGTCATTGATACTGGTCCGAGCTCTCGTTGTCACTGATGGTCACCTGATCTCCTGAAACCTTTTGTGCCACTCCAAAGTTTGGTTTTTTTGATGTTTCATCCTCTCCGAAGGCTTGTCGCATAATTTTAGCGTATCCACTACATTTTTACCGCGTTTCACACCATCGTTTTTTCAACGAACGTATGGTGACACACTTTGTGCCAAGTGTGATATTCACTCAACAACTGCCCGCGAACGATTACGGACAGTGGTATTCTCTTCCTCAGATTCCCCACTACGTTTTCCGCCAGGGGCCACACCACGCAAGCGTAAGTGATCAGCTTTGGTAATTCATTACTGGAACTTAAAGAGCAAACCCTGTATGTCGGCAGCTAAAATACCACTTGTATTGTTAACATTTTATATTTTTTCAACTTTATTAATACATGTTTTCTGTGTTTCTTTTTAGGTGTACTCTATCACCGCTGGAAAAAGTTCAAGAATGCGAAAGATATGTATTTGAAAGCTCTTAAGATAAATCCGAAATTAGAAAGCGCTGAACGAAATTTAAAAATGCTTCCCGATTTTAAGTGAAATATATTTCTTTTGTGAATTGCTCAAAAATTTGTAGGTAGTAAATGTTTTTCTATCCACCCCTCTTAGGGATCGTACTGGTTTTGGATCGAAACAGGTTTCCCTATTCCAAACATAAGTTAGTAGAAGTACTGAACACAATACTGATAGAAAATACTTGAGGTTTCTATTACCTAGCACCAATACCAAATGAGCTAAGAAGTGTGTCGGTCTTGAGTGTACGAAGTGTTGTCTTTTTTTGTAGTTAATTTAAAGTCTAATACTTCCGATTGAGCGATTTTGATGAAAATGTGTCAGGTCCTCTAGTAGTACTGAACTTCAGTTTCAAGTTTCAATTTCATTCGATGTTCTGTTCTTGAGATATTTTGTTCACACACACACACACACATACACAGACCAATCGCTAAAAGCTTGTTTTTTTGCATCTTATACACAGGTAAATATAGTAAGTTAATTTTTTTTACTATTCATTCTGTTCTATAATTACGTTTTTTCCAATTGATGCAGTAAAACGCAAAATGAAAATCAAATCATCGTCCCATGTAGAGAGGGTTTTAGATGTCACAGTTGGAAAGGAAGCAAAATAGGAAAAGAAGGTTATTTACAATAATACTGCGGTTCAGGTTTATATTATACAGGGTGTTTCATAATTTACTTCGGGTTACGAAAATTCAGAACAAAAAAATATTTCACTTATAAGAATAAAACAAGTACTGAAGTACTGTACAAAAGAGCACTTAAGTAGTGTTTTCCACGTATTCTGGGCAGTTAGTTAGCCGTTTGCCCGCTAGGTGTAGAAAGTAGAGAAAATGGCTGCCACGAGAAGCAAGAAGCCGTTTTGTGTGTTAGAATTTAACGTGTCAAAGTCAGTAATTACTGTGCAACGTGCGTTTTGGTTGAAATTTTATACAGATCCACCTAGTGACAATTCAATTCGTGCACGATATAAATACGAGGCGTATTTTTAAAGTAAGTACCATTTGAAAATAAAAAAAAAATAAAAGGAAATTTGCAAAAACTAATTTTATTTTCGGAATCTACATACCTTTATCTATTTTTCTACATAGTTTCCAAGTTTTTGTAAACACTTATCATATCGCACAACTAAATTTTGGAAACCTTCTTCATAAAAACTTGCCGCCTGCTGTGATAACCAAGAATTCACGGCCGTTTTCAATTCGTCGTCATCGTCATAACGGCTGCCGCCCAAGTGATGTTTCAGATGACGGAAGAGATGAAAGTTGCTCGGCGCAAGGTCAGGGTTGTAGGGTGGGTGGTCCAAAACTTCCTAGCCAAAAGAGTCCAATGCAGCTCGGGTCTGAGCGGCAGTGTGAGGGCTTGCATTATCGTGCAGAAACAAAATTCCTTTTGTGAGCATGCCACGTCTCTTGTTTTGAATTGCTCTGCGCAGCTTCCTCAGGATTTGGCAGTAGGCTTCTGCATTTATTGTCGTTCCTCGTTCCATAAAGTCGACCAGCAAAACACCATGCCTATCCCAAAACACGGACGCCATGATCTTGCGCTGTGACAAAGTCCGTTAGGCTTTGACCTTTACGGGAGAGTGCGTGTGTCTCCATTCCATGCTTTGTTGTTTCGATTCGGGAGTGAAATGCGAAATCCACGTTTCGTCTCCAGTTACGATCCGACTCAGGATGTCGTCACCATTTTCGTCATAACGTGTCAGAAAATTCAAGGAACTCTCGAGTCTTTTGTGTTTGTGCTCCTCCGTCAGGAGTTTAGGGACCCAACGCGAGCACAGTTTCTTAAAGTTTAATTTTTCATTAACAATTTTGTAAATCACAGACCTCGAAACGTCGGGAAATTCGTCATCTGAAACATCACTTGGGCGGCAACCGTTATGACGATGACGACGATTTGAAAACGGCCGTGAATTCTTGGTTATCACAGCAGGCGGCAAGTTTTTATGAAGAAGGTTTCCAAAATTTAGTTGTGCGATATGATAAGGGTTTACAAAAACTTGGAAACTATGTAGAAAAATAGATAAAAGTATGTAGATTCCGAAAATAAAATTAGTTTTTGCAAATTTCCTTTTATTTTTTTTTTATTTTCAAACGGTACTTACTTTAAAAATACGCCTCGTAATTCAGTGAAACTGGTTGCTTGTGCAAGCGGAAATCAACTGGTCGTCCATCAAACTCAGAAGATGCCACGTGTGCGTGCAAGTTTTATTCGCAGCCCATCAAAATCTACTGCATCTGCTGGCAGAGAGTTAGGAATTCCAAAAATAAACGTTTATTATTTAAACCGTACAATCTTCAATTAATATAGCATCTATATGATGGATATAAAAGACGTAGGCTCGATTTTTGTTTACAGCTACAAGAAAAGGTGATGTTAGATGAAGGTTTTCTAGAGAAGATAATTTTCAGCGATGAAGCTATGTTCCATAATAGCGGCAAAATAAACCGTCATAACATGCGAGTTTGGGGAACTGAAAACCCACACGCTTATGTGGAAACATTCGGGATTCTCCGAAATTAAAATTTTTTTGTGCGATCCCTCGTTAGGTAAAAAATGGGCCGTTCTATTTTACGGAAACGACAGTAACCGGCATGCTTTATCTGGATATGTTACAATTTTATGGCTTATGCCTCAGCAACTCAATGACTTCATTTTCTAGCAATATGGTTGTCCTGCCCATTTTCATAACAAGGTTCAATGGTACCTTAAAACGACATTGCCTCGGCACTGGATAGGACACGTGTCTGAATAAGACCAACACATTATGACGTGGCCACCAAGATCACCGAAAATGATATCGCTGAGCTAAAGGATCACATAATTGATGCAATCAACTCTATCGAAAGTGACATGTTAGAACATGTTTGGCACGAGCTAGACTTTTGTGTTGATATGTGCCATGTCACCAAATAACCACACATTGAACATTTATACGAGGCGTATTTTTAAAGTAAGTACCGTTTGAAAATAAAAAGAAAAAAAAAGGAAATTTGCAAAAACTAATTTTATTTTCGGAATCTACATACTTTTATCTATTTTTCTACATAGTTTCCAAGTTTTTGTAAACACTTATCATATCGCACAACTAAATTTTGGAAACCTTCTTCATAAAAACTTGCCGCCTGCTGTGATTTGACCTTTGGCTTTGACCTTTACGGGAGAGTGCGTGTGTCTCCAATCCATGCTTTGTTGTTTCGATTCGGGTGTGAAATGCGAAATCCACGTTTCGTCTCCAGTTACGATCCGACTCAGCATATCGTCACCGTTTTCGTCATAACGTGTCAGAAAATTCAAGGAACTGTCGAGTCTTTTGAACTCTCTCGAGCGGCCTCACACTGCCGCTCAGACCCGAGCTGCATTGGACTCTTTTGGCTGGGAAGTTTTGGACCACCCACCCTACAGCCCTGACCTTGCGCCGAGCGACTTTCATCTCTTCCGTCATCTGAAACATCACTTGGGCGGCAGCCGTTATGACGATGACGACGAATTGAAAACGGCCGTGAATTCTTGGTTATCACAGCAGGCGGCAAGTTTTTATGAAGAAGGTTTCCAAAATTTAGTTGTGCAATATGATAAGTGTTTACAAAAACTTGGAAACTATGTAGAAAAATAAATAAAAGTATGTAGATTCCGAAAATAAAATTAGTTTTTGCAAATTTCCTTTTATTTTATTTTATTTTCAAACGGTACTTACTTTAAAAATACGCCTCGTAGATGTTTAAAAATAACTGTTTGAGTCCCTGCATCGGCCCGTACAACTTTCATTTAGTTAAGTGAAATAGTTTTTTTGGACTGAATTTTTGTAACCCCAAAGAACATTATGAAATGCCCTGTACTTAATTATTTCTTGCAAATGATGACATTAATTACTTTTTAGTAACATCAAAAAATTTCTTTCCTAATTGATATAATAAATAATTGGTTTACTTTTACACGTAACCTGTCTGTTTTTCTTTCTATTTCTTAGATGATTACTGAACGGGTGTACTATTAAATAATATATGATTTCACATCCACTTATCAGACTGAATCCTAATAATGTACCCAATAATCCACCGCAGTTTCCTAAAACAGAACACAAACAAGAAAGATTACAAGATTGTTTTTAAAAACGAAGAATGAATATATAGGGTGATTCAAAAAGAGCGCCGGTTTTGATATACCAAATTAAGAGATTTATTTTATTGAAAAACTGAAAATAAATACATCAACAAGTTCATCTTACCTTCCGATTTCATGTATGAAAAATGATGTCATGCATGTGTCCTCCTCTACTGCGCTGGCACGCATCAACTCTGTCCATGAAATTGGATATTACTGCACGACAAGTTTCGACTTCCATTTGCCCGATAACCCGTCGAATTTCCTCCTTCAAGTCATTGATGTTTCGGGGTTTATGTGCATACACCAATGACTTCAGATGACCCCAAAGATGAAAGTCACAAGGCGTCAAGTCACACGACCTTGGTGGCTATTGATGGTCGGAATTACGAGAAATGATGCGATCCTGGAACCGTTCACGGAGCAACAACATTGTTTCTCGTGCAGCAACTGAATTTTATACGGGTGATATTGGATATCGTACCGAAGAATTCTCCGTACAGAAGAACATCGTAAACCCAATTGTTGAGAACGGCGACGTATTGATTTTGCTGGGCTAACAGCCACACTGTCACGAACCAACGCAACGTTCTGCTCAGTTCGGCCAGAACGACGACATCCAGAACTTTTAAGGTCGACTGTTGAACCCTTCTCAAAAAACTTTTTCATGAGCCTGCGAACTGTTGATTCATTCGGTGCTTCATTACGTCCTAGAGTACCGCGAAGTCGCCTGACAGTAGCCGCATAACTCTCTCCACTCTGGTAAAATGTTTTGACGATTAACACTCGTTGCGCAATAGTAAACTTCTCCATGGTTAGACACAGACTGCGAGAGTACTACACTGCGAACAAGAGAAACTACAACTGAATCGTCAATCGGAATGTTCTCCGAAATAGAAATGAGGTCTAACAATGTTGCCAACCGATAAACAAAAATTTACCAGCCGTTTAAAAACCGGCGCTCTTTTTGAATCACCCGTTATTTTAATACAACTTACACCAACTGTAGGTATTGTACATTGTTGCTTCCACACTTCAAAATCCATCTTTTTAGTGCATTAATTAAATAAAACTGTATAATTAACCATAAAATCGCGAATTATAATCAAACTAAAAATAAAAATCTGGTGTGAACACTCACACGACTTTCATTTTAACTTAGAAATAAACAAAAAAACTAACCTCAAATAACATATTCTTATTTAATTCATGAGTGAATGATGCAAAATGAAAATCAACCTTAGTTTGGCTTAATAATACAGAAAACCACTTTTTCATACTAAACTAGGCTCTGTAGAGAAAAATACTTCAAATAAAAGTTGTAGATCTCTTAATTCCCTATGAATTTTATTGTATATACTTATGTCGTAAAATGCATACTAATGCCGAAATCTTAAAAAATCAAATTGTTACAGATTTTCATGAAAAAAAAGAAAATTACAAATTACCGTTAAATTACACAAAAAAATGTTTGAAATAAAAGTTGTAGGTTTTTAAATTGTCTACAACTTTCATTATATATATTTTTGCCCTAAAATCCATATTAAGGCCGCAATCGTAAAAAAAACCATTTTTTCTACGAAAGCACAGCCTCTCCAAGAATTTCAGCAGACATCGCACCTACCCTATCTTGTAGAGCATATAAATCGGACCGGTTTTTGAGAAAATCGCAAAAAAGTGAAAAATGACACGATAAAATAATACTTCCGGTTGACCAATTTTTGAGTGGTACCTAACTTAAGTTAGAAGTTTGAACTTTTTATGATGTTCTGTTCTAGAGATATTTTGTTCACACACAGACCAATCACTAAAAACATATTTTTTTTGGGTTTGGGAGTCTGAAAACGTCTATATCCGGTGAAAACTCGGATTTTGAAAAATCAATATGACAAAGAATGAATAGTACTTTTTTTTCTTATCAAGAGAAAGTAAAAATAGAAAACATTACGAAAGTACCTGACAGACTATTCTACTGAGTGGTCAGGTTTGAAAGCGTCTTCCGTATCTGCGAATCGTGGTTTCTGTTTTGTCTGTGATCATGACTTTTCTATATCCCACAGTGGTCGTGACGATTGTTGGCGTCTCATAAAATTTGAAGCTGCATGAAGGTAATAATCTGTTCATTGCAGGGCTAAAGTAAATAGTTCTGTTTCTTATCACATGGTCAGCCAATTAAAATGACTCAATCATTTAAGAACAGAAGAGGTAGAGGTGTAAAAGGCACTAATCAGAGTTATCTCCTCTGAAAGTAACGAATTTCATTTTACAGCCAGACCCTGTGGTGAATGAATTGAAGGTGTCATTTGCAGAGTGGAAAATATGTGCTTTTCAGAGGGCCCGGCATGCTGATAAGTGTACTTTTTCACTCAGTGAGTTGTGGCAATTGTAAACCATCTCACTCCTCGATTTACTTAGTAAAACCTCTACAGGTTTTATCTACTTCAAAGCCCCTAATTTCTTATTTGGTCAGAAATTCAGAAAAACATAAAAGTTATCAATGCTGAAGTGTTGTTTGCTTCATTTTTAGTTAAACACGATTTCCATTAGCTAGTGTACATCATGCGGGTCATTTATTTCGTGCGATGTTTCTGGACTCAAAAATTGCACAAAAGCATGCGTGTAGGAGAACAAAAACTACTGCTCCAATTAAAAGCATGTCCAATTACTTTGCAAAACTGGTATTAATCGGAATTTAAAAGTGGCCCCATTTGCATTGATCATGGAGTGTGTGCATGCGTGTTAGAAGGCACGTGTCCGCATTACAGATGGTATCCTTTAAAAATTGGCACCTCTGAATTTATTTATTTAGCATCAGACAAAAAAATTAAGTATTTTTACTTTCTCTTGTCTTTATGAATATATAGGAAGAAAAGTATTGTTTTCATGTCGATTTTTCATCGTGTCTACACGTTTTCAGACCCCTTGAACCCAAAAAAACTTGTTTTTAGTGATTGGTCTGTGTGTGTGTGTGAACAGAATATCTCGAGAACGGAACATTGTACAAACTTGAAATTTGAAACTTAAGTTAGGTTACTATTAGAGGACCCGACATAAACATTTTCATCAAAATCGGTCAACTGGAAGTACGAGGGTAGGCTGATAAGTAATGCACACATGCTTGTAGAAGACAACTAAATAAACTTCAGTAGCGCGCCTGGTGGCATGTGGAAGTACTATTTCTCCTCTACAAGCCTGCGCAGTTTGAAGGCGTTGCTTTCATTCAGTTTGTTTTGAGTAGTGGAAGTATGGCGTCGTGTTCTGGTGCTATGTCAACGAGAATTAAACAACGCGCTGTTATCGAATTTTTAACTGCTGAGAAAGTGAATCCTAGTGAGATTTATCGTCGTTTAAAGGCTGTTTATTGTGACGATACTGTTGATAGGTCTACTGTGAATCGTTGGGTAATAAAATTTCGTGATTGCCAACCTGGAAAAGCCTTAATTGTTGACAAAACACGCAGTGGACGACCAATCACTGCCTCAGACGATAATCGTCGCAAACTCATCGATGATTTGATTCAAAATGACCGGCGAATCACTCAACAGCGTATCGCAAACCAAATTGGAATATCTAAGGAACGTGTTGGCTTCATTATTGAACAATTGGGATACCATAAAATCTGTGCACGATGGGTACCACGCCGTCTGACAGACGAGAATAAACAGCGTCGATTGGAATGCTGTGAACAACTTTTGAAGCGCTACCGTGACGAAGGAGACGACTTTCTTTTGAATATTGTGACGGGGGACGAGTCATGGGTTCATCATTACGATCCCGAAGAAAAAAGGCAGAGCGCTGAATATCGTCATCCACATTCTCCTGTTGTGAAAAAGTTCAAAACACAACCGTCCGCAAAAAAAATTCTTTTGACTGTGTTTTGGGATGCTCGCCGAGTTTATGTGACTGATTATCTGGAACGAGGGGCAACGGTAAATTCTGCTCAGTATATACAGACTCTGAAACACCTCCGACGTCGAGTTTGTCGTGTTAGAGGCAACCTGGCGCCAATAATTTTGCAACACGACAATGCTCGTCCACACACTTCGCGTGCAACTGGAGAGGCTCTGAGAAACCTGAAGTTTCAACCAATTTTACACCCTCCGTATTCTCCCGACCTTGCGCCTTGCGATTTTTATTTTTTTCCTCTACTGAAGAGAGACCTTAAGGGTAATCATTACAGCTCGGACAATGAGGTGAAGGCAGCTATTGCGTCCTGGGTTCGAGGAAAGTCGGAAGAATTTTTCAGTGACGGAATGAAAAAACTTGTTAAACGTTGGGAGAAATGTGTAATGCTTAACGGTGACTATATTGAAAAATAAATAGATAATTTGGTAGGTTAAGATTTGTACTTTAATTTGTTATTTACCCCATCTTGCTATTTCTTTTTGTTCGTCTTCTACAAGCATGTGTGCATTACTTATCAGCCTACCCTCGTAGTAGTTCATTTGTGTCATTTTTTATGCTCTACAAGATTGGGTAGGTGCCATATCTGATGAAATTCTTGGGGAGGTTGTTTTCTCGCATAAAAATTGTTTTTTTAAGATTGCAACTTTAATATGAATTTTAGCGCAAAAATGTATATAATAAAAGTTGTAGAGAATTTACAATACTACAACTTCTATTTCAAACAATTTTTTTGTATAACGCTTAGTTTGGCGTTATGGATTTCAGCCTCAGTATGCATTTTATGACAAAAAGTGTATTATCAAATTTATAGGAAATTAAAAGATATTTCAACTTTTATTTAGAGAATTTTTCTCTACAGAGCCTAGTTTAGCAAGAAAGAGTGATTTTCCGTATTTTTAAACCAAAGTGAGGTTGATTTTCATTTTGTGTCTTTCACTCATGATTAAAATTAAATTATGTTTTTTGAGGTTAGTTTCTTTGTTTATTTCTTATGTTTTATTACTAATGTTAGGTTATATTGTTTATTATTTGCATTGGTAAGAGAAAGTTGTGTGAGTGTTTCACACCAGATTTTTTAAAATTTTTGTAAAATCCTTTGTAGATAAATATAAAAATTGCAAGTTTATTGCAGTGGTTTTTACCAGTTTACTTTCTTTATCACAGGCTGAATTTTGAATTCTGGAAAAAAATTCTAATAGAAATAATTCAAGTAATAGCTGTAAACAGTAATATTGTAGTTCTAAATAAATTTTTCATTTAATTCAATGAACTAAAAAAACCAATTCTTTAGACAACATATCAGTTGATAATCCAAACTTTTTTTAAATTTTTATCTCACACAACAATTCTTTATTTGGAACTGTAAAAAATGCACAACAACCAAAATGTTGAACAAACAATGAAAAATACAAAATAATAACGTGATATATCCAACGGAATTTGAACCATAGGAAAATGGCTCTGATTTTCATTAGTTGGTTAATATTTCTTCCCATGAATAAATAAAGACTTGGGATAATCAGGAATCATTAGAAAATATTTTGACCTTTTAAAAAATATTAACCCACCGGGTTGGTCTAGAGGTAAAGTCGTCGCCAAAATCAGCTGTTAACAGCTGATTTTTGGAGACGAAAGTTCCTGGTTCAAATCCTAGTAAAGGTAGTTACTTTTATACGGATTTGAGTGCTAGACAGTGGTTACCAGTGTACTTTGATGGTGGGGGTTCAATTAACCATACTCTCTCAGGAATGGTCGACCTGAGTCTGTACAAGACTACACCTCATTCACATCATCCTCATCTCATTGGGTCATGGGGTTGCTTATTGTTCTGAATTGAACAGATTGCGACTTACACAAATTAGGGTTTAAAAACATATTATATATTAATTTTGATACATTTTAAGCTGTATTTTAACGTGAAATTCAGAAATGCATACATTTGTAACTGTTTTCTAAATTTTATCAACTTGACGCATTGTATGTTTGGTGTAATAGTGACGTTCTGATGTAGAGATGTAAAGAGAGGTAAGTAAAAATTTTTATTGTTAAAAAAAATTGGAAGTATAAAAAATTAATTTTTTAATTTGACAATTTCTGTTATCTAAAATAATTGCAACTATCTACAGTCTCTAAAAATTAAATGTTACTTAAAAAAACTGCTAAAAAAACATTTTTAGTAAAGAATTGTAGATGATAAAAAAATTGTCAAAATTAAAAAATTAATAATTTTTTATTATATTTCCAGTATTTTTTAACAATAAAAAAAATTTCCGCTGGTGGAATTGATCTACCTATCTCTACCAACTTCACACCAGAAAGTTACCATTACTTCAAACACACAATGCGTGAAGTTGATAAAATTTACAATATTTAAATAGAAATAATTAAAAATTTCTGTATTTAAGTTAAAATACAGCATAAAATGTATCAAAATTGATATTTTTTAAAAGGTCTAAACATTTTCTAATGATTCCTGATCAAAACAAGTCTTAATTTATTCGTGGGAAGAAAATATTAACAAACTAATGAAAATCAATTCTATTTCCCTATGGTTTAAATTCCGTGGTACACCTGATATATCTGAAAATTTAAACTTGAGTTCTTAGTCACACTTATGATAAATTACAAGAAAAACAAAACAATTTTTTTCATAATTGTATCCAGGAAGATTGATTAATTAATTATCCAGAAGATTAATTTAATTGCATCAAGACTACTGAACGGGTATGGTATAAATATTACATTGAAAAAAATAAAACAATTTATTTCAAAAATACCCTTTTTTCTTATTACATCAAAAATTTAAAGTAAAATTTGGAAGGTTTGAATTTCACATAAGTTGCGTGATTTTGCGTAAATTTTCAGCAGAATTATAAGATTACATTCAAGGATAATTTTACATTGTAATGGTGGTAAAGCTTTTGTAAAAATAATAATTTTAGTACCGATTCGTATGATGTTACTTACGTAACATAAAAATTACATTTTCACGCTATCTAGCGGATGGCGGTAAAACTAACATTCTTGAAACGTACGATATATTTTAGAATTCTAACGATATTAATATTGTCGACTAAAGTAACCTACAAATTAATAACGTTCTTATTTTAAGAAGTGGATAATGCTTGTTATAACTTACGTAACAGAACAAAAATTACATTTTCACGCTATCTAGTGAATTTTGTTGGAACTACAGTTTGTAAAAGTGCATTCTCACACCATCTAGCGGATGGCGGTAAAACTAACATTCTTGAAACGTACGATTTAAGAATTCTAACGATAATAAGATTGTCGGGCTAAAGTAACCTACAAATTAATTAACGTTCTTATTTTGTTGATTTGTTTGTGTGTGGCCCACCCACCCGGATCTGATAGATCCCCTATATGCTCTCTTACTTAAATAACCAATTATTATCGGTACAGTGTTAACATTATTTCAAATATTCCCTGACATTATAAAAATTTCCCTTTTCATTTACCTTCATCCTAGCCGTGGACAAACTCATTTTCCAATTTTTACTATTGAACACAACCCGGTAGATTGCGTTGCGTTCATAAATACATAATTTTCTTCAACCGTAGGTAGTTAAGAGGTTGCTTCTGTTTCATTCAAATACAATATTTCAAAGAATAGTTTTGTCCTCAAAACTACACATTTTTACTTTCTCTTGCCTATATGAATATATACGAAGGATATTGTTGGGTATTTTCTGTTATTCAACCCCAGCATAATTTTTCACATTATGCAAATAATTCGTATGCAACCTTTAAGTATTTTTAATGATAAAACCGGGAAAAATATTTTTTTAAATCCTACACCAATATTTTTCAAGTTAAGGTTAAATATAGGTAGGGTAAATTCATTGAGTACATGACATCATTAAATAAATAATTTAACTTAATTAAATTAAATATTTAAAAATACACCACGGCCGGCCCGTGGTGTAGTGGTCAGCGCAACTGGCTACTATGCCGGGGTCCCGGGTTCGATTCCCGGTCAGGTCTGGCATTTTTTTCTTCTGTAAAATCACCGCATATCATTACCTACGCACAAGCCCAAGGCTTATGTAGGCATCATCACTCAGTAAAAAAAAAAAATACTAGTCAATAAATAGTTTAAGGCTAAATTGAAAAAGGAAAAACTTTTAACGTTAACTTGGAAAATATTGATATTTTTTTTAGATTTTTCCCGTTAAAAATACTGTAAGAACACATACATACGAAATATTGACACGAACATTTTCATCAAAATCGGCCAAACAAAAATTTTTCACTTTTTGCGATTTTCTCAAAAACGGCACCTGCGACATGATTCAGTACATTTTTTATGCTCTACAAAATAGAGTAGGCGCCATGTCTGCTGAAATTCTTCGGAAGCCTGTTTTCTCGTAATAAAATTATTTTTTTAAGATTGCGACTTTAATATGCATTTTAGCGCAAAAATGTGTATAATCAAAGTTGTAGACAAATTAAAATCCTACAACTTTAATTTAAACATTTTTTTTTGTATAACGCATAGTTAAGCAGTAATTAGCGATTTTCTGTTTTTTTCTTACAAAAGTGTAAAAAAGTAGATTTTTTTAAAGATTTCAGCCTTAGTATGGCATTTTACAACAAAAGTTTATAATCAAATTTATAGGAAATTCAAAGATCTACAACTTTTATTTAAGCATTTTTCTCTACAGAGCCTAGTTCAGCGTGAAAGAGTGATTTTCCACATTTTTGAGCGAAACTGACGTTGATTTTCATTTTGCGTCTTTTATTCATCATTAAAGTAAGGTTATGTTTTTTGAGGTTAGTTTTTTCTTTATTTCTGATGTTTTATTACTAATGTTAGGTTATATTGTTTATTATTTGCATTGACAAGAGAAAGTCGTGTGAGTTCACACCACATTTTTTAAATCTTTAATTAAACTACAACAACCTTTCTTTGATATTATCTTGTGTATATTCTGATATTCTTTGAAACCAAACCAAACAACACAATGTGTGCATATTGGTTGGAAATATTGTTAATTTTTAAGTAATTAATTTTGGATTGGTTCTTTATTCAGATAGCCATATTGTAAAAATCTGGTGTGCACACTCACACGACTTTCTTTAGCTAATGCAAATAATTAACAATATAACCTAACATTAGTAATAATACATTAGAAATAAACAAAAAAAATTAACCAACCTCAAAAAAAAACAACCTAATTTTAATCATGAGTGAATGATGCAAAATAAAAATCAACCTTAGTTTGGCTTAATAATACAGAAAATCACTCTTTCACGCTAAACTATGTTCTGTACAGAAAAATGTTTAAAATAAAAGTTGTACGTTTTTTTAATTTCCTATAAATTTGATTATACATAAATATACACTTTTGTCATAAAATGCAAACTAAGGCTAAAATCTTTAAAACTCCATTCTTTTACAGATTTTCATGGAAAAAAACAGAAAATCACTAATTACCACTAAGCTATATCACTAGGCCTATGCATTATACAAAGAAATGTTTCAAATAAAAGTTATAGGTTTTTTAAATGTTTTACAACTTGTATTATGTTTATTCTTTTGTCCTAAAATACATATTAAGGCCCCAATCTTGAAGAAATAATTTTTTTCCATGAGAGCACAGCCTCCCCAAGAATTTCAGCAGACATGGCGCCTACCCTATCTTTTAGAGCATAAAAAATTAAGTAAATGAAACAATTCTTAAAAAAAATACCGTGCGTTCGGAAAGTCGCTGTGCACTGGAATTGTGACTATGGATTTATGAAAATATGTATAAAGAAATGACTAAGCATTTTGGAAAAAAATTTATTCAATACCTTAATTACATTGTTAAACCGTGATTACATTGTTTATAGAAGGTGTTCGAAATGACCTCCATTGGCATCAATACAGCATTGCACTCGTTTCATTTTGTTTGCAAACACCTTTCGCAACTGTATAAAACGTTATGCAACGTGTTTGGTGAACGAATAATTTCAAAGAATTTGTGGCCTGCAAGATGTCCTGATCTGACTCCCCCGATTTCTTTTTATGGGGTGCGGCGAAACAAACTGTGTATCGGAACAGACCACACACGATTGACGAACTTAAAGCCGCAATAACGGCATACATTCAAGGAATCACTGTTCTTCAGTTGCGAAAGGTGTTTGCAAACAAAATGAAACGAGTGCAATGCTGTATTGATGCCAATGGAGGTCATTTCGAACACCTTCTATAAACAATGTAATCACGGTTTAACAATGTAATTAAGGTATTGAATAAATTTTTTTCCAAAATGCTTAGTCATTTCTTTATACATATTTTCATAAATCCATAGTCACAATTCCAGTGCACAGCGACTTTCCGAACGCACGGTAGTACGAGCTGTTGGAGAAAATCGCAAAAAAGTGAAAAATTACACGAATAAACTACTACTTCCAGTTGACTGACAATTTGGAAGTTTAAAGAAGATTGCACACAGTGATCGTCAAAAAGAATCCAATTTGTGGCAGACGGGAGACTGGTTCTTCCACCATGACAATGCACCTGCACACATAGCCATCTCTATGAAAGATTTTTTGAATAAAAATGCCATGGTTCCGCTGCCCCACGTACCTTACTCGCCTGACCTGGCTCCGTGCGACTTTTTCTTATTTCCTAGCATGAAAAGGGACATTAAAGGACACAGATTTGACAATATTGAAGCGGTCAAAAAAAAAACAAGGGAGGAGCTGTCAACCATTTCTAAAGATTACTACAAAAATATGTTTCGAACAGTGGAAGCACCGGCGGGATAAATCTATTAGTTGTAATGGAGAGTATTTTGAAGGGGATAAGGTTGTTTTGTAAAAAAATTGAAAATAAAGAGCTTTTGAAAAATAATTCTGGTTTCTTTTGGGTACCCCCTCGTATTCCACATGCCCACTGGATATGCGTCATCTCACAATACACTGTCAGTATTAGTCATTGCATTAATGTCATTTGATTTAAAGTTTTAGTTTGCAACTGTTAATTTCAAGACGAAACTATACAGGGTGATTCACAAAGATACGCAGAAACTTTAGGAGCTCATTTAACATGTAAAAATTATATAAACATGGGTCCAGAAATGCTTCGTTTCCGAGTTACGGGTAGCGAAAGTTTCGGCCGGATTTCAGCTCACCAGGTGAAATGAGGTCTTCCTGAAATTCTGGTATGGTAGATTAAGGGGCAAATTCAATCATTTCTTATGGTTTTTGATCTGATAAATTGAATAATACAGGTCCCAGAACTGTAAGTTAAATATTTTTTGAGAAAACCAGTCTCAAATGCAAAAAATGGAGTGACGACTTTACCTCTAGACCTACCTGGTGGGTCTACAAGATTTGAGGTGGTTAAATTAGTATGCTAATTTTTACAATTTTTTACTTTCTCTCGCCCAAATGAATAAATAAGAAGGAAAGTATTGTTTTCATGTCAATTTTTCAAAATCCAGTAGTCACCGGATACACATAATTTCAGACCCCTGAAGCCAAAAATATATGTTTTTAGTGATTGGTCTGTGTGTGTGTGTGTGAACAAAATCTCTCAAGAACAGAACATCGTACAAGTTGAAACTTGATACTTACAGATAGGTACTACAAAAAAAACCTGACTTGAACATTTTCATCAAAATAAGTCAATTGGAAGTAGTAGTTTATTTGTGTAATTTTTCACTTTTTTGCGATTTTGCAAATATTAGAACCGGGTGAATTATGCAAGTGGAATAGGCAAACGAAACATTACCAACAGCCAATAGTTGTTACCCGACTGTATCCCAGAGCAATGACATAACTGAAAATTAAACTGGAATAGACTACAATAGGAAGCAAACACAAAAATACAAGGGTTATCTGGAAAGTAAAGTTAAGCCTACAAAATTTTTTTATATACAAAAATGAATATATTTTAATAAAACTTACATATGTATTAAATAATTTTTTCACAAAATCACACAATTTAGTTATCAAAACATTTTAACAACCATGGTACGAGTTTTTGATTCTTGTGTCATAGAACTCTACTGCCGCCTTTCTTAGCCAGTTCTTCACTTCAATTTTCCCCTCGTCATCATCAGAAAAGTGTTTTCCACCAAGGTGCTACTTCAAGTTAGGCAGGCTTTCCACCAAAGTAGCATGGCAAAAAGTTACTAGCGACAACTATCGGTTTCATAATCATAGACACCCGGGTTTGAACCCTTGCATCTCCAAAACTATGAGTCGGATTTCAACATATTTTACATATAAATTTATCTCATTTTACTCTGCATTGACCTACAATCGTTCTAAAAAATTTTAATGTTGTTTAAAAATTGCCATATTGAGGTTGGAAGATAAAAAGACCTGGTTTGTTTGCTACCGCAACAAATTTCATGCGTTTAGAGGCTTGAAACTATATAACTATTTGATCGAAAAGTTTGAAATTTTAACTCAACATAGACAATTATTTTCTTACAGCGAATACAAAATTTCAAATTAGTACAATACTTAAATTTTGATTTATTAACAATTTTCTGAACCCTTGCTATCTCGGTAACCGCTCGATTGTTCGGCACGAGCAAACTATTGTTTTATTCAGCATAAAAAACTTAGTACCGTCACCGGTTGGTGACATTAAGTGGCAAACCTTATTTCTTTGGTGGCCCCGAAGAGGGTTATTTAAGCGGTGGTCGTCTTGATGTGCAGCGTCGGTCGTAGTCGTCGTGGTGGTCGAAGAGCTGGGCAACACGGTGTGTCGTCATCCAGAGGAGAAATTATCTTCTTCCCTTGCAGTAGTGCCTCGATGGCTGCTTTATCGGATCCGGTGGGCATAAGGCTCGGTCGACGGACTGCTGTGGGCATCACTCGCATAAGCGGGCGATGACGGCCTGGTCGACGGCTTACGGTGACGGGTCGGCGAGCGGAAGCATCATCTTCTCTCTTGCGGGGTCGTCGATTAGTCTCACTGGAGTTCGGCAGCCGTGTGCCGTGGTGGACGTCTTGTCAATGCCGTAGACTGGTGGAAGTGAATCTCTCTGTGTCTGGATCGGAATTGAATCTCTCGGCTCAGTGAAGCGCTCTTTATATAGTTGGCGAGAGCGCTGTGGTAGAAGGCGGCTATTGGCTGGGCCTTGATGACAGAGACCTTTGTCGGAACACAGCCGAAAGGTTTGTCGGTGCGCCGCTAAAGGGTTTGTCGGTACACCGACAAAGGCCGGAAGAAGTATTGAAGGCCGGTAACACAGTAAATGATTAATTAAAAGGGGTGGCAGTGATAGTACAATATGTTGTAACGAACCAAATCAGCTACAGTAAAGTCTGTTTATGTTTGCTATAGTTGAGTATATAAACAAACTCCAGCTGACTGGAAAGTAAACATTTTTTGAAACTATTTAATTTATATTAAAGAAAAAAGAATATTGAAAAGAGAGTTATTTACTGGTTGCTAGGAAACTAAAGAAGAAAAATGATGAATTTTGTAAAAGAATATGGTGACTGTGGTTCCAGACATCGAACAGGATGGATGGTCCACAATCTCAGTGAAAAAAAGTTTAAGTTAAAATAAATTTAAAAGACGATACGATGTAAAGTGAAAGTATATTTAAAAACGACGTATAATTTAAAATGAACGGGACATATTAACATTAAAAAAATATTAAAATTAAACCAGTGAAAGTTTAAAATATAATAAAACATTTGATATAACGTACATGCTGAAAAAATATGATAAATCATTAAATATAATTCATACAAGATAATTGAGTTTACTTTTATTCACAGCAAATTCAGTATTCAACGTATGTGGAGTATTTAGTACACCACAAATTTGGCTAATCCCTCGTGGAGATAATATAATCTACCACAAATTTGGCATCAACTTGTGGGGAATATTTAATCCACTACAAATTTGCCGATCCCTTGTGGGGATATCTCTTGGAGGAATTTATTATCTTACAAATTTGGCAACCCTAGATGTGGGGAAAGATTCACGGTTTTTGGATTGGAAATATTGGTAATAAAGTAATTAAACAACAAATTTAACAACCCTAGATGTGGGGAAAGGAAGATATAAATCAAATTTATTAACTAATTCACGAATTTTTTTTAAAACAAATTATGTCAGAGGCTGATAAAAAGAAAATTGTAGATCTTCGTGTCACAGACTTAAAGTTGGAGCTCAGAAAGCGTGGTATGGACAGCAAAGGTGTAAAAACAGCACTCATGGAGCGACTACGAAGCGTTTTAGCTGAGGAAGGACAAGATCCAGATTCCTGCCTATTTGAGATCGTCTCACCAACAACAGAAGCGGATCAGGTTCCAATTACATCTGAAGAGGGTCGAAAGGATGAGCTGACTGGAAGGGATGAGTTGTCACAGGAAGAAGAAGAGGGTCGAACGGATGAGCCACACCAGACAGCATTACCAGGACCAAGTCATCTCAACCAATTAACAGGTTTAATTCAGACTTCAGGTGGAGCAGAGAACGTGAGTAATGATAATAATAGTGATCATCATCAAAATAACATGAATACAGGTATGTTACAACAACTGATGTTGTTAGTCAGCAATTTAGGCAGTAAAATGGATGAACATAAAAATGAACTAAACAGTAAAATGGGAGAAAGTTTGAGTAATTTAAACAGTAAAATGGATAGACAGGAGGAAAGGTTAGGAAAGAAATTAGATGCTTTAGATTATAGGTTAGATAAACGAGAAAGGGCTATAAGCGAACTTAGAGAAGGAATCAAACAGGATAATGTAAAAATAATTGATAAACTTAGGGCAGAAATTAGGAAAGATTTAGAGGATAGAAATAAAAGTAAAGATAAAGGAAATGCTAATTATTTTGAAAAAGATAAGGATATGAGTAAAAATAGTGCTGAAAATATAGGTAAAACTACTAATACTGTAAAAGAAAATGAAGTAATTTTTGATAATACAATAAAAAGTGTTGTAAATAATAATGATTATACCCAGATGAAAGTAAAACGAATTTCAATTGACAACAGTAAAGATGTGGACAATATTGGTAATGAAATAATTGAGAAAGTTATAAATGAATATGAAATAAAAGCAAATGATAGGATAACATATAATAATAATAATAATAATAATAATAATAGCAGACAGTGTAATGAATTTAAGTCTAAAACATTTTTGAAGAATGTTGTTAGAAACAATGTAATTAATAAAGTTAATATTGGTAGGAATTTCCGAACCAAAAGAATTGACAACCTTAATGAACTTAGTGAAATACTAATGAGTTTTGTTAAAGAGAATGTGCCTGTGATAAATATCGATGCTAGATATTCTAATCATGATAAATGTAAAAATTATGTACATATGTTGGTTATGTTTATTGTTAATTGTTTTATTAGTTGAGAAGCGATAAACATAATATTTATTAGTAATGTTTATACACTCTAATGTTTGATAGGGTTATGTTCAATTACATTATGTTTATAGGTTATAGTTTATGTGTTTATAAGTAATAATTCAGTTTAAAATAGGTGATACTACATGTATTCATACATTTTATGTGATAAAGGGCTTGAATGTTGATATTTTGTTGGGATGTGATTTCTTTTGCAAAAATAAAGTTAAGTTAGATTTTCAAAATTATTTATTCTGTGTAGGGAAAGATAAGGTTAGTTTTTCTGAAAACAAGAATGTAGAGATACATAGTTGCAACTTAAAAATATTTAATGTAGATGAAAAACAGAATAAAGAGTGGGAACAATAAGTGCAAGTAATTCATAAAATTCTAGACAATGATGAGAGTAGCTGCAGTAAAGATAAGTTAAAATTAATTGAAACATTTGTAAATAACAGGGATTTATTTTCAAATAGGCCAGGTTTAATAGAAGGCTATGTATGTAGGCTAGAGATAGATCCAACAGTGAAGATTGTTAGGAAGTCATACCCCGTGCCATATGCATTCAGAGAAGCTGTACAAGCAGAAATAAATAAACTAATGGAAGAAGATATTCTAGAACTTAGTAATTCCGAATTTTCTAACCCTTTGGTTGTAGTAAGAAAACCAGATAATACAATTAGGGTCTGCCTAGATGCTAGAGCATTGAATAAAGCTATAATTTCTGATTGTACCCAGCCAGAAAGCATTGACAATATTTTAATGAGGATGCAGGGAGTGAAATATATTAGTTCATTTGATCTGACTAGTGGATTTTTACAGGTTTTATTAGACCCTGAAAGCAGGAAATATGTTTCATTTCTTTTTAATGGTCGGAATTATTGCTATAAACGTTTGCCATTTGGTCTGAAATGTTCAGTAGCTGAATTTATAAAAGCTTTAAGTTTTGCTTTGGGAGAAGAAGTCCTAGAATTTATTATGATGTATGTGGATGATTTAATTGTAGTGTCCAATGATTTAAAAACGCATATAAAAAGATTAAAGATGTTGTTTAACAGATTACGCATACATAATGTAAAACTGAAATTAAAGAAAAGTGAATTTTTGGCAGAAAAAATTAAATATTTAGGCTACATAGTAAGCAGGGATGGTATAACTATAGATCCAGAGAAAGTAAAAATAATACAAAATTATAAGGCACCCAAAAACTTAAAGGAACTACAATCATTTCTTGGATGTGTTAATTTTTATAGGAAGTTTCATAAAAACTATTCAGAATTAACAAGTGAATTTGGTGATATTTTGTCCAAAAGTAATAAATTTGAATGGAAAGATAAACATGAGATTGCTTTTAATAAGATAAAAAAAATATTTCTGGATAATGTAATTTTAAAACATCCAGACTTTAATAAAAAGTTTTATCTTGGATGTGATGCCAATAAATATAGTATAGGTGCTGTTTTGTATCAAGTGGACAGTTTAGGTGAGCATAATGTTATTTATTTTGTCAGCAGGAAATTGAATTGCCATGAACTTAGATATTCTACTATAGAAAAAGAATTATTATCAGTAGTGTTTGCTTGTACAAAGTTAAGAGGGTATCTGTTAGGTAACGAAATAATAGTTAGAACAGATCATCAAGCCTTAATTTTCTTATCAACTTGTAAAGTTAACAATGGTAGGATACTTCGCTGGATATTGTATCTACAAGAATATAATTTAAATTGGGAATTTATAAAGGGAAAGAACAATATAGTACCAGACTTCTTGTCTAGAATAAATGAACAAGAATTTATAGAAAATGAAAATATAGGGTATAAGGTGTTCCAACTAAAAATTGAAAGCAAACCTTTAAGTAAATTGTTTTATAAGATAAAAATGGAACAAGAAGCATGTAGCTATTGTAATAAAATCATAAAAAATCTAGATTCTGGTAGAACTGAATTTGTAAAAAATTATGTAATGCACAACAATATATTATTTCATAGAAAAGTCAATGAGCAGAAATTCAAATAGTAGTCCCACTTGATAAACGTTCTGAATTGATTAAGCTGTTTCATGAAGAGTTAGGCCATACAGGTATATTCAAAACCATTACTAATGTTTCTGAAAATTGTAGTGTAAAGAATCTTAGGAGGTTGGTAAAGCAAATAATAAGAAGGTGTGACCTGTGCCAACGTGTAAAAATTAATAACCATAATATGTCTGGGTTATGTGTAACAGAGGTACCTAGCAGGAAGTTACAAAAGGTGTATTGTGATTTATTTGGTCCAATGCCAAGAACTTATTTAGGATTTGAATATGTGTTTATATTAGTATGTGGATATTCTAAATTTGTGAAATTGTATTTAGTCAAAAAAGCAAACGCCACTACTTTATTAAGCAAAGTTAAAGATTTCATTAAAAACGTGGGAAGACCTGAGATCATTGTCAGTGACCACGGGAAACAATTCACAAGTATTATTTGGCAAAGGGAATTAACAAATTTGGGAATAAAATCAGGAATGGTATCAGTATTTCACCCACAATCTAACATTTCTGAGAGGTACTTACAACAGCTAGGGACATTACTTAGAGTATTTCTAACAGGGAAACGTCATGTTGAATGGTACAAATATATAAAGAAAATAGAGAATCTTATCAATTATAACGTCAATATTACTACTAATCACAGACCAGTAGAAGTAATGTTTGGGAGAAGGGTATTAGATGTAGCCTGCGAAAAAATAAAATTTCCAGGAGAAGAAAAGAAAAATATTGATCTTAATTTAGACTTAATAAATGAAGAAATTACTAAAAGATTAAAAGAAGTAGCTAGTAAAAGAAAAAATAACAATAAAGATGGAATTAGTAAAATAAAGTTTGATATAGGTGACCAGGTGTTAATTAAGAATTTTGAGCTGTCAAACAAAGGAAAGAAATATAGTAAAAAATGTACGCACAGATATAAGGGTCCTTTTGACGTTGTTAAAGTTTGTGATAATAAAAATATTCTGTTATTAAAGAGTAACAAGAATGATTTATTTTTTATAAATAAAGCAATATGTAAGAAATATTTCAAATGAGATTATATTATAATGTCTTAACATTAGATTAGTTAAGAGAAATGCAAGGGATAGAATTGAAACAAAAGGTTGATAGAGATTTCTAAACTGGAGGTATCAACAACCTTATAAAATAAGGAGATTACTAATTAATTATTAGATCTAAAATGATCATAATGAATATGATAATGGACATAATAATTACAGTAAATGTCTAAAATTGTTATGTACATGGTTTATTTGGTTGTGTTTTGTTATTAATCTTTGTTTATTTAATTTGTTTAGTTATGTTGTGTTAATGTTTATTCGGCAAATGGGTTTAATATCCCATAGATATATAATTCACAATATAGAGTTAGTAGTTCATGGATGAACGGTCCACAGTAAGTTTAAAAGAATTTATATTTTCTTTGTTATTTGATTGTATTGTGTTGTGTTCCTCCTGTTCATCTATTGAGCTGTCTATATTGTTCGTTAAGTAGTTATTTTGTTAGTGATTTGTTTATATAATTTGTTAAGTTATATTTAATTATATTAGTGTTGATTGAGTAATAAGTTGTAAAGTTACCTAGCACTATAAGTTTTAAATATTTGGGCCATAATTAGTACATTTAAATTTATCAATCAAATTCAAAATTTTAGATATAATTCTAGTAAAGGGCTAAATTTTTCTTTGATTTCAAAATTTAAATGGGGGGGTATTTGTAACGAACCAAATCAGCTACAGTAAAGTCTGTTTATGTTTGCTATAGTTGAGTATATAAACAAACTCCAGCTGACTGGAAAGTAAACATTTTTTGAAACTATTTAATTTATATTAAAGAAAAAAGAATATTGAAAAGAGAGTTATTTACTGGTTGCTAGGAAACTAAAGAAGAAAAATGATGAATTTTGTAAAAGAATATGGTGACTGTGGTTCCAGACATCGAACAGGATGGATGGTCCACAATCTCAGTGAAAAAAAGTTTAAGTTAAAATAAATTTAAAAGACGATACGATGTAAAGTGAAAGTATATTTAAAAACGACGTATAATTTAAAATGAACGGGACATATTAACATTAAAAAAATATTAAAATTAAACCAGTGAAAGTTTAAAATATAATAAAACATTTGATATAACGTACATGCTGAAAAAATATGATAAATCATTAAATATAATTCATACAAGATAATTGAGTTTACTTTTATTCACAGCAAATTCAGTATTCAACGTATGTGGAGTATTTAGTACACCACAAATTTGGCTAATCCCTCGTGGAGATAATATAATCTACCACAATGTTAATAAAATGAAATATTGATTGGCCAATGTTGTAGTAGAATTTTTTAAATTTTGAAAAATAGACTGGGTTTTGTGGGGGATGGGCGCTATTATCCATGTTGCCAGTTTGTGTACGTGACATCCTGTCGGACTGTCTACCTGAATTGACAGACTGCACTGTCAATTCAGATTCAGGTAACATGGACAGTAGCACCCACCCCCTGCATTACTAAGCCTAATTTTAAAACTTTTAAAAATTCTACCACATCTTTGGCCAATTAATATTTCATGTTATTAATATATCTGTAAGTTTTTAATGCAAAATGAAACGATAGTTTGCCAGTGCCGAGTGATCGAGCGATTAGCGAGATAGCAAGGATTCAGAATATTGTTAATAAATCATAATTTAAAAAATGTACAAATTTTACATTTCGTACACGCTGTAAGAATATAATTGTCTTTGTTGTGTTAAAATTTCAAATTTTTTGGTTAAACAATTATAGAGTTACATGTCTCTAAACGTATGAAATTTGTTGCGGTAGCAAAAAAAAACCAGGTCTTTTTGTCTTCCAACTTTGATATGGCAATTATTATTCAACATTAAAAATATAGGATTATTAAGGGTAAATGCACAATAAAATGAGCTAAATTTTGTTGTAAAGTATGTTGAAATCCGACTCATAATTTTGGAGATGCAAAGGTTCAAACTCAGGTGTCTCTGATTATGAAACCAATAATAGTAACAAACATTAGCACCACCAACTGGAGTAGCAATGTTACTACAGCTACTTGAGTCATGAGTTCGCCTTTTTTGCAACAAGGGGTAAAGGGAAAAGGATCAGTGTGCAACCGCGACTACTTTAATTTCAGTATATCAAACATAACAACTTATACTATACCCAGAGCATATACAGTATATCGCACAACGTTTTGTAGGTTAACTGTACGAATATAACTGTTTGTTACCATAATCAGAAATGTAGTTTCTCGAAAACAAGAGTACACTATTCACAGTGCTAAACAAAATCTAATATGCAGTGTAATAAAATGCTGTGAAGTTGAAGCTAAACAAAAATGCCTTTCCTGGCTTCTTAACAAAAGCCATGAGTGAGTGGCTAACTAATGTGATCTTTCTCATTTCACAGTTCAAAAAATAAAGAAGGATATTAAAAACGTGAAGAAGCTATTTTTTATCAGTTTTTTTGACACCTGGTAAAAAAAGGTAAAAACGTTTAAATATAGGGTGATTCAAAAAGAGCGCCGGTTTTGATATATCAAATTAAGAGATTTATTTTATTGAAAAACTGAAAATAAATACATCAACAAGTTCATCTTACCTTCCGATTTCATGTATGAAAAATGATGTCATGCATGTGTCCTCCTCTACTGCGCTGGCACGCATCAACTCTGTCCATGAAATTGGATATTACTGCACGACAAGTTTCGACTTCCATTTGCCCGATAACCCGTCGAATTTCCTTCTTCAAGTCATTGATGTTTCAGGGTTTATTGGCATACACCAATGACTTCAGATGACCCCAAAGTTGAAAGTCACAAGGTGTCAATTTTGTTTGCGAAGGTGTCATCATCCTGCCGTTTTCTCAATACCCAGTCAACAAACTGTTGTCTCTTCTGGTGGTCTGCCACTTTCAAATGTTGCGTCAACTGAATTTTATATGGGTGATATTGGAGATCGTACCGAAGAATTCTCTGTACAGAAGAACATCGTAAACCCAATTGTTGAGAACGGCGACGTATTGATTTTGCTGGGCTAACAGCCACACTGTCACGAACCAACGCAACGTTCTGCTCAGTTCGGCCAGAACGACGACGTCCAGAACTTTTAAGGTCGACTGTTGAACCCATCTCAAAAAACTTTTTCATGAGCCTGCGAACTGTTGATTCATTCGGTGCTTCATTACGTCCTAGAGTACCGCGAAGTCGCCTGACAGTAGCCGCATAACTCTCTCCACTCTGGTAAAATGTTTTGACGATTAACACTCGTTGTGCAATAGTAAACTTCTACATGGTTAGACACAGACTGCGAGAGTACTACACTGCGAACAAGAGAAACTACAACTGAATCGTCAATCGGAATGTTCTCCGAAATAGAAATGAGGTCTAACAATGTTGCCAACTGATAAACAAAAATTTACCAGCCGTTTAAAAACCGGCGCTCTTTTTGAATCACCCGTTAGATACTAGTGAGACTGATAGTGAAGACGCCAGTGACAGCGATAGTAAAGAAGGCGACTCATTCAGAGAAAATTTTGTTCCAATGAAATAAGGTAGCTGGTAAATACAGTAAATCAAACATTTCTAGTTATATAATAAATTAAGCTAGAGGCAATATTATAGGTCACATTTATTTCTTATAAGGTTTATGAAGAAAACATTTTCTTGGAATGAACGACAGCTTACAAAATGTATGTAGAAACTGCACGGTAGTGCCTCACTGCTGAGGTTGGCAGCATATTCGAATGCCCATCCATAATCAAAAGGTAATCTCGTGACTTAAGCATCTATAGTTGCGCATCACCAAATGGTGTTGTATCATTCTGACAGGAATCTGATTAATCAGTTTTTATTTTTATTATTTATACTTCTGTGCATAGTTACTTATTGACTACAAACTAATAATAACAATACAGCAATTTTGGGCATTAGTAATGGAGAATTATGCAGAGGATATTGTTTTGTTGCATTGATTAAATTTAATTAATTCCAGTAAAAATAAAATATACAATTTGTATCAGTCATGTTGAGTACAGTAGTAAATAAATATTTTTCAAACACTACTAAAATGCCCAAAATATAGACAGAAACACCAGTCGTACAAGCAACACGAGTGGCAAAAATAGAACACGTGTTATTCTTTATCAGTTTTTTATTTATTTTATAGTTTATTTAAAGTCGCATCAACAGCTTCGTCTTTAGCAACTACGGTGGGTTAGAAAACTAGAATGGTAGGCATGTAATAATTTCCAGACCCTAGCCGGGAATCAAACCTGGGACCTCCGTGTTGTAGGCTAGCATGCTACCACTACGCTACGGAGGTGGCTACATGCCACGGTTACTATACTAGACAGTAGTGGTCACAAGCAGCTGCTGTGAGATGTAAGATGATGTAGTCTGGTCTCCAACAACTCAGGCGGTGCGTAGTATCGGTAGGATTTTTGCATTGTTTTTACAAACAATAGCGGTTTAGGCATGTTTACACGGGAAATCGATTTCAATTTTAATAATTCTTCGTTTGCAGTCTAAAGTTTTTCTCTAAGTAACGTGTTTTCTTTTTTTAATTCGGTGTTTTCAGGTTTTAAGAGATCAGTTTCCTCTGACTGCGCAACATTAAAAAGAGGGCTACTTTCCTCTACGGCTATCCCTTCATTTTGTGAACTGCCTATGTTGTAATTGGATGATAAGTTTAAAATATCATATACTTCCTTACAAGCGTATTATTTTTCTGCTCGATTTTTACATTCACTACTAGTCGGGTTTACTGGACATAGAACGGCACTAAATATCGGCAAATTTAAATGTGGAAATGAATTCGTCTTTGAGACACATTTTAATGGAAGATGTAGCAATTTGGACTTTAAATCGCGTATATAATTCGATTCGTCGAATTTACTAAATACACTCGACCACTATCAGCAGAAAATGAATCAGTCAGCTTGCAACCATTTATCCACTTTAATCTAGTAACTGGTCCTCACAAGGCACCCAAATCTCACTTGCTGGCTCCAAGCGCCACACCCTGGTAAACTGTACTGGCCTACAGACTAAACCAAGTGAGGGTAGTTAGATATAACGATCCAACCGATGATTGCCGGTATAAGTAATCCATCCACTTAAAGGTCAACGGCTTCGGGCGGAAGAACTTATAAGTGGAAGGGCACTCATTTGTCCGAGGACCGGGAAATAGGTCCTGAAGGCGGAGGAATCCAGAATGGATCAACGGCATATGGATGCGGAAGGCCCCGGGAAACCACCGCATTATCGATCCCTAGTATAAAATTAAAAATGGGGAAGTTCAAAGCCGTTTGAACAAAAATACAGAACTTCTTTTCAATATCAAAAGATGGAAACTCCAATATTTTCGCCATATAGTACGGAATAAAAAATACCACCTACTGCAGTGCATCATGGAAAGCAAAATTGAAGGTAAACGAAGACCGGGGAGAAGGAGAATTTCTTGGGTGGGGAACCTGCGGGGGTGGTTTGGGACCACCTCAGTTCAACTCTTCAGAGCGGCTGGTTCCAACGTTAGAATCATGATGATGATCGCCAATCTCCGACGCGGAGCAGGCATATAGAAGAAGAAGAAGAAGAAGAAGAAGAATCTAGTTTCAATGCCCTTGGGAAAACAGTGAAACTTATAATGGCCAACTCCTTTTTGGGTCTTTGTGATTAGAACACCCGGCAATCGCACAACACACCATTAATAAAGACTAGTAGTATTACTACTTGTCAGTAGTATGTAATAATAGTATTAATAACTGTATTAAGACTAGTAAACATCACAGACTGACACGGTACGTATCGTGCATCGGCTGTCGCTGGTGACCAGTGACGTCAGAGGCCGCGGATTGTCACTGCGGATATTGTTGATGATCCCTACCGTCTAGTAAAGTAACTGTGCTTCACGCTATTCTTGAACAAGTGACTTTTGTGACTAGTTGCAAGGAAGTGGCGTGGGGCTTGATGTGTCACTTTGGTGGAATGTAGTCGTATTTGCAAAATACAAGGTGTGGCTATTAAATAACAAGACTGACGTAAAAAATTTTATGTTAATTTTATACATAATCACTTATTGTCACCTTCAATATACACTCCTTTATCCCTACAATGCTCCATGCGAATTTTCCATTGTTAGAAACAGTGCTAGAAGTCATCTTCTGTCACCTCCTTCAGGACACGTGCCGCTTTTTCTTTTAGAGCTTCCACAGACTCAAATCTTGTCTCTTTTAATGCAGATTTCACCTTAGGGAACAGGTAGAAGTCACATGGTGTAAGATCTGGTGAATAAGGTGGATGTTCTAATACTGAGATGGTGTACTTGGCTAGGAACCTCTTGACAAATAACACGGAATGAGCTGGCACATTGTCTTGGTGGAGAACCCATGATTTGTCCTTCCACATTTCGGGGCGTTTTTTCTGTACTCTTTGACGTTTAGAAAGTACCTCAAGGTAGTAACATTGATTAATTGTTTGATCTTCAGGAACCCAGCAAAAGTACACAATCCCATGGATATCAAAAAAAAAAAAAAACAATCATTGCTTTAAATTTTGACTTGCTCATTCGAGCTTTTTTGGTTCTCTGTGAAGTTTGGCTCTTCCAGTGCAAGGATTGGCGCTTCGTTTCCGGATCATAAGTAAAAAACCACGTTTCATCACATGTTATTATCTTCTACCTGTTCCTTAAGGTGAAATCTGCATTAAAAGGGACAAGATTTGAGTCTGTGGAAGCTGTAAAGAGAAAGCGGCATGTGTCCTGAAGAAGCTGACAAAAGATGACTTTCAGCACTGTTTCCAACAATGGAAAATTCGCATGGAGCGTTGTAGGGATAGAGAAGGAGTGTATATTGAAGGTGACAAGTGATCATGTATAAAATTAAAATAAATTTTTTTACAATGACAGTCTCGTTATGTAATAGCCACACCTCGTATGTGTAGCAAAATTGTGAATTACCATGCCACACCGCTCCCATGCTACTCTGGTGGAATGCCATCCTTAGTGATTGGATGATAGTCACTACACAGAACACTGGGTGGACAGAAGACAGGAGAAAGTAAGCAAAATCTGAGAATGAGCTTTGGAAAAAGAGCTTCCAGAATCGTCTAGCATCACCTCACATGGTCTAAAATTCGCCCAATACGAGAAAAAAAATGGAAGGGTACCAGAAAAATATAATAAAGTGGAGACTGCTTTTTTTAGTACTTATAACATCAAATTTTGATGTTGTGTATAAAAATTAAGTGGATCTTACCTATGAATTCATACACACTTGTACTTCTTTGTCTTCTGATTCCAAGAAAATCACTGGTTGCAAAATATACTGCAATCCGGCTAACACTGTGGCTAAACAAACATAAGTAACATAGTTATATTAAGTCTTTACGGCTACATAATTTATTTCTTTATTCCTGATGTGTGTACGTTGCAATCGGTTCAATTTAGAACAAAAAGGAACCCCATGACCTAATGAGAAGAGGATGGCTTTTAACATAGGGTTGCGTTCTTAATAAAACACCCTGTACATACATTAGGGATAAAAAAAGTTGTCATAACTCAAGTTTGTTTAAAAATAGCTTAAAAATTACTTGATTGATGAAATATTTTAGATTGTACACAAATTTCTTTCTAAATTGTTTTTGGTTGAACTATAAAAAATATAAACTACCCAAGTTATAAAATTTGAAATAAATTACTAACTAAAAGTACTGTAATAAATCTAATATAACTGATTTAAATATTTTATTCGGTTGCCTAACAACAGATTTTTTTAACTCATTAATTAAT
Organism: Catonia carolina; assembly: GCA_035578175.1. Classification (NCBI taxonomy): domain Eukaryota; kingdom Metazoa; phylum Arthropoda; class Insecta; order Hemiptera; family Achilidae; genus Catonia; species Catonia carolina. The sequence continues at coordinate 9,110,711 of JAQMRL010000017.1, read as the reverse complement.
TTTTTAAATAAAACAAGCAAATACAATCAACAGGAGTTAAAGGAAGTACTGTATCAGAGCTTCAAGAAAACCAAGTTTCACAGACTTAAGCAAAGTGTAACTAATCTTGTAAAACTTGTAGTTTTACTCCTGTTGATTGCTTACACTTTACTTTGTTTTCTTGTAGAAAACAAAGTAAAGTGTAACCAATCAACAGGAGTTAAAAAACTGACTGTAACAGCGAACTCCAATAAGCTACAAGAAAACAAAGTAAAGTCTAACCAATCAACAGGAGTTAAGAAACTAACTATAACAGCGGACTTCAAAAAGCTACAATAACACAAAGTAAAGTGTAACCAATCAACAGGAGTTAAGAAACTAACTGTAACAGCGGACTTCAAAAAGCTACAAGAAAACAAAGTAAAGTCTAACCAATCAACAGGAGTTAAGAAACTAACTGTAACAGCGGACTTCAAAAAGCTACAAGAAAACAAAGTAAAGTCTAACCAATCAACAGGAGTTAAAAAACTAACTGTAACAGCGAACTCCAATAAGCTACAAAAAAACAAAGTAAAGTCTAACCAATCAACAGGAGTTAAGAAACTAACTATAACAGCGGACTTCAAAAAGCTACAATAACACAAAGTAAAGTGTAACCAATCAACAGGAGTTAAAAAACTAACTGTAACAGCGAACTCCAATAAGCTACAAGAAAACAAAGTAAAGTCTAACCAATCAACAGGAGTTAAGAAACTAACTATAACAGCGGACTTCAAAAAGCTACAATAACACAAAGTAAAGTGTAACCAATCAACAGGAGTTAAAAAACTAACTGTAACAGCGAACTCCAATAAGCTACAAGAAAACAAAGTAAAGTCTAACCAATCAACAGGAGTTAAGAAACTAACTATAACAGCGGACTTCAAAAAGCTACAATAACACAAAGTAAAGTGTAACCAATCAACAGGAGTTAAAAAACTAACTGTAACAGCGAACTCCAATAAGCTACAAGAAAACAAAGTAAAGTCTAACCAATCAACAGGAGTTAAGAAACTAACTATAACAGCGGACTTCAAAAAGCTACAATAACACAAAGTAAAGTGTAACCAATCAACAGGAGTTAAAAAACTAACTGTAACAGCGAACTCCAATAAGCTACAAGAAAACAAAGTAAAGTCTAACCAATCAACAGGAGTTAAGAAACTAACTATAACAGCGGACTTCAAAAAGCTACAATAACACAAAGTAAAGTGTAACCAATCAACAGGAGTTAAAAAACTAACTGTAACAGCGAACTCCAATAAGCTACAAGAAAACAAAGTAAAGTCTAACCAATCAACAGGAGTTAAGAAACTAACTATAACAGCGGACTTCAAAAAGCTACAATAACACAAAGTAAAGTGTAACCAATCAACAGGAGTTAAGAAACTAACTGTAACAGTGAACTTCAAAAAACTACAAGAAAAAACTTTTATGAAAACGTAAATAAAGAAAAACCCAAGAACAGCAGATAAGAACCTATTTCAACAACTAAGAAGACATGATTATCCCTGAAAGCTGGTTCAAAGCCTTTTTTTCATACGTACTTGATAAGTTTGCAAGATTTCTTTTTGAAATATTATTCAAAAAATTTGTTGGTTAAATAATTATATAAAAATACAAATGAAATAAATATTATGTAATACACAATTATTTGTACTGTAATATTATTCCATTAATTTTATAAAAGTACTTAAAATCAATCTACAAAAATGCACGCTTTTCTTTCATCTAAGATCAGTAGAGAAAGATTATAAATGCCACTCCAATGTGTTTTCCAATCAGGAGTCTATACTCTATTCATTCTAAGAGCTATCCTGTGAATGCATTTGTAGTAGTGAGTAATACTGCAAGGTGTGTATGTGTGATGCATGACAACAACCAGGTGAATCACAACACACAGTTCAAGTGTATGTAATCAAAGTTGTAGACAATTTCAAAATCTACAACTTTTATTTCAAACATTTTTTTGTATAACTCTTAGTTTAGCAGTATTTATCGATTTTCTGGTTTTTTTCTCATGAAAACTTGTTAAAAAATAATTTTTTTAAAGATTTCAGCCTAAGTATGCATGGTCCGACAAAATTGTATAATCAAATTTATAAGAAATTAAAAGATCTTTAACTTTTATTTAAAGCACTTTCTCTACAAAGCCTAGTTTAGCATGGAAGAGTGAATTTTCCGGATTTTTTAGCCAAACAGATTGACTTTTATTTTGCGACTTTCGCTCATGATTATTATTTTTTTTTTGGTTGAACAAAAAAAAATCGCTCATGATTAAAATAAGGTTATTTGTTTTATGAGTTTTTTGTTTATTTTTAATGTTTTATTACTAATGTTAGGTTATATTGTTCATTATTTGCATTGACAAGAGAAAGTCGTGTGAGTGTTTCACACCCTATTTTCTGGGTCTTTACAAGACTACACGTCATACACATCATCCTCATCTCATTGGGTCATGGGGTTACTTATTGTTCTGGATTGAAAAGATTGCAATGTAATGGGTGTTTTATTAAGGACACAACCCTGATTATAAGAAGATAGAAGTAATACATCAGCAAACTTTCTGTCCCCCAATCAGTATATTGGCAACAGTGTACTCAAGGCCAACGACCTAAGACAGTCAAAATGTTCCAGTCAAGCATTAGTGTGGTGACAGCAGTCGTTTCGTTATATTGTGTCAGCAATGGTTTTTTCTAAGGAAAACCGCGTGTTTATTGGAGAGACTTACATAGCGAGTAAATCTTACAAATGTGTGCAAGATAAGTTTCATTCGAAATTTCCCTGTTCTGCCGTTCCGAAGAAATCGTGAATATTGCGTTTGATAAATAAATTCTGTCGAACTGGGAGTGTACTCGATTAGAAAAACTACCTCGCCAGCCAACAAAGTTAACCACGGAAGTTCTCGAAGATTTGAAAAATCGTTTGACTCAATCACCTAAAATATGGCTTAGAAGATTATCATCGCATACTGGGCTAACATTAACAAATGTTTTCAGAGCTACGAAAAAGTTACATTTGCATCCTTATCGCGTTGGCATAACTCATGAACTGAACGCTCAGACCATCAGAAATGATTACAATATTGTCAGTGGTTTCGATCTTTGATTGAAGAAAATGGTATTTAATTGTTGGATCATTTTTATTTAAGTGATGAGGCTTGGTTTTATTTAGATGGCTATGTGAATAGTCAGAACTATAGAATATGGAGTGCAACAAATCCTCATGCTTTCCATGAAAAAGCATTGCACTCACGTAAAAATTGGTGTTTGGTGCGCAATTTCCCGCCGCCATATAATAGGGCTGTTATTTTTTGACAGTGTAGTTTATAGTGATTTAATCCAACAGTTTATTTCATTGTTGAATTTTGACCACCGAAATTGTTGGTTTCAACAGGACAACGCTTCATGTCATACTGTAAATGAAACGCTTAGTCACGCTTAGTCACTTAGTTATGCAATGTCACCGCTTAGTTTCAAAAGATTTGTGGCCTCTTAGATCCCCAGATCTTACACCAGCAGACTTTTTCCTATGGGGTTCTTTAAAAGGTGAAGTTTACAAAAGCAACCCTTGTACAATCAATGAATTAAAAACTAACATTACAAGTGCGATTTCAAGCATTAGTGAACAGACTTTAAGAAAAGTTGCTGCAAATGTCATTAAACAAATTCATATCTGTATTGAAGTTGCAGGAAATCACTTCAAACATCTACTGTAAACATAAAAGGTTAAATTCATTGCAATTTGCTATTCATTTTTTAATTAATAATTTGTAAAGTACGGAAAATAAAAATATGCTGTAGATTGTGGCTTTTAACATAGGGTTGCATTCTTAATAAAACACACTGTATATGCAAATATTTATTTAGTAGCGCCCCTGTCACTTACAGGCGAACAAAATTTTAGAAGGCTGCAGAAAATTCCATGCAAGTTTCTTTCTGTGCATGCATGTTGAAACTTGCGCGCCAACAATGGTTTACACGCGAATGTATTGTTTTACTGGCGCCCGCAAATCATTGCACGTGTAAATGTGCCTTAGGTTATGTTTATTGAAGTTAGTTTTTTGTTTATTTCTAATGTTTTATTACTAATATTAGGTTATATTGTTCATTATTTGCATTGGCAAGAGAAAGTTGTGTGAGGGTTTCACACAAAACTTTTTACTTTCTCTTGCCTATATAAATATATAGGAAGGAAAGCATTGTTTTCATGTCGATTTTTCGAAATCGAGTTTTCACCGGATCTACACGTTTTCAGACCCGCTTAACCCAAAAAACATTATTTTAGCAATTGGTCTGTGTGTGTGTGTGTGTGTGTGTGTGTGTGAACAGAATACCTCAAGAATGGAACATTGTACGAACTTCAAACTTGAAACTTAAGTTAGCCACCACTACCAGACCCGACACGAACATTTTCATCAAAATCGGTCAACCGGAAGTAGTAGTTTATTCATGTTATTTTTCACTTTTTTGCAATTTTCTCAAAAACTGGTCCTACGATTTTTTTAAAAATCACCTGTTTAACTAAATTTTTTATGCTCTACAAGATAGGGTAGGCACAATGTTTACTGAAATTCTTGGTGAGGTTATTTTCATGTAAAAAAATTGTTTTTTTTAAAGATTCACCTTTAACATGAATTTTAGCGCAAAAATTTATATAATAAAAGCTGTAGAGAATTTAAAATCCTACAACTTTTATTCTAACATTTTTTAGTATAACGCTTAGTTTAGCGGTAATTAGTGATTTTCTGTTTTTTTCTCACGAAAACATGTGAAAAATCCATTTTTTTAATATTTTGGCCTTAGTATGCATTTTACGACAAAAAAGTATACAATCAAGTTTATAGGAAATTAAATGATCTACAATTTTTAGAGCGCTTTGCTCTAGAGCCTAGTTTAGCGTGAAAGAGTGATTTTCTGTATTTTTAAGCTAAAGTGAGGTTAATTTTCATTTTCCGTCTTTCACTCATGATTAAAATTAGGTTATGTTTATTGAGGTTAGTTTTTTTGGTTATTTCTAATGTTTTATTACTAATGTTAGGTTATTTTATTCATAATTTGCATTGGCAAGAGAAAGTTGTGTGAGGGTTTCACACAAAATATTTTTATTTATATGACTGGTGCAATAGTGAGTATTGATTCTAATTTAGTAATCTTTATGTTCTTACATTGAGCTGTCATATTTTCCATTATTTTTTACCCATGGTGGTGTTTTATTTATAAATACAAGATCTGAAAGTGATACCGTATATTCATATTTTAACGAGAAACATGGAGTCATACAATCACAAGAAGAAACCTTGGATCCAGGATCATTAGGTTCGAAATGTACAACATTGTATTTCCCTGCAAAAACAACATAGATTTATTATAATTTGCGTAAATAAAGTATTTTACATTCAAACTTTATTACATACTAGCAACCCCAGCTCATTTCGCTTCACAGCCGCTAATATAGGCCTCATTAAATTATTTTAAAACCTCTCTATATACAGGGTGATTCATTTAAAAGTAGCCCACTGCATTTAACAGCGGCCTTCGGCACTCAATTGGATTCAAATAGTAAATGAATAAATAGAATTACTTAATACATAATTTAACATATTTATTTAAAATTTATATACAAATTTTAACTTCACCTTTACAGTACATGCTGAAAGTGGTGTCCTTGAACGCTTACACATTTTTGCGCTCGTTCAATGTTATTAATGCACACACGACGCAATACGGAAACGTCTATAGCTTGAATGGCTGCCAAGATGTTATTCTTTAGCTAATGTATACTGCGGGGGTTTGTTTGGTAAACAGTTCCTTATAAATAACCCCATAGAAAAAAATTGCACATACTCAAATCGGGTGAACGAGGAGGCCACAAATCTTCACTAACAACTCGCATGGGAAAAGCCTGATTGATCTGAGATAGGGACTGGCGAGACGTGTGACATGTTGCACCATCTTGCTGGAAAAAATTGTACTCTATAATAATTAAATAATAATAATATAAATTGTACTATAAGGCCAGTCGATCACATCGAGGTCAGTGCTGCCAATACAGCAGCACTTTTAAATGAATCACCCAGTACAATATTTGTGGTTTTGTTGCCCTGTGGCAGCAAAATAAATTGTTTTTCTGCACTTCCAGCTCTAGAAAGTCCGACATAAAGTTGTCCGTGAGTGAAAAAAGCACTCTTGTCTCAATTCGATGCCCACCGTTTTAAATGTTTGTCCCTGCGATTTAACAGAATTGAATAGAATGCATGGAAGAATACCGATAGAAAAGAAAGAGACAGTTGATATATGGCTGAGATAAGAGACATTATCTTTAATAATTACTAATTACTTTGCGTACCGCACCCACGTATTAATATACGTGGGTGCGGTACGCAAAGTAATTGGAAATATATGACTCATTCACTACCTGTTAATTTTTTTTTTTTTTTTACACGTCCCTAATTTGTGTACGTTGCAATCTGTTCAATTCAGAACAATAAGCAACCCCATGACCCAATGAGATGAGGATGATGTGTATGACATGTAAATGAGGTGTAGTCTTGTACAGACCCAGGCCGACCATTCCTGAGAGAGTATAGTTAATTGAAACCCAACCATCAAAGTACACCGGTAACCACTGTCTAGTACTCAAATCCGTATAAAAGTAACTACCTTTACTAGGATTCGAACCAAGAACCTTCGTCTCCGAAAATCAGCTGTTAAACAGCTGATTTTGGCGACAACTTTACCTCTAGACCAACCCGGTGGGTTACCTGTTAATGAAAACAAATATATATAATACAGTAAAAAAATTAAAATTTTGAATATTTTCGAATTTTTAATGATTTTGGAATTGAATATTATTCTTCACGTTTTTCTCTGAAATATAAAAGTTGAATCGTGGTTCTAGCCCAAAAAAATACTCCATCCAGAGGACTTAGAAAAAATAAAAGTGCTATGCACCCGATGGACACCTAAACATGCAACATCGTCACAGTCTAAGTTGCTTAACTCACCTAATTAAAGTTACTTAAAGTTTCAAAATAGCCTATATTGATCAGGAAGCTCTAAGCTATGCAACAATGAAAGATTTTTTAAAATCAGTTTAGTAGTTTCTGAGATTACTTCATGCAAACAAACAAACAGACATTTCTTTTTTATTATATAAATATAGATTCACTCATAATTAAATTTAGGTTATGTTTTGTATACTACGTTGTTTAATCATGATTAAACATAGATTTCTAATGTTCATTATATTTACATTGGTAAGTAAAAGTTGTGTGAGGGTTTTACACCAGATTTTTACTTTCTCTTGCCTATATGAATATATAGGAAGGAAAGTATCGTTTCAAGTCGATTTTTCGAAATAGAGTTATCACCGGATCTACATATTTTCAGACACCCTGAACCCAAAAAACATGTTTTTGGTGATTGGTCTGTGTGTGTGAACAGAATATCTCAAGAACGGAACATCGTATGAACTTGAAACTTAAGTTACGTACCACTACCGGACTTGACACAAACATTTTCATCAAAATCGGTCAATCAGAAGTAGTATTTATTCGCTTAAATTTTCACTTTTTTACGATTTTCTCAAAAACGGGTTCTACGAATTTTTAAAAAATTGCCTCATTTACCACATTTTATTAGCTTTACATGATAGGGTAGGCGCCATGTCTGCTGAAATTCTTAGTGAGGCTGTTTTCACGTAAAAAAACTGTTTTTTTAAGATTGCAGCTTTATTATGCATTTTACCGCAAAAATTTATATAATACAAACTGTAGACAATTTAAAATCCTACTACGTTTATTTAAAACATTTTTTTGTATAACATTTAGTTAAGTGGTAATTAGTGATTTTCTGTTTTTTTCTCACGAAAACGTGCGAAAAATTTATTTTTTTAAGATTTCAGCCTTAGTATGCATTTTACGACAAACGTGTATATAATAAAATTTATAGGAAATTAAAAGATCTACAACTTTTGTTTTGAGGTTAGTTTTTTGTTTATTTCTAATTTTTTATTACTAATATTAGCTTATATGTTCATTATTTGCATTGCAAGAGAAAGTTGTGTGAGGGTTTTACACCACATTTTTTTGAAGTTTATCTAAAATCTCATTAACAGCTTCATATCGGTTTCATAATTATATACAGTGTCTGTAAAAAGTTTAAGACACCATTAAAAAAAAACAAAATTAAAATTTTCTTACAAAGGTTTTCCTGCGTTATCTCTGTAGCTTAAGTCACTTTTCTACATCCCCACAATTTGCCACTTCACACTGACTTGCGGCGCATTTTCAAATTTTAAAGTTAAGAAATTAACCTAAAACTCACTATTAGTAAACTAAACAGCATAGGGACTGACTACAAACATTGATTTACAGATTAGAAAAAATTTCTTTACACATTATGTTTGGAGTGTATTATAAGGGAGTGAAACATGGGTGATAGGGGCTGTAGAAAAGAAGAGGATACAAGCATTTGAAATGTGGTGTTATAGAAAATATTAAATATTAGGTGGGTGAACAAAATAAGTAATTTAGAGGTTCTTAGGCGAGTGGATGAAAAAAGAAGTATATGGAAGCATCTTACCAGAACAACGGATAGGCTAGTGGGGCATATCTTAAAAAACATCCAGGTATTGGTCTATCAATAATGGAGGGTAATATTGAGGAAGTGAATCATAGGGGGAGGCAAAGGTTAGAATATATAAAAAAAAAAATAACAAAAGATGTAGGGTGTTACAGATATGTAGATATGAAACGACTTGCGTAATATAGAACAGCTTGGAGAACTTCATCAAACCAGTCGAGAGACTGATGACAAAAAAAAGTATTGAGATAACTTACTTACTTCTTGCATGGGTCATGCACAGCCGATCCTTGCTAGAACAAATTCGCGATCCATTTTCATTACCTGGAATCATTTCAAAATTATTAATTTTTCATCTTCCCATAACAGGCAGGTGGAGTGTTAAATTATTTTCACTTCATCTGCTAGTTCCAGGGCTACAGCAAAAATAGTTCTGTTTCTTATCACATAGTCAGCCAATTTTATAAGACTATAGTATTTAAGAACAGATGAGGTAAAAGTGTAAAAGACACGATAATGCTTTTCACCAGTGATGAATTCACGGTCTGTTGTTCCACGCATTTACGAGGGGGTACCCAAAAGTATCCGGAATAGCTCTGCTGTGGGCGGAGCTTGTGCAGTACAAATTCCCGCCACTAGGCTGCTTGTAGCGCTACTCATTGCCAGTTCAATCCCATTTTGTTCGTTGATCTAGCTTGTTCTGTTCTCGTGCAGTGATTGTTCTCGCTAGTGCTGTTTTGTGCTCGTATCGTTTTTCATGATGGCAAGTTTTAATGAACAACGTGCGGCTGTGAAATTTTGCTTCTTGCTCGGTAAAAACGCCGCGGAAACAGTTGTAATGTTGAACACAGCTTACAAAGACGACGCTATTGGAAAAACCCAAGTGTATGAGTGGTTTTTGCGCTTTAAAAATGGCGACATGTCGATTGAGAACAAACCTCGTTCTGGACGACCGTCGACTTCCCGAACAGACGAAAATGTTGTGAAAGTGAAAGAAATTGTACGAACAGACCGACGACAGACCATTGACTTTTTATCTTTAAGTGTTAAGAAGACTACTAAACAGCATTCGTCGTAAAAGACCTAATTTGTGGCAGACAGGGGACTGGTTTTTCCACCACGACAACGCGCCTGCACACACGGCAATCTCGGTTACCCAGTTTTTGGCGAAAAACGGCATGGTTTTGCTACCACACGCACCGTACTCACCCGATCTTGCTCCGTGTGATTTTTTCTTGTTCCCACGCATGAAAAGGGGCATGAAAGGTCTCCGATTTAACAACGTTGATGATGTCAAGAAAAAAACGACGGATGAGCTGGCAGCCATCACTGAAGAGGAGTACAAAAAATGTTTTGAACAGTGGAAGCACCGGTGGGACAAATGTATTAGTTGTAATGGAGAGTATTTTGAAGGGGATAAGGTTCTTTTGTAAAAAAATTAAAAATAAATAGTTTTAAAAAATAATTCCGGTTTCTTTTGGGTACCCCCTCGTAGACCAATTAGAAAGTTTACCAGGGTTGTCAGATTGTACAAATATATCAGCCAGACAAACATTACACATGCAGGCGTACAACAGCCACAGTAGTTCACTCGTGTCTTGTATCTTGTACTGAAGATAACGATTATAGAGTACATTTACACGTAATACATTATAATACGAGGTGTGGCTATTAATTAAATTATGAGACTTACATTGTAAAAAAATTTGGATCTATTCCGTTATCTCACAAGAAATGTACTGCATTTAGCACTTGTTATGCGGCTTGCGTCACCCTCAATAAACGAACCTAATTTTAATCGTATAATATGAAAGACGCCAAATGAAAATCAAGCTTAGTTTGGCTTAAGATCTTAAGACTTAGATCTTAAGATCTTAGAACGTAGATCTTTTAATTTCCTATAAATTTTATTTTATAAACTTTAGTCGTTAAATGCATAGACTACTAAACCGAAATCTTAAAAAAATTGATTTTTCACAAATTTTCGTGAGAAAAAACCAGAAAATTTCAAATTACTGCTAAACTAACTGTTAGGCCTATGTTAAGGGTGTGTAGCCCTTCATTCTTTACGTGCACCCTCAAAATTATGGAAATTACATATATACAATTTTTACTTTCTCTTGCCTATATGAATATAAAGGAAGGAAAGTATTGTTTTTATGCCGATTTTTCAAAATCGAGTTTTCACCGGATCTACACGTTTTCAGACCCCCTGAACCCAAAAAACATGTTTTTAGCGATTGGTCTGTGTATGTGTATACAAAATATCTCAAGAACGGAACATCGTGCGAACTTGAAATTTAAGTTACATACTACCACCGGACCCGACACGAACATTTTCATCAAAATCGGTCAATCGGAAGTTGTAGTTTATTCGTGTAATTTTTCACTTTTTGTGATTTTCTCAAAAATTGGTCCAACGATTTTTTTTAAATTGCCTCATTTAGTCTACTTAATTTTTTATGCTCTACAAGATAGGGTAGGAGTCATGTTTGCTGAAATTCTTGAATTTCTTTGCTGAAAAACTTAAATAAAATAAAATAATAATAACAGTAATAACATAACAATAACAACATTAACTATGAGTAATGGCTGTGCGTAATGGAATGAGTCATAAATAGTTTAATAGTTAAATAAATATTATGTATTGTATGTACGAGTATTTACATAAAATAAATATACATACGTTCAATAATGGGTTACGCGACCCGCATAACACTTGCTAAATGCAGTACATTTCTTGTGAGATAACGGAATAGATCCAAAATTTTATTTTAATTTTATACATAATCACTTATTGTCACCTTCAACATAACCTAAAACTCACTATTATAACCATAACCATTATGGGACAACGCTCCATGTGAATTTTCCATTGTTGGAAACAGTGCTGGAAGTCATCTTCTGTCAGCTCCTTCAGGACACGTACCGCTTTCTCTTTTACAGCTTCCACAGACTCAAATCTTGTCCCTTCTAATGCAGATTTCACCTTAGGAAACAGGTAGAAGATAATAACATGTGATGAAATGAAGCGCCAGTCCATGAACTGGAAGAGCCGAACTTCATAGAGAGCCAAAAAAAGCTCGAATGAGCAAGTCAAAATTTAAAGCAATGATGATTGTTTTTTTATGATATTCATGGGATTGTGTACCTTCACTGGTTCCCTGAAGGTCAAACAATTAATCAATATTACTACCTTGAGGTATTTTCTAAACTACATCAAAGCGTAAGGAAAAAACGCCTCGAAATGTGGAAGGATAAATCATGGGTTCTCCACCAAGACAATGACATTCCGCGTTATCTGTCAACAGGTTCCTAGTACAGCATCTCAGTGTTAGAACATCCACCTTATTCACCAGATCTTGAATCATGTGACTTCTACCTGTTCCCTAAGGTGAAATCTGCATTAAAAAGGACAAGATTTGAGTCTGTGGAAGCTGTAAAAGAGAAAGTGGCACGTGTCCTGAAGGAGCTGACAGAAGATGACTCCCAGCAATGTTTCCAACAATGGAAAATTCTCATGGAGCGTTGTAAAATAGAGAAGGAATGTATATTGATGGTGACAATAAGTGATTATGTATAAAATTAAAATTAAATTTTTTACAACGTCAGTCTCGTTATTAAATAGCCACACCTCGTATAATCAGCTGGTGGTATGTTCATAGGTTATAATTGTTACTAAAAGACCAAAAATATAGGGTGATTCAAAAAGAGCGCCGGTTTTGATATATCAAATTAAGAGATTTATTTTATTGAAAAACTGAAAATAAATACATCAACAAGTTCATCTTACCTTCCAATTTCATGTATGAAAAATGATGTCATGCATGTGTCCTCCTCTACTGCGCTGGCACGCATCAACTCTGTCCATGAAATTGGATATCACTGCACGACAAGTTTTGACTTCCATTTGCCCGATAACCCGTCGAATTAAACCCCACATACGGCAGTTCTGTTTATTAACAAAATTGTTTAAGTGGAAGTGCGCCTCATCACTGAAAATTATTTTGTTTGCGAAGGTGTCATCATCCTGCCGTTTTCTCAATACCCAGTCAACAAACTGTCGTCTCTTCTGGTGGTCTGCCACTTTCAAATGTTGCGTCAACTGAATTTTATACAGGTGATATTGGAGATCGTACCAAAGAATTCTCCGTACAGAAGAACATCGTAAACCCAATTGTTGAGAACGGCGACGTATTGATTTTGCTGGGCTAACAGCCACACTGTCACGAACCGACGCAACGTTCTGCTCAGTTCGGCCAGAACGACGACGTCCAGAACTTTTAAGGTCGACTGTTGAACCCGTCTCAAAAAAGTTTTTCATGAGCCTGCGAACTGTTGATTCATTCGGTGCTTCATTACGTCCCAGAGTACCGCGAAGTCGCCTGACAGTAGCCGCATAACTCTCTCCACTCTGGTAAAATGTTTTGACGATTAACACTCGTTGTGCAATAGTAAACTTCTCCATGGTTAGACACAGACTGCGAGAGTACTACACTGCGAACAAGAGAAACTACAACTGAATCGTCAATCGGAATGTTCTCCGAAATAGAAATGAGGTCTAACAATGTTGCCAACCGATAAACAAAAATTTACCAGCCGTTTAAAAACCGGCACTCTTTTTGAATCACCCTTTATGACTGATAATATATATAACAGAGCTATGAGAGCAAGTATTGGCAACGTTCCTGACAAGTTATTTGCAAGCTAAAAAAGTGAGTAGGGGGCAATGCATACATTCAGAGCTCATCAGCACTGAAAAATAGTATAGTAACAGCTACCTCCACTGAAAATAATGAATTTCATTGTACAAACAGCCCCGGTGGTAAATGGAATGAAGGTGGATAGGTAGTTGGCCTTGAGTAAACTGTTGCCAACATACTGATTATGGTACAGAAAATTTACTGATGTATTACGTCTATCTTCTTATAATCAGGGTTGCATCCTAAATAAAACACCCGTTACTAGGCCTACTGTTTATTTTGGCTACATCATTTTTGCTGTGAACAGTCAATTAGTACTGTATTGTGGTTGAGTGGGTATGGTAGTGTTTTGGCTTTAATAAAGTTTTTATTTTGTTTTGTTTCTTATAAGAGTTACATACCGGTAGTGGAAGTGAAACGATATTTAACACTATCGTGTAAATGTAAACGTGTAGTCATAACCATCGAAGCGACGCCCACTGTTATACTTTTAGTTAAATGTTGGCGGGACATTTTGGTAAGAAAACGAATGAAAAATAAAAACAAAAAAAATAATAAAAATGTACGGAAAATATTTGACAATTAAATCGTATGAATAATAGTTTTTAGGACACAGTAATATTTTTTTAAACGCTTTTATTTAACTTACTCTTGGATCCATAAAATCTTGCAACTTAAAATTTTAATACTTCTACTGTATCAATATGAATGAAACTTTGCACACTTGTTTATCTTCGATGACAATACGCTGTCATAAAAAAAAATTTACAAAAAAATTTTTTTTAAACGCTTTTATTATTACAAAATAACTTACTCTTGGATCCATCAAATCTTGCAACTTAAAATTGTAATACTTCTACCATATCAATATGAATCAAACTTTGCACACTTGTTTATCTTCGATGACAATAGGTGTTTGTAAAAAAAAATTACAAAAAAATTTCAAAAAAAATTTAAAAAATTTAAAAAACGCTTTAATTTAACAATTACTTAAAAAAAGTAACTAAAAAGAAAAAAATAAAAAAAATTTACAAAAAAAATCACAGAAAAAAGTTATAAAAAAAATTAAAAAAAATAAAAAAATTTTTTAAGAAACGCTATTATTTAACAATGATTCAAATAAAAAATGAACTAAAAAGAAAAAATAAAAAAAATTACAAAAAAAATTACAGACATTACTGTTACAAATAAAAGCGTGGCGCATTTTTATTGTAAATATTCGTTGTATAAAAATGCGCCACGCTTTTATTTGTAACAGTAATGTCTGTAATTTTTTTTATTTTTTCTTTTTAGTTCATTTTTTATTTGAATCATTGTTAAATAATAGCGTTTCTTAAAAATTTTTTTTTTATTTTTTTTTATTTTTTTTATAACTTTTTTTCTGTGATTTTTTTGTAATTTTTTTTTGTAAATTTTTTTTTTTATAATAAAACACCTTTTTCCTTGTTATTTAAAAAAAACCCTGCTTATCCGAAATTGGCTCGCCCCAATTATTTCGGATAACTGGGAGTTTACTGTATCATTTGAAGGATCAAATAGTTGTAGTTATTTGCAACTAACTCAATGAGTTTTGCATCATTGTCTTTGGAAAAACTCATTTTCAAATTCCAGACGCATGCGACCTCTTGCGTCGGACGCATAAACTGAACCACTTCTTCAGAAATCTAGTTGATGATTCATGGCAGTGACGCATGCAGTAGCTCCATGCTATAATCGCATGCGACAATCACACAAACGAAACTGCACCCTTAATTGCCACACCTCATATAGGTCTGATAACTGAGAGTTTATTATAAAATTCACGCACGATAATTGATAAATGGCATACATGTAATAAAAATAATGTTTTACTTACGTGGAATGTGGAATAAGAGGCAATTACATCGTTTTTCCATAAATAAAACTAGACATTCTTCTTGACAACTTCCTCTTGAATAGTAATTGAAATATTTCAATGGATATTCATTCTGAAAATAACATTGTCTTCTTTTTGGAGGTAATTTAAATAAGTGTGGGTCAGTATTAATGGTACGTGGTATAATATTGATCATAGTTGTCTTTTCCATTTTTACACGATAGACCGATGCAGAAGTACGTTGCGGCCATTCCATTGGAGAATTTAATACAACCTGAAAGAAAATATAAATTTTTTTTGGTGTGAAACACTCAAACGACTTTCTCTTGCCAATGTAAATAATTAAAAATGCAGGGTGTCTCACGAGTAACCCGACAAACTTCTAAGGTGGTTTCCTCTCATCAAAATAATGAAAAAAGTTCATATAAACATGGGTCTGGAAACGTTTCGTTAGCGAGTTACGGCTAGCGAAAGATTTCACCCTGGGTTCAGAACATACGCTAAATAAAGTCATCCTAGAGGTCTAGGAACCCAATTTTATGAGTAGATTTGATGGTTTCTTATGTATTTCGACCTGAAAAATTGAATAAAATAAGTTCCAGAACCATATCTCCAGTAGTTTTTGTAATATCCAATGAAAAACTGACAAATCTGTGCATAAAAATACATTTTTTAGGTTTGAAGAACAATAATTGTGTTAAATGGCTAATAAATGTGTAAATTTATTTAGCAAAACTTGTAGAGATTTTAATTCCGAAGAAAATGATGTAAAATAGGCCAATAATAAGATACAAAGAATACGTATGTTTAATAACACGACAGACACTATGGCACAGATGCTATAAACCGATAACCAAGGCGATATGTGTAACACAACTAAATAGTATGGGTGCTTCGAAAATCGGCTCTTCCAGTGCATGAATTGGTACTTTGTTTCCGGATCATATGTAAAAAAACCACGTTTCATCACATGTTATTATCTTCTACCTGTTCCCTAAGGTGAAATCTGTATTAAAAGGGACAAGATTTGAGTCTGTGGAAGCTGTAAAAGAGAAAGCGGCATGTGTCCTGAAGGAGCTGACAGAAGATGACTACCAGCACTGTTTCCAACAATGGAAAATTCGCATGGAGCGTTGTAAGGATAGAGAAGGAATGTATATTGAAGGTGACAATAAGTGATTATGTATAAAATTAAAATTAAATTTTTTACAACGTCAGTCTCATTATTTAATAGCCACACCTCGTACAGCCAGATTCTGTGGTGAATGAAGTGAAGGGTATCTTTTGCAGGATGGAAAATACATGCTCTTCAGAGGACCTGGCATTCTGATAAGCATACCTTTCAACTCAGTGAGGAAGGCAATTGTAAACCACCTTATTCCTCATTTTATTTAGTAAAGCCTCTAGAGGTTTAAAACTTTCAGGACGGCACCCGTATACGATACGGGTGCCTATTTCACTTGGTTTTATATCCATTAGCTCATATCATATACGATTGCCGTCTATGCTGCCACTAATTAATTAATTTAGTTCATTCTGAATCTAATAGAGTACACTCATAGTCTTAATGTTGTCAGATTATCAATATATTGACTTTTACAGCATCGATATTTTCGATGTTATTGAGCGTGAGCAAGCGATCTGCCGGTACTTCTGCGCATTGTTGTTAGTAATTAGTTCATTATTATTGTGTGTGCGTGTTCGAAATTTATAATAACTAATCGTTCATCACTTAATCTCAACAGTTTATGCAGAAAATATATTAAAAAATAAAATGAAATAAAATAAAGTATCTCACTTACGTGCTTTCCACTGCAGTTGTAATCTGCTGATAGGAATGGGATCAAAGGGTTGGACAAACACATAAGGACAAAGAAAAAAATAAAATAAAATACCTGCAGGTAAAGGAGAATAGGAAGAATGAATAGAAATAAATTTCGGCGTATTAGTGGACTGTAAAAAAAGGTGCGCGTAAAAAAGAAGTAACGAAGCGAATTATTTACCGTGAAACGGATATGCGTAAAGGCGTTTTTTAAACATAAAAAAGTCACTTCAATAAATAACAAATTAAACACTTTAAAATGTAAATTAGCGGTTAAGCGTCCAATATACATCAGTATTCGACGGCGATTCAACAACAACTGTCTGTTGACCACCACAGCGCGGCAACGTCGAAAAGTTTGATTAGAGACACAAACAATTATAATACTTAGTATCTTTTTAATTTTACTTAAAAATTAAAAATGTAAATTGGTTATTACAAATAGGTAATTATTTTTCTAAGAATTTAACTCATTTAATTAATTTCATTATTCTTATATAATATCATTATACGGTGAAAAAATTTTTAAATTCAAGCAAAATTTAAGCAAATTTTTTAAATTCAAGCAAATTTTTTTTATCATTATAATGCAAGTTATCCTAATCTTAATAAATGAAAAGTAATCTACTAATTATGATCTTTAATTTAATCTTTACTTTTTGAATTTATGACCAATGGGGTTGATTTGTTACAATTTTTTAAAAATTCCTGAAAAATGGCAGTCCACGGGCAAAACTACAAAAAAAAATCTGGTGTGAAACACTCACACAACTTTCTCTTGCCAATGCAAATAATTAACAATAAACCTAACATTATTAATAAAATATTAGAAATAAACAAAAAACTAACCTCAAAAACATAACCTTATTTTAATCATGAGTGAATGATGCAAAATGAAAATCAACCTCAGTTTGGCTTAGAAATACGGAAAATCACTCTTTCTCTCTAAACTAGGCTCTGTAGAGAAAAATGCTTTAAATAAAAGTTGTAGATCTTTTAATTTTCTATAAATTAAATTATATACACTTTTGTCGTAAAATGCATACTAAGGCCGAAGTCTTAAAAAAATCAATTTTTCACACATTTTCGTGAGAAAAAAAACAGAAAATCGCAAATTACCGCTAAACTAAGCGTTATACAAAAAATTGTTTGAAATAAAAGTTGTAGAATTTTCAATTCTCTACAACTTTTATTATATAAAGTTTTGCGCTAAAATGCATATTAAAGCTGTAATCTTAAAAAAACGTTTTTACGTGAAAGCAGCCTCACCCAGAATTTCAGCAAACATGACGCCTACCCTATCTTGTAGAGAATAAAAAATTGAGTAAACCAGGCGATTTTAAAAAAAATCGTAGGACCAGTTTTTGAGAAAATCGCAAAAAAGTGAAAAATTACACGAATAAACTACCACTTCCGGTTGACCGATTTTGATGAAAATGTTCGTGTCGAGTCCGGTAGTGGTACTTAACATAAGTTTCAAGTTTCAAGTTCGTACGATGTTCCGTTCTTGAGATATTCTGTTCACACACACACACACACACACACACACACACACACACACACACACACACACACACACACACACACACACACACACACACACACACACACACAGAAACACACACAGACCAATCGCTAAAAACATGTTTTTTGGGTTCAGGGGGTCTGAAAACGTATAGATCCGGTGAAAACTCGATTTCGAAAAATCGACATGAAAACAATACTTTCCTTCCTATATATTTATATAGGCAAGAGAAAGTAAAAAATCAGTCTTCAAAGTGTTAAACCAGTCTTTTGGCTGATGACCTAAACAATAGAGTTTATACAGCAGATAAAACATAAGTTACGTTTTACATTATTTAAATTGTTAAGATAAAGTCATGTGGATGTTTCACAACAGATTTCTTTTCTCAATTCAGTTTACTTACCGTAAATCCTCGAGTTCCTCGTGAACATACATATTGCCATTCCGATTCGTTGATAAAAATCTCAAGCTCAAGACCTTCAGAAATACCAGGTACATAAGCGAACCTTGGATATACAGGCTGAACTTCCTTAAAGTAATGTTTGTCACCGTAACCAGATTCCGGTTCCCAGTAACGTATAGAACTTGCATCCGTACAATTTGTTGCTTCAGCTATATCTTCAGGCATAACGGTAAATTTGTCTTCTTCCCTATAATACAAAAAATATTTGCTGTAGGAAATAACGTGCTATTACGGTACAAGTTTAGAATACTTTAAATTTATTCAATAACATTTAGATAAAAATCTGGTGTGAAAAACTCACATAACTTTCTCTTGCCAATGCAAATAATTAACAATAAACCTAACATTAGTAATACAACATTAGAAATAAACAACAAACCTAACCTCATTAAACATAACCTAATTTTCATCATGAGTGAAAGGTACAAAATGAAAATCGACCTCAGTTTGGCTTAAAAATATAGAAAATCACTCTTTCACGCTAAACTAGGCTCTGTAGAGAAAAATGATATAAATAAAAGTTGTAGATCTTTTAATTTCCTATAAATTTGATTTTATACACTTTTGTCGTAAATGAATAGTAAGGCTGACACCTTTGAAAAATCGATTTTTTTACAAGTTCTCGTGATAAAACGTTTGAAAAATTGATTTTTTACAAGTTTTCGTGAGAAAAAACCGAAAATCGTTAATTATCGCTAAACTAAACGTTATACAAAAATATGTTTAAAATAAAAGTTGTAGGTTTTTAAATTCTCTACAACTTTTACATGATACATTTTTGTGGTAAAATGCATATTAAAGCCGCAATCTTAAAAAAACAATTTTTTATGAAAAAATGGCCACTTCAAGAATTTCAGCAGACATGGCACCTACCCTATCTTGTAGAACATAAAAAATTAAGTAAACCAGGCGATTTTTAAAAAAATCGTAGGAGCCGTTTTTGAGAAAATAGCAAAAAAGTGAAAAATGACACGAATAAACTACTATGTCCGGTTGACTGATTTTGATGAAAATGTTCGTGTCAGGTCCGGTGTCAAGCACGCAAGCACACACACACACAGACAAACACAGGCCAATCATTAAAAACATGTGTTTTGGATTCAGGGGGTCTGAAAACATGTAGATCCGGTGAAAACTCAATTTCAAAAAATCCGACATGAAACCAATATTTTCTTACAACTTTTATAAGAAACATTTCTTTGTATAATGCTTGGTTTAGCGGTAATTAGTGATTTTCAGTATTTTTTTCATGAAAATCTGTAAAAAAATAATTTTTTAAGATTTTGGCACGTTATCGTTAAAAAACACGAATGAAGTACAAATAATACAATAATACACATACACTGCACAAACCAAAGATGACAGACTAGTTACTGCGACAACTTTATTGTCGGACGGCTGTACAATAACTAGGATTCAATTGATTTTGCAGCAGTGTTGCCAATTCTCGATTTTTAATAAACTAAAATCAATTCAATTGACGCTATATTTTTAAAATCTTGTTTCTCAACCTACAATGTTTTATAATGTAAATTTTTGTAATTATTTAATTTACTGAATATTGTATTCGCAAATAAACCACAAATAAATTTTCTGTCTTATTTGTCGTATGTGTTGATTTAATTAAACATAAATTTTTTAAACTTTGTGTTTGTTTATTATTGGCCTATTTTATATCACTCTCTTCAGAATTAAATACACTACAAGTTTTGCTAAATAAATTTAAGCATTTATTAGTCATTTAGCACAGTTATTGTTCTTCAAACCTAAAAAAAACCTATTTTTATGCACAGATTTGCCCGTTTTTCATTGGATATTACAAAAACTACTGGATATATGGTTCTGGAACTATTCAATTTTTCAGGTCGACATACATAAGAAACCATCAAATTTACTCATAAAATTGGGTTCCTAGACCTCTAGGATGACTTTATTTAGACGTATGTTCTGAACCCAGGGCGAAATCTTTCGCTAGTCGTAACTCGCTAACGAAGCGTTTCTGGACCCATGTTTTTTTAAACTTTTTCATTATTTTGATGAGAGGAAACCACCTAAGAAATTTGTTGGGTTACTCGTGAGACACCCTGAATAATCAAATTTTATAGGAAATGAAATGATCTACGTTTTTTTAAAGCATTTTTCTCTACAGAGCCTAGTATAGCAAAAATGAGTGATTTTTTGTATTATTAAGCCAAACTAAGGTTGTTTTTTATTTTTCTTCAATATTGATTAAATACTGCTCATAACAGACAGGTGGAGTGTCAAATTAATTTACACTCAATCTGTTAGTTGCAGGGCTAAAAGAGGTAGAGGTGCAAAAGACATTAATCAGAGTTATCTCCTCTGAAAGTAATGAATTTCATTATGCAGCCAGACCCTGTGGTGAATGAAGTGAAGGTGTCATTTGCAGAGTGGAAAATATGTGCTTTTCAGAGGGCCCAGCATGCTGATGAGCGTACTTTTCCACTCAGTGAGGATAGCGATGGTACACCACCTCACTCCTCATTTTACTTAGTAAAACCTCTACTGGTTCAAACCAACATTTTGGCTGATGACCTAAACAACACATTGATTAAAATAAAGTTATATTTTTTGTTTATTTCTAATGTTTTATTACTAATATTAAGTTATATTGTTCATTATTTGCATTGGCAAGAGTAAGTTGTGTGAGTGTTTCACAAGATTTTTTTTAACAATCTGTGGACGGTGTGGTTTATCACAACTTAATCCATCAGTTTATCGCAATGTTAGATTTATGCAAAAGAGAATGTTGGTACTAACAGGATAACGCAACTTGTGATAAAAATAGTCGCATTGATGCTGAAACATTCGGTACTACAACACAAGATTATTAAATTGTGCGCACAATAAACTGGGTTCTTTGTACAGTACATAAGATGAGAGATATTACAAAGATTGGTACAGAAAAATGGTTGTAGTATCTGAAATGGATACTTACCTGAAAGGCATTATATTGAAGGAATAACATAAACCCATATCTGAGATTATCGGTGTAAATATTTTACAGCAGTCCATCAGGTTATTTTTCCAACGGCATATCTTCAATATTTCTTCACACCGGAACGACACCTGTAATCTCAAATCATTGACACAATTAAAAGCTCGTCACAAAAAAGATCTGATCTTAGGTGCGGTTTCGTTTGTGCGATTGTCGCATACGATTACTGGGATTGTCGCATACGAATTTGCTGGGGGGTATGGAATACCCCCCAGCACAAGGGGGGTCCGGGGGACCTCCTCCGGAAAATTTTGAGATTTTTATTGCCTTCAACTCAATTTTAGGGCTGTTTTTAGGCTAAATTAAAAAGTAAATTTTGTTGGGATTTTAACGTTAAAACGTCATTTTAACTCCCAATTGATGTAAACCTAAAATTGATCTAAAATGGTCCAATAACAATGTTTTTAAATGTTAAAAAATAGTATTAACTTATTTAACCATTAACACATTTTTATTGGACCATTTGATTAATTAATTTTAAGTTTAAATACATCTCCACTAAGAACAGCTTATAAGAAGAATGACTTAAGTACACCCTACCTGATTAAATGCTTTATTGCACATACAAATTGATTGTGAAATATTCTTTAAGACGCCAAAATGTCAACTTCAAAATATTTTCCATGATAGCTAGACTAAAATTATTTTTTCGATACACTAACTTGGTTAAAAATGTATACCAGTAGAATATTGGGGGGGGCAAGTGCCCCCCTTGCCCCCCCCCCAGAACCCGCCAATGTTTTCCACAGAATTTGTGCACCAGTTGTCTCCATTGCTGGTGAAGATCCTGTGTAATGTATATCACAAGTTGACTTGTGACCTTCAAACCAATCAGTAAACTCAAGGCTAGTTTTATTTTTAATGATGTTAATTTCTGGTAATGAATCGTAACGTATCGCATTAATTCATCCAAGATAACAGTTTATTGTATGTTGTAGTTTGAAATTGTGTATATCGCTGTGTGTTTATCATGAAACTAGCAACCCCTGCTCACTTCGCTTCACAGCAGCTAATGTAGGCCTCATTAAATTATTTATCTTTTATGTTAGTGTTTTGAAGAAATATGTAATAAAAATAAAAATACAGTATGAAGCTGCAAATGAGTTTCAGATGCTTTTAATACAGCCAAGATCTATGTACGAGGTAAGTTCCTACTTGAAATCAATACATACTTTTTGTACTATTATTAACCATAATTACGTAAAACATGACTATACAAAACTGAATTTACTCGTTAAGACGTGTCTATTAAGAAAATTAACTGTATTTAATTCATCATACAATGTGAAAAAAATTCGTTAATATTCGTTAATTAGCTTGGAAATTCTTGTTACTTCGATACAACAAATTTTTTCCCAGGGTTCTCGATTTCGTTATATCAAAGTTCGACTGTATTAGCTGACAAAGTTACCCCTTTCAAATTATGTCCCCAAAAATAGGCTCGTTTTAGAAATTCATCTAAAAGGGATCGGTCTCAAAAAAGTTTAAAAACGATCTAAAGCTACTAAACGTACAATTAAACAGGTGAAATATTAGTGTACACATCGCAAAAAAATGGCGAGTGGTTACCGAGATATATCTGTTCCAAAACTAGACCGCACGTAATTAAAAATCGTATAATAGTTGTACCTAAATCTGGTGGTGATGTTCCAAGAACTGAATCTGTTATAATTCATTGTTTCCTGTGAATGGATTAGTCCCAGTAGAATTAGTCAGAAACTATATTTTAGATAATTTCATGTTCAAACGCCGAAATTCTTCCCTGATTGGACTGCATGTTTCCTTTTTTTCTTTCTATCCTCGAAAAATGTTTTCTTTCGTGATCGTTTTTTAGACCTCATATTTATTATAGGATAATATTTACTACGTTTTGAATAAATAAAAAACACTATGTACAAAAAAATCAACGTAACCTAAACACTTTGCAGATACGACGTAATAATTATTTACATATACAATAAAATAAGTTTATATGTAACCACTAAAGTACACAAATAACATTTGTCAGTTGTAAAGAACTATAAAACTAATTTTGAAGAATAAAATAATATTTATATGTCTTCTCCGAACGTAAACAAACGAACGACAAGCCGGCTTTAATCAGCTGTTTCATATTATGCTTCCACAATCTCCCGCTTCATGGGTTTGAATTGAATCAAACATATACAGAGTCTCAAAATAATGACATATTTTGAACGGATGTATTTATTTGAAGAAAAAAATGTATATACATGATATTTATGTTGTCTTGTAATACGTATTTATAAATGATCAAAATTATAACCATTAACTGCAATACGTCTACCACAACGTGTTATTTCAGAATTGCAAACTAATTGTACGGTATCTAAAGGTATCATATTAACAGCATTTTGTAATCTCCTGTTCCAGCTGTCCTCGGCTTTTTGCAATACAAAGAAGGTTTCCAATAAAGAGAAAAAATCTGGTTTAAAACACTCACACAACTTTTTTTTGCCAATGCAAATAATGAACAATATAACCTAACATTAGTAATAAAACAATAGAAATAAACAAAAAACTAACCTCAATAAACACAACCAAATTTTAATCATGAGTCTTGGGTTCGAATCCCATTCAGGCACGGCATTTTTTCATACGTTACAAAATATCATTTCATCATTCACCGTCTGCATTAGCAGTAATTGCAGAACAGTCGGACGTTAAACAAAAAAAAAAAAAACAAAAAAATAATCATGAGTGAAAGACGCAAAATGAAAATCAACTTCAATTTGGCTTAAAAATACGGAAAACCACTCTAATATTAAGGCTGAAACCATAAAATAAATCGATTTTTTACACATTTTCGTGAAAAAAAACGCTAATTACCGCTAAACTAAGCGTTATACAAAAAAATGTTTGAATTAAAAGTTGAAAGATTTTTAATTCTCCACAACTTTTATTACATACATTTTTGCACTAAAATGCATATTAAAGTCGCAATCTTAAAATAACAATTTTTTTTGCGAGAAAACAACCTCTCCAAGAATTTTGGCAGACATTGCGTCTACCCTATCATGTAGAGCATAATAAATGCAGTAAATGAGGCAATTTTTCAAAAACCGTAAGCCGTTTTTGTGAAAATCTGAAAAAGTGAAAAATTACACGAATAAACTACTACTTCCGGTTGGCCGATTTTGATGAAAATGTTCGCGTCGGGTCCTCTAGTGGTCCTCTACTTAAGTTTCAAGTTCGTACGATATTCCGTTCTTGAAATATTTTGTTTACACCCAGACCAATCGCTAAAAACATGTTTTTCAGGGTTCAGGGGGGTCTGAAAACGTGCAGATCCGGTGAAAATTAGATTTCGAAAAATTGACATAAAACAATACTTTCCTTCCTAAATATTCATATAGACATGAGAGAGTAAAAATCAGAACAATGGGTGGACAGTAGAGTTAGTACTGTGCACGAACTGTGTTATTTCAAGAGGAATAGAAAAACGGTCCTTTACATTTAAAATTTGCAGAAATGGTTCATCAGAATTCACACTAAGTGGACTGTCCGTGTTGTCGCCGGTTTTTTGGAAAGTAACATATAAAGGTCGCGGTTCGACACAAGTGTGCGCACAGCACACCATGTGTGAAATTGGTCGTGGGTGACCACAGGTACTTTGCACTTCAGTAGCTACTCAAGAGTTTACAACTGTGATCTGAAGCTTTTAAAGTGAAAGAGCCAATCTATAACTAAAATTTAGATAAATCTGTGAGTCTCCTGAAGCCAAATATGTTAATGTTTAAAGGCAGCCTTTCTTCCAGCAAGAAAGTTTGTCTCCATTTATTATGTCTTAGTATCACCGTTCCTAGAATTTCCAAAATATTTACTAATTTTAAAATGCTCATCCGAAAATATTTGATGAATTTTTCCTGGTCTTTCAGACGAGAAAAAACCACCGGCAGCTATTCATGTTGAGGTGAAAATCCTGTTCACCTATTTATTATCTGGATAGTTTCAAGACTTATTTCTCCAACGAAATAAGTATAATTTTTGTTATCATTATTTTTACTTTTTCTTGCCTATATGAATATACAGGAAGGAAAGTACTATTTTCATGTCGATTTTTGGAAATCAAGTTTTCACCGGATATACACATTTTCAGGCCCCCTGAACCCCAAAAACTTGTTTTTAGCGAACTTGTTTTAGTGCGTGCGTGCGTGTGTGTGTGGGTGTAAAAAATATCTCGACCGGAAGTTGAAACTTGAAAATTAAGTTCGATACCACTATCAGACCAAACACAAAAATTTTCATCAAAATCGGTAATCGGAAGTTTATTTGTGTAATTTTTTATTTTTTTTTTGCAATTTTCTGAAAAACGGCTCCGATTTTTTTTTTAAATCGCCTCATTTACTACAATTTTCATGCTCTACAAGATAGGGTAGGCGCCATGTCTGCTGAAAGTTTTTGGGAGGCTGTTTTCTCCTACAAAATTTTTTTTTTTTAGATTGCAGCCTTAATATGCATTTTAGTGCAAAAGTGTATAGTACGTTTGTTTTTGGAAGAAGCTTGTAAGGAGAGGGGAGTAGGTAGAGTAGGGATAGTTTCAAAGGGGCAAGTGTTGTCTCATTCTCACTTAATGATCATTCCCTCTCTTTCTAACCGTATACTATGCTACAACTACGAGGTGCTTCCCCCACAACCAAACAGAACAGTTCAGCGGCACACAGCGTTGGAGGGAAAGCTTCTAGCTAGAACAAATGACCTGTACATAATCAAAGTTGTCGAAAATTTAAAAACTACAACTTTTTTTAAAACATTTCTTTGTTTAACAATTAGCTTAGCTGTCATTAGTGATTTTCTGTTTATTTTCCATGAAAATCTGTATAACAAATAAATTTTTAAGATTTTGGACTTAGTATGAATTTTACAACAGTGTATAATCAAATTTATAGGAAATTAAAAGATCTACAACTTTCATTTTAAGAATTTTTCTCAACAGAGCCTAGTTTAGCGTGAAAGAGAGATTTTCCGTATTATTACACCAAACTAAGGTTGATTTTCATTTTGCATCATTCACTCATGATTAAAATTAGGTTATGATTTTTTTGTTATTTCTAATGTTAGGCTACATTGATCATTGTTTGCCTTGGCAAGAGAAAGTCATGTGAGTGTTTCACACCGGATTTTTTTTTCTTCAATAATTAAAACCGCTCCGCATGTGATAATCACGTTTTCATCATTGCAATAAATTTTATTGACTGACAAGAAAACTATGAAAAAGATAAATTGCAAAAGATGGTAGCTGCACAGCAGTCTGCGCAAGGTTGATGCAAATTCTTTCTTTTATGTGTGTATCAACATTACTGAATTTATTTCGTTAGATACTATTTCGTACATTAAATTGCAATCGTAACAATAACTTTTGCTCATAACAGGCAGGTGGAGTGTTAAATTAATAGCACTCGATCTGCTAGTTCCAGGGCTACAAAAAATAGTTATTTTTCTTATCACATGGTCAGCTAATTATATGACTAAAGTATTTAAGAACAAAAGAGGTACCGGTGTAAAAGACACAAGTCAGAGTTATCTCCTCTGAAAGTAATGAATTTTATAAAATATCCAGACCCTGTGGTGAATGAAGTGAAGGTGTCATTTTCAGGGTGGAAAGTAGATGCTTTTCAGAGGGCCTGGCATGCTGATAAGCATACTTTTCCACTTGGTGAGGAAGGTATCATAAACCACTTCATTCCTCGTTTTACTTAGTAAAGCATCTAGAGATTCAAATCAGCCTTTCAGCTGATGAGCCTGAACAATAAAAACAATAGTAACTTAATAAAATTTGTATTGTTGTTTACTTACGTCTTTTACAAATTGATCTACCTCACTGGTCACCTGTCCTTCGAATATCATTTCAAAATCTGACTCACAAAACAAACTGGCGTAGTGCATATATTTGTACCTGTACAATAAGTGTAAACAAAAATAATCATTTATTATTACAATAAATAGATGGACAGAATTCTGAAATGGGTTTTATGAAGAAGGAGAATAAGGAGGAGAAGGAGAAGGGCTGGTGGAGGGAGGAGCAGGAGGAAAAGGAGATGGAAAGGAAGAAGGAGAACAAGATGAAGGAAGAGGAGGAGTAGTAAAAGAAGAACAACAAGGAGGAGAAAAAGAAGAAGATGGAGAAGGAAATGTAGAACAAGATGAAGTAGGGGAAGGAGGAGGAGAACAAGATTAAGGAGGAAGAGTAGATGAAAAAGAAGAAGAGAAGAAGAACAAGATTAAGGAGGAGGAGGAGTAGGTGATGAAGAAGAAGAAGAGAGAGAAGGAAAACAAGATGAAGGAGGAGTAGTAGATGAAGAAGAAGAAGAAGAAGGAGAAGGAGAAGCAGAAGATAAAAATGGTGAAAGGGGGTAAAAAGTAGATGATTGGAAAAGATGAATAAAACTCAAGGTTAAATTTTATCTCAATTTCAGATCTTTATTACTCATGTACTTTAAATATTTTTCGTTTTTTATTTCATTTTCTTAATCTTATCTTACAATACTTATATGAATTGTTACTGTTGTTACTTTCTACGCTACTTCTTATTCTAAGTACTTTGTATTCTATGTTATTCTTGTTATGTGAATATTATTTGATTTTCCAGTGTTTGTTTTCTATTTTTTCTTAATTTCTTTTTACCTTTCAACTTCTGAATTATCCACAGGGATGTATTCTTTAAAAAAATTCTTTTCTGTTTATTTTTCACGTCATTTGTTTATTAAAAATTTTGTTAAGCTTTTGGATGGTTGTACTGTATTATATAGATTCCAAATAAGGAAACAAAGTTAAAAAAAAAACTATTCCTCATAACAGGCAGGTGAAGTGTTAAAATTATTTAAACTCAATCTGTTAGTTCCAGGGCTACAAAAAAAGTTATGTTTCTAATCACTTAGTCAACAGCAGAGGTAGAGGTGTACAAGAAACTAGTCACAGTTATCTCCTCTGAGAGTAATGAATTTCATTATACAGCCAGACTCTGTGGTGAATAAAGTGAAGGTGTCATTTGCAGAGTGGAAAAAATGCTTTTCAGAGGGCCCAACATGCTACTAAGCATACTTAACCTCTTTGTAAACCACCACACTCCTCGTTTTACTTAGCCTCTAAAGATTCTAACCAGCCTTTCAGCTGATGACCTAACCAACAACATATGATAAAAAGAAATATTTTTTACAGCCACGAAACTAACAGATTGAGTACAAATAATAAACACTCCAACTGCCTGTTATGGAAATTTCAACTTTATGAAACAACTCTGAGGTGTGGCTATTAAATAACGAGACTTATGTTGTTAAAAATTTTATTTTTATTTTATACATAATCACTTATTGTCACCTTCAATATACACTCCTTCTCTATCCCTACAATGCTCCATGCGAATTTTCCATTGTTGGACACAGTGCTGGAAGTCATCTTCTGTCAGCTCCTTCAGAACACGAGCCGCTTTCTCTTTTACAGCTTCCACAGACTCAAATCTTGTCCATTTTAATGCAGATTTCACCTTAGGGAACAGGTACAAGTCACATGGTGCAAGATCTGGTAAATAAGGTGGATGTTCTAACACTGAGATGCTGTACTTGGCTAGGAACCTCTTGACAGATAACGCGGAATGAGCTGGCACAATGTCTTGGTGGAGAACCCATGATTTGTCCTTCCACATTTCGAGGCGTTTTTTCCTTACTCTTTAACATAGTTTAGAAAAAACCTCAAGGTAGTAATATTGATTAATTGTTTGACCTTCAGGAACCCAGTGAAGGTACACAAACCCATGGATACAAAAATAACAATCATCATTACTTTAAATTTTGACTTGCTCATTCAAGCTTTTTTGGCTCTCGGTGAAGTTCGGCTCTTCCAGTGCATGGATTGGCACTTCGTTTCCAGATTATAAGTAAAAAACCACGTTTCATCACATGTTATTATCTTCTACCTGTTCTCTAAGGTGAAATCTCATTAAAAGAGACAAGATTTGAGTCTGTGGAAGCTGTAAAAGAGAAAGCCGGACGTGTTCTGAAGGAGCTGACAGAAGATGATTTCCAGCACTGTTTTCAACAATGGAAAATTTGTATGGAGCGTTGTAGGGATAGAGAAGGAGTGTATATTGAAGGTGACAATAAGTGATTATGTATAAAATTAATATAAAATTTTTCATGTCAGTCTCGTTATTTAAGAGCCACACCTGGTTTATTTTTTTAAATTAATAATTTTAGCAAAAACAACATACCAGGTAGCGTTATTCATATTACTGGCAGTACTGTCCATATTGAAACGTGATTTAGCAATCGGTGCGTCAGGGCAAATGGTAACTGCCGGGAATGGAACTGACGATATATCACTCATATGCGGATCAAATATCATGACAAATGGCTCATCTTGATATCGCCTGTATGCTCCATATATCATGTAGACACTTAGACAGAAACTAACAATAAATGCCATTCCCCAGAACAACCTGGAAAAATTTATTCTATATTAAACAACAAAAAACAAAATGAATTCTTAAATCTTATGTCTTTCATCTTTGCAGCAGATATATCAAAGTTAAACAACGCAAACTTACTAATCTGAACCCTCCAATAATCCAAACTATAAAAAAATCTGGTGTGAAACACTCACATGACTTTCTTTGGCCAATCCCAATAATGAACAATACAACCTAACATTAGTAATAATTCCCAATAACAGGCAAATAGTGTTAAATTATTTGCACTCGATCTGCTATTTCCAGGGCTACAAAAAATAGTTCTGTTTCTTATCACATGGTCAGCCTGGTTATATGATTATATGACTGAAGTATTTAAGAACTGATAAGGTACAGGTGCAACAGACATTAGTCAGAGTTATCTGTTTTGAGAGTAATGATTTTCACTACACAGCCAGACCCTGTGGCGAATGAAGTAAAGGTGTCATTTGGAAGGTGGAAAGTAGACGTTCGACATCACAGTCTTCAACATGAGCACCACAAACACACGCAGAATTAACCGAAAAATTGTCTGCACGTCAACAAGCATGCAATCATCCTTTTCTTAAGGTTTCATCTTTCCGAAAACGGTGAAATGAAAATCTTTCATGTATATTTTTCACATTGTTAGCACAACCCAAAACAATTTTCAGTATAATTATATTAGAACTCACTAGATATAAACACGTACTAAATATTAGCAACAACAAAAAAAAATTAAATACATAATAATCCACCGGGTTGGTCTAGAGGTAAAGTCGTCGCCAAAATCAGCTGTTTAACAGCTGATTTTCGGAGACGAAGGTTCTGGTTCAAATCCTAGTAAAGGTAGTTACTTTTATACGGATTTGAATGCTAGACAGTGGTTACTGGTGTACTTTGATGGTTGGGGTTCAATTAACCATACTGATTTTGTTTATCAGCTGTTTAACAGCTGATTTTCGGAGACGAAGGTTCTGGTTCAAATCCTAGTAAAGGTAGTTACTTTTATACGGATTTGAATGCTAGACAGTGGTTACTGGTGTACTTTGATGGTTGGGGTTCAATTAACCATACTCTCTCAGGAATGGTCGGCCTGGGTCTGTACAAGACTACACCTTATTTACACGTCATACACATCATCCTCATCTCATTGGGTCATAGGGTTGCTTATTGTTCAAAATTGAACAGATTGCAACGTACACATATTAGGAATTAAAAAAAAATACATAATAACTATTAATAGGCCTAAATATTTACTAATTTTTATTATGTTCAATAATATATTCGATTAAACTAACTGCACAAAGAATTCACATAATACCGTTAGTTGCTAATTAGATGGGCTGACAACATTCACAAATACCGAAATAATACAAACAGCTGGCCGTGTTATTAAGCACCGGTGACGTCATTGGCTACTGCGCATCCTAACCTGATCCCTACCGTCTCTTTCCTTACTTTCTCTTGCCTATATGAATATATAGGAAGGAAAATATTGTTTTCATGTCGATTTTTCGAAATCGAGTTTTCACCTGATCTATACGTTTTCAGACCCCCTGAACCCAAAAAACATGTTTTTAGCGATTGGTCTGTGTACGTGTGTGTATACAAAATATCTCAAGAACGGAACATCGTACGAACTTCAAACTTGAAACTTAAGTTACATACCACTACCGAACCGGACACGAACATTTTCATCAAAATCGGTCAACCGGAAGTGGTAGTTTATTCGTGTAATTTTTCACTTTTTTGCGATTTTCTCAAAAACTGGTCCTACGATATTTTTAAAAATCGCCTGGTTTACTCAATTTTTTATTCTCTATAGGGTAGGCGTCATGTTTGCTGAAATTCTGGGTGAGGCTGTTTTCACGTAAAAACAAAGTTTTTTTAAGATTACGGCTTTAATATGCAATTTAGCGAAAAAATTTATATAATAAAATTTGTAGAGAATTTTAAAACCGACAACTTTTATTTCAAAAATTTGTTTGTATAACGCTTAGTTTAGCAGTAATTAGCAATTTTCTGTTTTTTTCTCACGAAAACGAGTGAAAAATTGATTTTTTTTAAGATTTCGGCCTTAGTATGCATTTTATAATCAAAACGTATATAATTAAATATAGACTATAGAAAATTAAAAGATCTGCAACTTTTATTTAGAACATTTTTCTCTACAGAGCCTAGTTTAGCGTGAAATAGTGATTTTCCGTATTTTTAAGCCAAACTGAGTTCGATTTTCATTTTCCGTCTTTCACTCATGATTAAAATAAGGTTATGATTATTGAGGTTAGTTTTTTGTTTATTTCTAATCTTTTATTACTAATATTAGGTTTCTTGTTAATTATTTATATTGGCAAGAGAAAGTTGTGTGAGTGTTTCACACCAGATTTTTTACCTTGTACTTACCTATCTATATACGGAATTTCATTATCAACGACAAATTTTAAACCATTGATGGTACTTCGTTTACAATAATCATTTATTCTTTCCCATAAAAAATTTCTCCTTATATTTTTATACTTTATCATTTTTTCAACCTTCTTCAATTTATTTTGTTTATTACTCACGTTTTTAATACATACATTATTAATCCTTCTTGAATACATTATTATATTCTGAAAAAATAAATATAAGTTCAGATACATAAAGTAGAAAATTTTAAAAAGTGCATAAAATTTTGTGTTTTAATGCTAGAGGCATAGATTACCAATTCATCAGGTAATCTGAGCTTATTATCCGTACGAAACATGACAAATTAATATTTCACCATTTCAATGAAATTAGCAAGGCATCATGAACTTTTTTCTTTCTCTTGCCTATATGAATATATAGGAAGGAAAGTATTGTTTTCATGTCGATTTGTTAAAATTGAATTTTCACCGGATATACACGTTTTCAGAACCCCTGAACCCCCCAAAAACATGTTTTTAGCGATATACCATATGCGATACTTTCGTTGCATAATAGAAAGAAACTTCAATAACTATTGTCACCACATGGCGACATTAAGTGGCAAACCTTATTTGTTTGGTGGCCCTGAAAAGAGCCGTTTAAGCGGTGTTTGTCTTGGAGAGGCGTCGGTCGCAGTCGTCGTGGCGGTTGAGGAGCTGGGCGACACGGCGTGTCGTCGTCCAGCGGAGACATTATCTTCTTCCCTCGCAGTAGTGCGTCGATGGCTGCTTCGTCGGGTCCGGTGGGCGTAAGGTTCGGTCGAGGGACTTCTGTGGGCATCGCTCGCGTCAGTGGGCGATGACGGTCGGTCGACGGCTTACGGTGACGGGTCGGCGAGCGGAAGCATCATCTTCTCTCTTGCGGGGTCTTCGATTAGTCCTCGCTGAAGTCCGGCAGCCGTGTGTCGTGGTGGCCGTCTTCTCGATGCTCAAGCCTGGTGGAAGTAAATCTCTCTGTGTCTGGATCGGAATTGAATCTTGGCTCAGTGCAGCGCTCTTTATATAGTTGCCGAGAGCGCTGTGGTAGAGGGCGGCTACTGGCATGACCTTGATGACACAGGCCTCTGTCGGTGTGCAGCCGATAGGTTTGTCGGTATGCCGCCAAAGGGCCTACCGCGCCGACAAAGGCCGGAAGAAGTATTGAAGGCCGGCAACACAGTAAATGATTAATTAGAAGGGGTGGCGGTAACACTATTATAAGCCAGTAAATGTGAATGCAATAAATTTATTAAACTTGTACAAAGTTATTTAGCCTCCTTAACGCTACCTAGGACCAGCATTACAAAGAAAATACTCTGTCTTAACATAATCTATCATTTTAAATAATCCTTTAATAAAACAAAACAACCTGTCAATTTCTGATAAATCTAGTTTATAAATTCTAAAATAATCCGAATACCTGATGGTTACCTATTTGAAATATACAAGTTAACCAACGTATGAACATTTAACAAAAATTGTAAATCGTTAAAACAGCCATGCTCTAAATCCATCAAATGAATCAGACTGTAAAAAATCACAAGTAAACGACATGATAATCAATATTTCTATCTCTTTCATTATGTTAATTTGAATAAAATTTAAAATTATTGTGTTTATTTAATTTTCTAGATAAATAAATGTTTGTACTAACATTATATATTATAAAATAAAATTTATATGCACAAAAAACAAGAATACGATAAGAAAGGTTATGGTTTGGTAGTTCTTAACAAACGTAAATACTTAACCGTGACTCTGTTTTTACGGATGATTAAACAATTTGGTAATCTTTCACTTTTACAATTAAGGTTCGTTCTCGTCTTCTTCTTCCTTCTTTTTATGTTCTTCCTCCTCTCGTTCTTCTTACTTTTCCTCCTCGTCTTCTTTTTCTTTCTCTTCCTTCACTTCCTTCTCTCCAACCTTTTCTTCCTTGCGTCTTCTTCCACTTCTGCCTCTTCTTCTACCGCTTTCTCTTCCCCTTCTTCTTCCACTGCTTCTGCCTCTTTTCTTCTTCTCCCTCTTTCTCCTCCTTCTCCTCTTTCTTTTCGTCTTCTTCCTTTTCATCTTCCACTGACTCTTCTTCCTCTTCTTCTACCTCTTTCTCTTCTTCTTCTTCTTCTTCCTCTGTCTCCTCGTCTTCTTATTATTCTTCCTTCTCCACTTCTTCATCTTTGCTTTTCCTATTTTTCCTCATCCTTTTCATCTTGTCCTTTCCCCCTTCTTTTCCTCCTCCTCCTCCTCCTCCTCTTCCTCCTCCTCCTCCTCCTTCTTCTTCTTCTTCTTCATCGTCTTCCTCCTCCTTCTCTTCCGCTTCTTCTTCTTTTTCTTCCTCTTTCTCTTCTCTTTTGCTCCCCTCCTTCACCACCTCTTATATGAAATTCATAAAAATCTGGTGCGAAACACTCACACGACTTTCTCTTACCAGTGCAAATAATTACCAATATGACCTAACATTAGTAATAAAACATTAGAAATAAACAAAAAACTAATCTCAAAAAAGGTAACCTAATTTTAATCATGAGTGAAAGACGAAAATTAAAATCAAAAATAATTTGGCTTAATAATACGGAAAATCACTCTTTCACGCGAAACTAGGCTCTATAGAGAAAAACGTTCTTAATAAAAGTTGTAGATCTTTTAATTTTCGTTAAACAAATAAAAAAAATATTTTAATTTTCTATACATTTTATTATACAGGCCTACTTTTGTCCTAAAATTCTATGGCCGAAATCTTTAAAAAAATCCATTTTTTACGGATTTGGAGGAAAAAACGTGAAAATCACGACTTACCACTGAACTAAGCGTTATACAATAAATGTTTTAAAAAATTGTAGATTTTTTAATTGTCTACAACTTTGATTATATACACTTTTGCTCTAAAATGCATATTAAGGCCGCACTTTTAAAAAAAAAAACATTTTTCCTACTAGAGCACAGCCTCCCCAAGAATGTCAGCAGTCATGGCGCCTACCCTATCTTGTAGAGCATAAAAATGGTAGTAAATAAGGCGACTTTAAAAACTAATCGTAGGAGCCATTTTTGAGAAAGTTGCAAAAAAGTGAAAATGACATGAATGAATTACTACTTCCGGTTAACAGATTTTGATGAAAATGTTAATGTCAGGTTCAGTAGTAATACCTAAATTAAGTTTAAAGTTTCAACTTCGTACGATGTTTCGTTCTTGAGATATTTTGTTCACACACACGCACGCACGCGCGCCCGCGCCCACGCACGCACACACACACACACACACACACACGGACCAATCGCTAAAATCATGTTTGTTTGGTTCAAGGGGTCAGAAAACGTGTAGATCTTGTGAAAACTCTATTTCAAAAAATCGGCATATAAACAATGCTTTCCTTCCTATATAATAGGCAAGAGAAAGTAAAAATACTTACCCCTATCTTTAGGACAGGGTGCAACCCAAAATTTTCGGGTTACTATATTTTTATGTAAATTTGGACGCTGAATAACGTGCCGTTAAAAAGTTTTTGTATCCTAAAATTTAAAAAAATTTGGATAGGGTAATATCTACTATAGGACCCCGACGTAAAATTTTAAAAATTATCCGTGATGGTTAGTGTATTTGGTAAAATAAAAATTTGTCGAAAAAACTATTTGATTTTAAAAACACCTTTGTGTCTTTATGCCACATTTAATGTCGATAACAAGATATCTTGAATTCATTAATTTCCTTGGAAAAATACTAGAGTATATTTACAAAATTTTTTTATGCAAAACTAAAATATTATATAAAAAAAATTAAGATTTATTGTAAACAACTTAAAAGGTGGCTATAATGTTATAAAATATCATGTAACATTCAGTCTGTTTTGTAAAATAAACACGTTTTTATTATAACATTATTATTTTGCAATTATAATAATATTTTGCAGCTAATTAATTTGAGATGAAGCAATTAAACCTTCTTTCTACAACGTCTTACAAGCCAGAAGTTCTTTTTTAAATCCATTATTAACATAACCTGTTTAAACTTCTATTCAACACAGAATACGAGGTGTTGCTATTAAATAACGAGACTGACGTTGTAAAAAAAAAATTATTTTTATTTTATACATTATCACTTATTGTCACCTTCAATATACACTCCTTCTCTATCCCTACAACGCTCCATGGAAATTTCCCATTGTTGAAAACGGTGCTGGAAGTCAGCTTCTGTCAGCTCCTTCAGGACACGTGCCGCTTTCTCTTTTACAGCTTCTACAGACTCAAATCTTGTCCCTTTAAATGCAGATTTCATCTTAGGGAACAGGTAGAAGTTACATGGTGCAAGATCTGGTGAATAAGCTGGATGTTCTAACACTGAGATGCTGTACTTGGCTAGGAACCTGTTGACAGACAACGCGGAATGAGCTGGCGCATTGTCTTGGTACAGAACCCATGATTTGTCCTTCCACATTTCGGGGCGTTTTTTCCTTACTCTTTGACGTAGTTTAGAAAGTACCTCAAGGTAATAATATTGATTAATTGCTTGACCTTCAGGAACGCAGTGAAGGTACACAATCCCACGGATATCAAAAAAAGTCATCGTTGCTTTAAATTTTGACTTGCTCATTAGAGCTTTTTTGGCTCTCAGTGAAGTTCGTCTCTTCCAGCGCATGGATTGGCACTTCGTTTCCGGATCATAAGTAAAAAACCACGTTTCATCACATGTTATTATCTTCTACCTGTTCCCTAAGGTGAAATCTGCATTAAAAGGGACAAGATTTGAGTCTGTGGAAGCTGTAAAAGAGAAAGCGGCACGTGTCCTGAAGGAGCTGACAGAAGATGACTTCCAGCAACGTTTCCAACAATGGGAAATTTGCATGGAGCGTTGTAGGGATAGAGAAGGAGTGTATATTGAAGGTGACAACAAGTGATAATGTAAAAAATTAAAATTAAATTTTTTACAACGTCAGTCTCGTTATTTAATAGCCACACCTCGTAAGCTTCTCATTTACCCATCACGGGCAGATATAATGTTAAATCAATTGCACTAGATCTGCTGGTTCCAGGGCAACAAAAAATAGTTCTGTTTCATATCACATGGTCACCCAATTATATGACTAAACTAAGAACAGAAAAAGTAAAAGTCTTACGAACAGAAAAAGTAGAGGTGTAAAAGACAATAATCAAGGATATCTCCTCTGAGAGTAATGAATTTTATTTTTCAGCCAGACCCTGTGGTGAATGAAATGAAGGTGGTTTTTGGAGGGTGGAAAGTAGGTGCTTTTTCGGAGGGTCTGGCATGCTGATAAGCATACTCTTTTAACTCAGTGAGGAAGGCAATAGTATACCACCTCACTCCTCGTTTTTACTAAGTAAAACCTCTAGAGGTTCAAAAAGAGCCTTTCGGCTGTTGACTTAAACAACAAGCTTCTCAAAATTTCAAAGAAACCACTAGCTTTTAGCACCCTTTTACTTAAATCTTTTCCTATTCCTAATACGAATTCGAAAAGTTGAAGAAAAATTGAAAAAATTATTTATTTAAAATTTTACTTTCTCTTGCGTACTTGAATACAGGCTATAGAAAGGACAGTTTTTATAACTGTCCTATATAAGACAGTTATAGAAAATCGAGTGAAAATAATTTAACACTAACATGCCTGTTATGTGCAATAATCAGAATTGCAAAATTGAATAATCTAAAGATCCATTTACCGTTGATTGAGGAGAGAGGTGGTTTACATTTGCCTTCCTCACTGCGTGGAATAGTATGCTTATCAGCATGCCGGGCCCTTTGTAAAGCATATAATTTCCACCCTGCAAATGACACTTTTAGATCATTCACCACCGGGTCTGGTTGTATAATTAAATTCATTACTCTCAGAGAAGATAACTCTGACTAGTGTCTTTTACACCTTTACCTCTTCTGTTCTTAAATGTTTCAGTCATATAATTGAACGATCATGTGATAAGAAACAGAACTAATATTTGTAGCCCTGGGACCAACAGATCAAATGCAAATTATTTAACACTCCACCTGTCTATTATGGACAAATAAGCCTTGTATAAATTTCTAAACAGGATAATGTTTAAGAAAAATTGTGTGTATATATATATATATATATATATATATATATAGATATATATAGGCCTACATATATGATAATCGAAGCACAGGTTTTCGGGTCAGGTTTGACAACTTAAGTGCTCCTTCAGGTCACAAAGTTAAGAAACCTCTGCTCTAGGTAATTCAAATTGAAAAACTAATGAAAATTTTAAACGAGTTAATTAATTTTCGTTTAAAATCTTGGTTAATAGCCAGGAATAAAAAGAACAGAAAAAACAAGATAGGACAGACATATAGATATCAGATGATAGAAAAACTTGTAGACGTATAAAAAAATTACTTGCTTATTGTCTTAAATTTTAATAAAAAAAATTATAAAATTTAACTTTTTTTACAATAACTTATAAAGTCGGGGGGAAACCGGTACAGTCTCTTATAAAATAAAACTAACTTTAAAGATATCCTCTGTATTTGCAGTCATATAGCCTTGATTTTGATCTTGTTTTGTTTCAGAAAAATTTTTCAGAATATTTATTTTGTACTTTGTCTTGCCCTATTTGTATAAATATAGGGAACGAAACGAATATTGTTTTATGTCCATTTTTCGTAATCGAGTTTTACCGGCAATACACGTTTACAGGCCCCTGAATCCAAAAAAATCTGGTGTGAAACACTAACACAACTTTCTCTTAGCAATGCAAATAATTAACAATAAACCTAACATTAGTAGTAAAACTTTAGACATAAACAAAAAACTAACCTCATTAAACATAACCTAATTTTCATCATGAGTGAAGGACGCAAAATGAAAATTAACCTCAGTTTAGCTTAAAAATAGGAAAAATCACTCTTTCACGCTAAACTAGGCTCTGTAGAGAAAAATGTGCTAAATAAAAGTTGTAGATCTTTTAATTTTCTATAAATTTGATTATATATACTTTTATCGTAAATGCATAACAAGGCTGAAATCTTTAAAAAAATCAAAAATGTGATACTGAGAGAAATAAATTTCATCATTATACAACCAGACCCTGTGGTGAATGAAGTAAAGATGTCATTTGCAGAGTAGAAATTAGATGCTTTTCAGAGGGCCTGGCATGCTGATAAGCATATATTTTTACTCAGTGAGAAAGACAATTCTAAACCACCTCACTCCTAGTTTTATTTGGTAAAGTTTCTTGAAATTCAAACCAGACTTTCGGCTGATGACCTAACAACAACATTGGCAAAAGGAAATCGTATGAATGTTTTACAGAAGATTTTTACATTTTTACTTTCTCTTGCCTACACCACTACCGGACCCGACACCAACATTTTCATCAAAATCTGTCAGCCGGTAGTAGTTTATTCGAGTAATTTTTCACTTTTTTGCGATTTTCTCAAAAACTGGTCCTACGATTTTTTTAAAAATCGCCTGGTTTTACTAAATTTTTTTATGCTCTACAAGATAGGCGCCATGTTTGCTGAAATTCTTGGTGAGGCTGTTTTCACGTACAAAAATTGTTTTTTTTAGATTGCTGCTTCAATATGCATTTTAGCGCAAAAATGTATATAATAAAAGTTGTAGAGAATTTGAAATCCTACAACTTTTGTTTATTCCAATTATATTTTTGTATAACGCTTAGTTTAGCGGTAATTAGCGATTTTCGGTTTTTTTCGCACGAAAACGTGTGAGAAATTGATTTTTTAAAGATTTCGGCCTTAGTATGCATTTTACGACAAAAGTGTAGGCCTATATAATTAAATTTATAGAAAAGTAAAAGATCTAGCCTATAAATTTTATTAAAGCATTTTTCTCTACAGAGCCTACTTTAGCGTGAAACAGTGATTTTCCGTATTTTTAAGCTAAACTGAGGTTGATTTTCACTTTACGTCTTTCACTCATGTTTAAAATAATATTATGTTTTTGCGGTTAGTTTTTTGTTTATTTCTAATGTTTTATTACTAATGTTAGGTTATATTTTTAATTATTTGCATTGGCAAGAGAAAGTTGCGTGAGTGTTTCATACCAGATTATTAAATAAACCAATTAAGGAAAAAATTATATTACTAATCAACTAAGAAAATAAATTTCTTATGAGACTGTACAAATATTGTAAATATCTAAGATTGCTTGTTTTTATTGGTTAAACGTTAGCATAAATTCTATTATGTTAAAATAAATTAATAATATTCACATAGAACTAAATCTCAGGGTGAACTGGTTTAGGATGAATTCAGACATTGCATTTAAGAGAGAAAGATAAAAGATCTACAGTGTTTGAACAGTACAGTTTAATACAAATTCTACATCAACTGGTTACAAGTATTTAATCATTAACAACAAGGAACAAGTTACCTGTAAAGTAAGGTTAGGCAACCTTATTAAAAAAATCTGTCTTAAAAATAAAACTGAAAATCCATCCTTACTGGCAGTGTATCAAGTGGTATCAACAAAACACTTTAACAAGTGGCTCATTTTTTAACAAATCATCATGTCATTAAGTCAGCAGAGTTTGGTGTTAAATTTTTTTATAATCAGCACCTTATTGGCTGGTTTCAACAATGGAGCTAAATTACGTTTGTATTTTTATTATTTTATTTATTTATTTTTAGAATTAATCTTATATATTTATTATTTTTATATATTTTTTTAAATTCTTAAACACAATACACAAAATATTTCTCATTCAAATATATCTGGTGTAAAACACTCACACGACTTTCTTTTGCCAATCAATATAACTTACATTTAATCATGATTAAATAATTTTATACGAAAAATCTGATGTAAAACACTCACACGACTTTCTCTTGCCAATGCAAATAATTAACCATATAACCTAACATTAATAATAAAATATTATAAATAAAAAAAACTAACCTCAAAAAAACATAATCTTATGTTAAAACTTAACAAAATCTTATGTTTTGAATGATGCAAAATGAAAATCAAATTCAGTTTACCTTAAAAATACGGAAAATCATTCTTTTACGCCAAACTGTAGAGAAAAAAATGCTCTAAATAAAAGTTGTAGATATTTTAATTTCGTAAAAATTTGATTATAAACACTTTTGTCGTAAAATTCATACTAAGGCTGAAATCTTTAAATAAATCGATATTTTACACATTTTCGTGAAAAAATAACAGAAAATCGCTTTTTACCGCTAAACTAAAGCGTTTTACAAAAAATGTTTGAAATAAAAGTTGTAAGTTTTTAAATTTTCTAAAACGTTTATTATACATTTTTGCGCTAAAATGCACATTAAAGCCTCAATTTAAAAAAAAACAATTTTTTTACGAGAAAACAGCTCCTCCAAGAATTTTAGCAGACATGGCGTCTACCCGATAATGTAGAGCATAAAATAGTAAATGAGGCGATTTTAAAAAAAATCGTAGGAGCTATTTTTGAGAAAATCACAAAAAAATAAAAAAATGACACGAATAAATTACTACTTCCAGTTTACCGATTTTGATGAAAATGTTTGTGTCGGGTCCTCTAATGGTACCTAACTTAAGTTTCAAGTTTCAACTTTGTACGATGTTCCGTTCTTGAGATATTTTGTTCACAAACACACAGACCAATCGCTAAAATATGTTTTTTTGGGTTCAGGGGGTCTGAAAACGTGTAGATCCGTTGAAAACTGGATTTCGAAAAATCGACATGAAAACAATACTTTCCTTCCTACACATTCATATAGGCAAGAGAAATTAAAAATCATTATATCAATATGTTTCTAGTTAGCGTTAAAGCTTTTACTTTTTCAAGTTAACCTTTAACAATTTATTAAAAATTATTTATTATTATTATAATATTTACGTACATTACCCTTAAGGAGAGCGCTAAAAACACAAAAATCTAGCTCTTGGTGATGGCTTTTTTCCTCCTTTTAGCTTCCCAAAAACCTTTCATCCTCTCACTTTGCGCCTTTTTCTCTTCGTCCGTCTATTTTCGCCCACTTCTTTTGGCTTGTGATCTGAAAAGAATTTCCTGGTTTCTGATTTTTTACTTTCTCTTGCCTATATGAATATATAGGAAGGAAAGTATTGTTTTCATGTCGATTTTTCGAAATCGAGTTTTCACCGGATCTATACGTTTTCAGACCCCCTGAACCCAAAAAACATGTTTTTAGCGATTGGTCTGTGTGTGTGTGTGTGTGTCTGTGTGTGAACAGAATATCTCAAGAACGGAACATCGTACGAACTTGAAACTTGAAACTTAAGTTACATACCACTACCGGACGCGACACGAACATTTTCATCAAAATCGGTCAACCGGAAGTAGTAGTTTATTCGTATAATTTTTCAGTTTTTTGCGATTTTCTCAAAAACTGGTCCTACGATTTTTTTTAAAATCGCCTATTTTACTCAATTTTTTATTCTCTACAAGATAGGGTAGGCGCCATGTTTGCTGAAATTCTCGGTGAGGCTGTTTTCACGTAAAAACGTTGTTTTTTAAGATTACGGCTTTAATATAAATTTTAGCGCAAAAACCAATATAATAAAAGTTGTAGAGAATTTAAAACCTACAACTTTTGTTTCAAACATTTTTTTGTATGACGCTTAGTTTAGCGGTAATTTGCGATTTTCTGTTTTTTTTCTCACGAAAACGTGAGAAAAATCGATTTTTTTAACATTTCGGTCTTAGTATGCATTTTACGACAAAAGTGTATATAATAAAAGTTATAGAAAATTAAAAGATCTACAACTTTTGATTAGGAGCATTTTTCTCTACAGAGCCTAGTTTAGCGTGGAAAGCGTGATTTTCCGTATTTTTAAGCCAAACTG
The DNA here is from genome assembly GCA_035578175.1 of Catonia carolina. Taxonomy (NCBI): domain Eukaryota; kingdom Metazoa; phylum Arthropoda; class Insecta; order Hemiptera; family Achilidae; genus Catonia; species Catonia carolina. The sequence goes on along the minus strand of JAQMRL010000017.1, from coordinate 9,067,065 downwards.
AGTTCGATTGTCATTTTGCGTCATTCACTAATGATTAATATAAGGTTATGTTTTGAGGTTAGTTTTTGTTTATTTCTAATATTTTATTAATAATGTTAGGTTTATTATTAATCATTTGCATTGGCAAGAGAAAGTTGTGTGAGTGTTTCACACCAGATTTTTTCTCTACAAATTTTGCGGTGGTGAATTCCTTTGTGATGCATAATTTTTGCAGGTCTTCCCTAGTTTCTTTGTACCAAGAGGTGCCCAACTTTGAAGTGGAAATTATGTTTAATATTCTTTTTGTCAGTCTGGTGTCATTCATTCTGGCTATATGTGTGAAAAACCTCACTCTGCGTTTTCTATTAAATATTATTTAACAATATTTAATTTAATTATGTTAAATTAACTCAATGATTAATTTATTTAATGGTGTCATTTACTCAATGAGAGTTTATATTTCATTATTACATACACTAACAATATTGAGAAAAGCAATCTATTTCATCTACGTATATTTAACCTTAACTTGTAAAATATTGGTGTAGGATTTTTACTTTCTCTTGTCTACTCGTATATGAATATATAGGAAGGAAAGTATTGTTTTCACGTTGATTTTTTACTGGATCAACACGTTTTTAGACACCGTGAACCCAAAAAACATATTTTTAGCGATTGGTCTGTGTGTGTGTGTGTGTGTGTGTGTGTGTGTGTGTGTGTGTGTGTGTGTGTGCGCGCGCGCGCGCTTCAGTATACAAAACTACAATTATTGTTTCATATTATGAAGATAGTAACTTTTCTCCTGAGAGATATTTTAGATTTTTTTAAACAATTTTTAAAAATTACCGTCTGCATTAGCAGAAATTGCAAAACAGTCGGACGTTAAGCAAAAAAAAAAAAAAAATTTGAACAATTTCCCAGTTTGGAACTTTAAATTTCCCTCTACAATTTGTTAAATTGTTTTTATTAAACAATAATTATATAATACGATTTTATAATAACATAAATAACAGTTTTTATCACACTTTATTAAAAATTACATACACGAGCTGCGTGTGTGTGTGAACAGACTATCTCAAGAACGAAACATCGTACAAAGTTAAAACATGAAACTTAAGTTAGATGCCATTAGAGGACTCGGCACAAACATTTTTATTAAAATCGGTCAACCGGAAGGTAATAGTTTATTCGTGTCATTTTTCACTTCTTGGCAATGTTCTCAAAAGCGGCTCGTACGATTTTTTTTAAATATCGCCTTATTTACTAATTTTTTATGCTCTTCAAGATAGAATAGGCGCCATGTCTGCTGAAATTCTTGGGGTGGTTGTTTTCTCGTAAAAACTTTTTTTTTAAGATTGCGACTTAAATATGCATTTTAGTTCAAAAATATTTAGGCTATAATAAAAATTGGAGAGAATTAAAAATGCTACAACTGTTATTTATAACATTTTTTGTTTAACGCTTAGTTTAGCGGTAATTAGCGATTTTATGTTTTTTTCTCACGAAAACGCGTAAAAAATAGACTTATTTAAATTTCATCCTGAGCATGCATTTTACGACAAAAATGTATAAATCAAAGTTGTAGGAAATTAAAAGATCTACAACTTTTATGTAGAGCATTTATTTATTTCTGAGCATTCGCTACAGAGCTTAGTTTAGCATGAAAGAGTGTTTTTTTTTTGTATTTTGAAGGAAAACTGAGGTTGATTTTCATTTTGCGTCTTTCACTCATGATTGAAATTAGGCTTATTTTTTGAGGCTAGTTTTTTGTTTATTTCTAATGTTTTATTACTAATGTCAGGTTATATTGTTAATTATTTGCATTGGCAAGAGAAAGTTGTATGAGTGTTTCTCACCAGATTTTTCATTTTAAATTGTTTACTAATGTTTTACCATAGGTTATATAATATTTTGTAATTTACATTTGCAAGATAAAGTCATGGGAGTTCAGTTCAGACCTCCTGTGTAATTAGGTGATTTGAATACGAACGGCTGAAATAGTGGAATATTATCTATGCCCTAATTTAAGTGTCCTAGAAAAATATTAATTACAAAATAATGTCTAGAATAATATTAATATTGAATTGATAAAGTAGATATCCTTTAAGCAAGGCTATTAATAATTATTTTAATCACTGCAATTGTCTGCACCCAATTTTTTTAATATTCTATTAACTATTCATATGCATTAATTAGTGTGCCGTACAAAGGCCTACAACCTCAAATTACATAATTACAATCGGTTTCATAATCATAGACATGATAATCAATAATATTATAATCAATGTGATCAATATGATAATCAATAATATTATAATTTCATAATCATTTGCCCATAACAGGCAGGTGGAGTGTCAAATTATTTACACTCAATCTGTTAGTTGCAGGGCTAAAATAAATAGTTCTGTTTCTTATCACATGGTCAGCCAATTATAAATGACTGAACCATTTAAGAACAGAAGAGGTAGAGGTGTAAAAGACACTAATCAGAGTTATCTCGTCTGAAAGTAATGGATTTCATTATACAGCCAGACCCTGTGGTGAATGAAGTGAAGGTGTCATTTGCAGAGTGGAAAATATGTGCTTTTCAGAGGGCCCGGCATGCTGATAAGCATACTTTTCCACTCAGTGAGGAAGGCAATGGTAAACCACCTCACGCCTCGATTTACTTAGTAAAACCTCTACAGGTTCAAACCAGCCTTTTGGCTGATGACCTAAACAACAACAACAACAATCATAGACACCCGAGTTTGAACCCTTACATCTCCAAAACTATGAGTCGATTTTAACATACTTTACATCAAAATTTGGTTCATTTTATTATACGTCTTTATTTTATTTTACGTCTTTCACTCTGTACCATTGTAAAAGTACAATATTGTACAAACGATGGAAGTTATGGTAATTCCCAATGACTATAACTTCCATTACTCAATTATGCTATTAAATAATGCCTGGGAGAAACCCCCATTGTTAGAGTAAGTTAAATTAAAATAGTTGTTAGACAATAAATTGTAAATTATAGCCAACGGTCAACCATCATTAGGTCGGTGTATTTTCTCCTCTGTGTTTTTGGGCCTTTCTTCCACCTACCAACTTCCAGCCAATAATTGGGGTAGTTCTTTTTCCCGTTGGCCCTCCCGGTTGGTTGAACGGTTGGTGGAGAGGGAGGCTTGTCAACCAGAGGTTTCCTGGTTCGAACCTAGGAAATTCACAATCAGTTCCCTTGGGACTAAAGTGTAAAACAGAGGAGTTAGTGAAAAAGGAGTAGTTGAAAAATTGAGTAGGAGAACAAGGAGTGACGGAGAACAAGGGTGACCAGGAGAACGAAAGAGAAGAAGAAAAGGGAGACATTTAATTCGAGGTAATTCATTCGTATATTTTATTAAGGGTTTTTAATTTCTTGTTTTTATATTAACGTCGCGGCAAAAAGGTTGGCTATATTTTAAAATAGGTTTGGATACTTTTAGGATAATTTTGTATTTAGTAAGTTAATTTATTTGATTGTTTATTTCTCATTAAATATTTACTTTAAATAAGGAGATATAGTCACTTGAGTCACGAGTTTGCCCTTGTTTGCAACGAGGGGTAAAGGGGAAATAGCATCAGTGCGCATGCGCGACTGCTTTAATTTCAGTACACAAACATAACAACTTATATTATACCCAGAGCATAGCCTATACAATATATCGCGGAACCTTTTGTAGGTTAATGGTACGAATATAACTGTTTGATACCGTATACAGAAACGCTAGTTTCTCGAAAATGTGGGGAGACTATTCACAGTGCTGAACAAAATCTAATATGCAGGGTAATAAAATGCTGTGAATTTGAAACTTAACAAAAATGCCTTTCAATGCCTCTTAAAAAAAGCTATGAGCGAGTGTCTAACTACTGTGATGTTTCTCTTTCCACAATTGAAAAATAAAGAAGGAAATTAAAGACGTGAAGAAGCTATTCTTCAACAGTTTTGTTGACACCTGGTAAAAAAGGAAGCGGTTAGTGAGACTGATAGTGAAGACGCCGGTGACCGCGATCGTAAAGAAGGCGATTCATTCGTAGAAAATTTGTTCCAAAGGCATAAGGTAGCTGGTAATTACAGTAAGTCAAACATTTCTAGTCGTGTAATTAAGCTATAGGCTGTATTATAGGTCAGATTTATTTCTTATAAGGATCATGAAGAAAATTTTCTCGGATTAAACCACAGCTTACAAAATTTATGTAGAAACTGCTCGGTAGTAAAATGTACGAGTAGTGCCGCACGGTTGAGGTTGGCAGCACTGTCATATTTTCACTTCCCTTCCTCACAGCCAATCCATACGCAAAAGGCAATCTCGTGACTTCAGTATCTATAGGCTAATATAGACTTTTTACTTTCTCTTGCCTATATGAATATATAGGAAGGAAAGTATTGTTTTCATGTCGATTTTTCGAAATCGAGTTTTCACCGGATCTATACGTTTTCACACCTCCTGAACCCAAAAAACATGTTTTTAGCGATTGGTCTGTGTGTGTGTGTGTGTGTGTGTGTACGCGCGCGTGCGTGCGTGCGTGCGTGCGTGTGTGTGAACAGAATATCTCAAGAACGGAACATCGTACGAACTTGAAACTTGAAACTTAAGTTACGTACCACTACCGGACTCGACACGAACATTTTCATCAAAATCGGTCAACCGGAAGTGGTAGTTTATTCGTGTAATTTTTCACTTTTTTGCGATTTTCTCAAAAACTGGTCCTACGATTTTTTTTAAAATCACCTGGTTTACTCAATTTTTTATTCTCTACAAGATAGGGTAGGCGTCATGTTTACTAAAATTCTGGGTGAGGCTGTTTTCACGTAAAAACGTTGTTTTTTTAAGATTACAGCTTTAATATGCATTTTAGCGCAAAACTTTATATTATAAAAGTTGTAGAGAATTAAAAATTCTACAACTTTTATTTCAAACAATTTTTTGTATAACGCTTAGTTTAGCGGTAATTTGCGATTTTCTGTTTTTTTTCTCACGAAAATGTGTGAAAAATTGATTTTTTAAAGATTTCGGCCTTAGTATGCATTTTACGACAAAAAAGTATATAATTTAATTTATAGAAAATTAAAAGATCTACAACTTTTATTTAAAGCATTTTTCTCAACAGAGCCTAGTTTAGAGAGAAAGAGCGATTTTCCGTATTTCTAAGCCAAACTGAGGTTGATTTTCTTTTTCCATCATTCACTCATGATTAAAATAAGGTTATGTTTTTGAGGTTAGTGTTTTGTTTATTTCTAATATTTTATTAATAATGTTAGGTTTATTATTAATTATTTGCATTGGCAAGAGAAAGTTGTGTGAGTGTTTCACACCAGATTTTTATTTATTTTCTCATGCTCTGTTGACAGAGGTGCCCAAAAATTTAAAAATTATTTTTTAGTTCACATTTAAGTGTTTACCCACCGGACGAAGTTAATGGTGATGTAACTCGTGATTAAAATTAGGTTATGTTTATTGAGGTTAGTTTTTGTTTATTTCTAATGTTATATTACTAATGTTACGCTATAGGCCTATTGTTAATATTTTCCATTGGCAAGAGAAAGTTGTGTGAGTGTTTCACAACAGATTTTTACTTTCTCTTGCCTATATGTTAAATATATAGGAAGGAAAGTATTGTTTTCATGTCAATTTTTCGAAATCGAGTTTTCACCGGATCTATACGTTTTCAGACCCCCTGAACCCAAAAAACATGTTTTTAGCGATTGGTCTGTGTGTGTGTGTGTCTGTGTGTGAACAGAATATCTCAAGAACGGAACATCGTACGAACTTGAAACTTGAAACTTAAGTTACATACCACTACCGGACGCGACACGAACATTTTCATCAAAATCGGTCAACCGGAAGTAGTAGTTTATTCGTATAATTTTTCAGTTTTTTGCGATTTTCTCAAAAACTGGTCCTACGATTTTTTTTAAAATCGCCTATTTTACTCAATTTTTTATTCTCTACAAGATAGGGTAGGCGCCATGTTTGCTGAAATTCTCAGTGAGGCTGTTTTCACGTAAAAACGTTGTTTTTTTAAGATTACGGCTTTAATATAAATTTTAGCGCAAAAACTTATATAATAAAAGTTGTAGAGAATTTAAAAACCTACAACTTCTGTTTCAAACACTTTTTTGTATAACGCTTAGTTTAGCGGTAATTTGCGATTTTCTGTTTTTTTTTTTACGAAAACGTGAGAAAAATCGATTTTTTTAACATTTCGGCCTTAGTATGCATTTTACGACAAAAGTGTATATAATTAAATTTATAGAAAATTAAAAGATCTACAACTTTTGTTTAGAGAATTTTTCTCTACAGAGCCTAGTTTAGCGTGAAAGCGTGATTTTCCGTATTTTTAAGCCAAACTGAGTTCGATTGTCATTTTGCGTCATTCACTCATGATTAAAATAAGGTTATGTTTTTGAGGTTAGTTTTTGTTCATTTCTAATGTTTTAATACTAATGTTAGGTTTATTGTTAATTATTTGCATTGGCAAGAGAAAGTTGTGTGAGTGTTTCACACCAGATTTTTTTAAATTGTTTCTATGTATACATAAATATTGTAGAATTATATATCAATGACCTTCTTAGCAGTTTAATTAGTGTATTTAAGTAATTAACATGTAGTTTATAATTACTAACACACTAAAATAGATAACCGTAGTAGTTCCAGTAGTAGAAAATACAGATGCTCTAAACAGACTGATCTACCCTGGGTCATGAGAACATAATTGGGGGGACTAATTTTCTCACTACGAAATAGGAAAAAACTTAGTTCTTTAATTAGTTGTGTAAAATTAATAAATACGAGGGCGAATCAAATATAAACGGTAATTTTTAAAATTATATTTATTGAATAATATTATACAAAAACTATGCCTTCAACATTTTTCAATATAGTCTCCTGCATTATCGTCACACTTCTGCCACCGATTTGGAAGCTTGAATATTGCCTGTTCATAAAAAAATTGAGGGAGAGTTGTCAACCAATTGCGCACGTGCTTCTCGACATCTTCATTGCTTTCAAATCGTTTTCCTCCAAGTGATTCTTTCAGAGGCGCCAACAAAAAGTAGTCACAAGGGGACAAGTCTGGACTGTAAGGAGGGTGTTCGAGAGTTTCCCAGCCCATTTCTTCCAATTTATCCCTTGTCAACAATGCGGTGTGAGGCCTTGCGTTGTCATGGAGAAGGATGACATCTGTAATGGGCACACCTCATCTTTTGTTTCGGTAACTGGTTTTTGCCGACTGTAGCACCTGGCAGTAGTAAGCCGTATTCACTGTTCGTCGATCGTGAAGAAAATCAATGAGTAGAACTCCCCCTGAGTCAAAAAAAATTATTGCAAGAACTTTTCCGGCTGAGAGACAAGTTTTGGCTTTCACTGGGCAGCCTTCATCCTTCCTTCGCCACTCCTTACTTGCCATTTTCGATTCGGGAGTGTAATGGTGGACCCACGTCTCATCACATGTGACGATGTGCCTCAACAAATCTTCACCTTCTTCTTGAAATCGATGCAGAAGTCTCCCGGCGATCTCCGACCTGACCTGTTTTTGATTTCCGGACAGCAACCTCGGAACCTAATCTTTCTGAAGCCAAGGTAGTCTGTGATTGCAGACTGAACACTCCCGTAGCTGATACCAATTTCTGACGAGATTTCTTGAACAGTTAACCGGCGATCACCTTCAATAAGCTCTCGAACGGCACTAATGTTGTCATCTGTGAGACTTGACCTTGGGCGTCGACGGTGACTTTCGTTTTCAACACGTTCTCGCCCACCCCTAAATTCTCTGGCCCACGTATACACTCGATTCTTAGACAGAGTAGTGTCCCCAAACTGTGCTTGCAAACGAGTAAAAATTTCCGAAGGCCTAATACGTTTATTTGCTAAAAATTTTATGACGATTCGTTGCGCAACAGATGGATGTACCTCTCGCTTGGTCATGGTTGTACTGACGGCAGAACGCAACAATGCTGCGAAGTAAGCTGTTCCCCCCACTCCTATTAAACAAAACAACAACTGCTCACCGCCACATCTGGTCCGAACGTGTTTGGTACAGTCAACAGCAAAATTACCGTTTATATTTGATTCGCCCTCGTAAATTATACGCCAGTCTGGTCTGACTGTTAAAATTGTTAAACAATATTAAAGTTGATACCTATTATCGGTTTCATAATCATAGACACCCGAGTTTGAACCTTTGTATCTCCAAAACGATGAATCGGAATTCAACATATTTTACATCAAAATTTAGCTCATTTTATTCTGCGTTGACCTACAATAGTCCTATATTTTTAATATTGTTTAAAAATTGCCATATCGAGGTTGAAAGACAAAAAGACTCGGTTTTTTTGCTACCGCAACAAATTTCGTGTGTTTAGAGGCGTGTAACTCGATAACTATTTGACCGAAAAGTTTGAAATTTTAACACAATTATATTCTTACAGCGTGTATGAAATTTCAAATTCGTACGTTATTTAAATTTTGATTTATTAACAATATTCTGAACCCTGGCTACCTCGGTAACCGCTCGATCGTTCGTCACGGGCAAACTATCCTTTTATTCAGCGTAAAAAACTTTTTTTTTATTATTTTTTTTTTTTTATTTAACGTCGCATCAACATCAAGGTAATTAGCGACAACGTTGGGGTGTAACTGTGTGTAATGAGGATGAAATGATTTTTTGTAACGTATGAAAATATGCCATGCCTGAGTGGGATTCGAACCCAGGACCGCATGATGAGAGGCGAGCACGTTACCAACTGCGCCAATGCGGCCGGCATAAAAAACTCAGTATAAATATGTTAACATGAAATATGATTAGCAAATATTGTGGTAGAATTTTTTAATTTTGAAAATTAGACTTTGTAATGCGGGGAGGGCTGGGCGCTATTATCCATGTTGCCTGAATCTGTCTACCTGAATTGACAATGCAGTCAGTCAATTCGGGTAGACAGTCGGTCAGGATGTCACGTACACAAAATGGCAACATGGATAGTAGCGCAACCCCCCCCCCCGCATTACCAAATCTATTTTTTTAAATTTTAAAAATTCTACCACAACATTGGCCAATCAATATTGTAATTTATTTACTTATCTGTACTAAGATTTTTACGCTGAATAAAACGATAGTTTATCCGTGTCGAACGATCGAGCGGTTACCGAAATAGCAAGGGTTCAGAATATTGTTAATAAATAAAAATTTAAATTACGTAAGAATTTGAAACTTTGTACACGTTGTAAAAATATAATTGTCTATTTTGTGTAAAAATTTCAAACTTGTTTCGGTCAAATAGTTATAGAGTTTCACGCCTCTAAACGCATGAAATTTGTTGAGGTAGCAAAAAACCGGGTATTTTTGTCTTCCAACCTCAATATGGTAATTTATAACCAACATTAAAAATCTGGTGTGAAACACTCACACAACTTTCTCTTGCCAATGCAAATAATTAACAATAAACCTAACATTAGTATTAAAACATTAGAAATGAACAAAAACTAACCTCAAAAACATAACCTTATTTTAATCATGAGTGAATGACGCAAAATGACAATCGAACTCAGTTTGGCTTAAAAATACGGAAAATCACGCTTTCACGCTAAACTAGGCTCTGTAGAGAAAAATGCTCTAAACAAAAGTTGTAGATCTTTTAATTTTCTATAAATTTAATTATATACACTTTTGTCGTAAAATGCATACTAAGACCGAAATGTTAAAAAAATCGATTTTTCTCACGTTTTCGTGAGAAAAAAAACAGAAAATCGCAAATTACCGCTAAACTAAGCGTTATACAAAAAAATGTTTGAAACAGAAGTTGTAGGTTTTTAAATTCTCTACAACTTTTATTATATAAGTTTTTGCGCTAAAATTTATATTAAAGCCGTAATCTTAAAAAAACAACGTTTTTACGTGAAAACAGCCTCACCGAGAATTTCAGCAAACATGGCGCCTACCCTATCTTGTAGAGAATAAAAAATTGAGTAAAATAGGCGATTTTAAAAAAAATCGTAGGGCCAGTTTTTGAGAAAATCGCAAAAAACTGAAAAATTATACGAATAAACTACTACTTCCGGTTGACCGATTTTGATGAAAATGTTCGTGTCGCGTCCGGTAGTGGTATGTAACTTAAGTTTCAAGTTTCAAGTTCGTACAATGTTCCGTTCTTGAGATATTCTGTTCACACACAGACACACACACACACACACACACACACACACACACACACACACACACACACAGACCAATCGCTAAAAACATGTTTTTTGGGTTCAGGGGGTCTGAAAACGTATAGATCCGGTGAAAACTCGATTTCGAAAAATCGACATGAAAACAATACTTTCCTTCCTATATATTCATATAGGCAAGAGAAAGTAAAAATATAAGACTAGTAAGGGTCAACCCAGAATAAAGTGAGCTAAATTTTGATGTAAAATATGTTGAAATCCGACTAATAGTTTTGGAGATGCTTTGGGTTCAAACTCGGGTGTCTATGATTATGAAACCGATAGTAATTACTGTTTTTACAGTTATAATTATAGTGTCTGCCCATAACTGACAGGTGGAGTGTCAAATTATTTACACTCAATCTGTTCAGTGCAGGGCTAAAATAAATAGTTCTGTTTCTTATTATAAATGGTCAGCCAATTAAATGACTGAATCATTTAAGAACAGAAGAGGTAGAGGTGTAAAATACACTAGTCAGAGTTATCTCTGAAAGTAATGAATTTCATTATACAGCCAGACCCTGTGGTGAATGAAGTGAAGGTGTCATTTGCAGAGTGGAAAATATATGCTTTTCAGAGGGCCCGGTATGCTGATAAGCGTACTTTTCCACTCAGTGAGGAAGGCAATGGTAAACCACCTCACTCCTCGTTTTACTTAGTAAAACCTCTACAGGTTCAAACCAGCCTTTTGGCTGATGACCTAAACAACAACAACAATTATAGTGTAATTCAATTATTTTTTGATGTTCTGTTTTTTATGTTCCAGCAAATTATATAACAGCTTGTAAAAGGAACGATCCTGATTTAGACAAATGTATTGTTGAAAATGGGCAGCTAGCAATTCCTCGATTTGCATTAGGTAAGTACATCATATTTTCATTTTTCACTTGACTCTATATACCGGGTGTCCCACGAATAACCTGACATACTTTAAAGGAGTATTCCTCTTATCAAAATAAAGAAAAAAGTTCACTTAAACATAGATCCGGAATCGCTTCGTTAGCAAGTTACAGCTGGCGAAAATTTTCATCCGGGTTTCACTTCCCCTGCAGAAATGTTTAGAGCATCAATTAAGTTATAAAACTAAACAGATTTTATGTAACACGAGCTGAAAAATTGAAAAAACTGGTCCCAGATCTGTATCTAGAGTAGTTTTTGAGATATCTAACAAAATACACCAAATTTGGTCTTTAAAAACTGTTTTCTTTATGGTTTGAAGTATATTAACTTTGTTAAAAAGGTAACTAACATATACAGTTTTTAAACAAAACTTGTAGAAAATTTAATTTTTAAGAAAATGATGTACAATTGGCCAATAAGAAACAACAAAAATTGTAGAAAATTGGGTATTTATTAAATCAAAAACGGAGAATAAGACAAAAATACACTTCAAAGTATGTCGGGTTACTCGTGGATATCTCATTAGGCGGTCTAGGGTTCGAATCCCATTCAGCCACGGCATATTTTCATACTTTACAAAAAATCATTTCATCCTTCACCGTCTGCATTAGCAGTAATTGCAGAACAGTCAGACGTTAAAACCAAAAACAACAAAAAAACTACTCGTGGGACATGCGGTATATAGGAAGGAACTTTCAAGGATTTACATGACAATTTTTCAAAATCAAGTTTTCACCGGTTTACACGTTTTCAGACCGCTGAACCCAAAAAAAACATGTATTTAACGATTGGTCTGTGTGTGTGTGTGTGTGTGAACAAAATATCTCAAGAACGGAACATCGTACGGAGTTAAAACTTAAAATTTAAGTTAGGTAATACTACCGGACCCGACAGGAACATTTTCATCAAAATCGCTTAACCGGAAGTAGTAGTTAATTTGCGTAATTTTTCACTTTTTTGCGATATTTTTCAAAAACTGGTCCTACGATTTTTTTTTAAATCGCCTGGTTTGCTCAATTTTATATGCTCTACAAGATAGGGTAGGCGCCATGTTTGCTGAAATTCTTGGTGAGGCTTTTTTCATGTAAAAAAAATTGTTCTTTTAAGATTACGGCTTTAATATGCATTTAAGCGCAAAAATTTATACATTAAAAGTTGTAGACAATTTAAAATCCTAAAACTTTTAGTTTAAACATTTTATTGTATAACGCTTAGTTTAGCGGTAATTAGCGATTTTCTGTTTTTTTCTCACGAAAACGTGTGAAAAAGCTATTTAAGATTTCGGCCTTAGTATGCATTTTACGACGAAAGTGTATATAATCAAATTTATAGGAAATTAAAAGATCTACATCTTTTATTTAAGCATTTTTCTCTATAGAGCCTAATTTATTGTGTAAGAGTGATGTTCTGTATTTTTAAGCCAATTGAAGTTGATTTTTATTTTGCGTCTTTCACTCATGATTAAAATTAGGGTATGTTTATTGGGGTTAGTTGTTTTGTTATTTCTGATGTTTTATTACTAATGTTAGGTTATATTTTTAATTATTTGCATTGGCAAGAGAGAGTTGTGTGAGTGTTTCACACCAGATTTTTGATAGGAGCGGAACAAGTGCAGCGAAAGTAGAGGGCACGATTTCTCAAGGGCGAAGGGTTATAGGGCAGTTAAATTCCGTCCTTTGGAATGATAAAATATGGAAAGAGATATAGATAAATATTTATTGTGCAATCCTGGAGAGTGTGTGTACCTATGCTACGGTAGTGAGGGTATTAACAAAAATCTGGTGTGAAACACTCACACAACTTTCTCTTGCCAATGCAAATAATTAATAATAAACCTAACATTATTAATAAAATATTAGAAATGAACAAAAACTAACCTCAAAAACATAACCTTATTTTAATCATGAGTGAATGACGCAAAATGACAATCGAACTCAGTTTGGTTTAAAAATACGGAAAATCACGCTTTCACGCTAAACTAGGCTCTGTAGAGAAAAATGCTCTAAACAAAAGTTGTAGATCTTTTAATTTTCTATAAATTTAATTATATACACTTTTGTCGTAAAATGCATACTAAGACCGAAATGTTAAAAAAATCTATTTTTCTCACGTTTTCGTGAGAAAAAAAACAGAAAATCGCAAATTACCGCTAAACTAAGCGTTATACAAAAAATTGTTTGAAATAAAAGTTGTAGAATTTTACATTCTCTACAACTTTTATTATATAACTTTTGCGCTAAAATGCATATTAAAGCCGCAATCTTAAAAAGAAAATGTTTTTACGTAAAAACAGCCTCAAGCAGAATTTCAGCAAACATGGCGCCTACCCTATATTGTAGAGCATAAAAAATGTAGTAAACCAGGCGATTTAAAAAAAATCGTAGGACTAGTTTTTGAGAAAATCGCAAAAAAGTGAAAAATTATACAAATAAACTACTACTTCCGGTTGACCGATTTTGATGAAAATGTTCGTGTCGGGTCCGGTAGTGATATGTAACTTAAGTTTCAAGTTTCAAGTTCGTACGATGTTCCGTTCTTGAGATATTCTGTTCACACACACACACACACACACACACACACACACACACACACACACACACACAGACCAATCGCTAAAAACATGTTTTTTGGGTTCAGGGGGTCTGAAAACGTATAGATCCGGTGAAAACTCGATTTCGAAAAATCGACATGAAAACAATACTTTCCTTCCTATATATTCATATAGGCAAGAGAAAGTAAAAAGACAGAAGGATCTCCTAAAAGCGGTGAAGATGGATTTCTGTAAGCGGAGCTTGTGGTGTGTCGCGGATCGATCGAATTCCAGATTCTGAAATTAGTACTGATTGACAACGATCGAAATAGGATTCCCTCCCTTCCTCACTTCTTCCGTTCCCGTTCGCACTACGTGCCGGATCGAATACGCACAACACAAATGAGCAATTAATATGAATATCACTTATACTAGATTCTTGTTATCCATAACATTTTGTACAGATTATGTGACCACCAGCAGAAAGTCATTAGTGTTTCCATTATTTTTGTTTACTATTAGTTAGTGTAGTCATAATATATAATAACACAACAAGTTCTTAATTTATAATGTTGACTGTAAATCTAAATAACTGATACGATTTAATTAAATGGAGTAAGCATTATTCTTTATTTACTTGAGAGCAGGTAATATAAATTATGCTTTTACTTCAGTTGTACAGGGTTAGCGACCGTGCAATATTGGTTTTGTAGTCAGTGCAGTTTTATTATGTTTTGGGTTTGATCGGTTGTTCAATATTCAGATAAATTCGTTTCAATTAAACAAATAGTGTAAGTGTAAAATTTGTGATTTAAACAGGTACAGGTTAAATAAGTGCAAATAATAATAAATAATAAAGTAATAATAAGTATGATGTTTTTGAGACAGTGCGTAATGCGAGGTGGCTATGATGAAGTGCGGAAGGGAGAGAATCCTATTTCGAAACTTGTCAAACAGTAGAAGAATCGGTGTTCAAGGAAGTATCATGGATACCAAATCTTGGAAGCAGTTAAAATGGTTTGGCCATTTGCAGAAGTTGGAGGATGGTAGGTGGCCAAAGAGGGTATGGGAGTGGACGCCAGCCGGTAGAAGAAGGAGGGGTAGGCCGGAAGTGAGATGGTTGGATGGGGTGCAGGAGGCAATGTCTTTGCGGCGGTTCTCCGATGGGGACTGGTGAGACAAAGAGAGGCGGTGCTTAACACATTCAATGCTGAGCAATTATGAGTTATCTCTCCGATTAAGCTGATTACTCCTGCAGCGTGTTCTCCGCTTCTTCATGTAGGGCCTACAACTTATGTTACCATTGTAAGCTTTGTAATTTAATTTGATGTAAATGAAAGAAATTAAAACCAGTAATTATTTATAACTGCACTAAAAACCGCAAATTCAATATTTTTACCTTGTACCAAATATTGAAAACAAGTTTTTACGACTATTATAGCAATGAGTAATTACCGAATTTAAACCAATTTATATAGGGTGATTCAAAAAGAGCGCCGGGTTTGATATATCAAATTAAGAGATTTATTTTATTGAAAAACTGAAAATAAATACATCAACAAGTTCATCTTACCTTCCGATTTTATGTATGAAAAATGATGTCATGCATGTGTCCTCCTCTACTGCGGTGGCACGCATCAACTCTGTCCATGAAATTGGATATTACTGCACGACAAGTTTCGACTATGTGGGACAAGTTTCCGTATGTGGGGTTTTCTAAACCCCACATACGGCAGTTCTGTTTATTAACAAAACCGTTTAAGTGGAAGTGCGCCTCATCACTGAAAATGATTTTGTTTGCGAAGGTGTCATCATTCTGCCGTTTTCTCAATACCCAGTCAACAAACTGTTGTCTCTTCTGGTGGTCTGCCACTTTCAAATGTTGCGTCAACTGAGTTTTATACGGGTGATATTGGAGATCGTACCGAAGAATTCTCCGTACAGAAGAACATCTTAAACCCAATTGTTGAGAACGGCGACGTATTGATTTTGCTGGGCTAACAGCCACACTGTCACGAACCAACGCAACGTTCTGCTCAGTTCGGCCAGAACGACGACGTCCAGAACTTTTAAGATCGACTGTTGAACCCGTCTCAAAAAACTTTTTCATGAGCCTGCGAACTGATGATTCATTCGGTGCTTCATACGTCCTAGAGTACCGCGAAGTCGCCTGACAGTAGCCGCATAACTCTCTCCACTCTGGTAAAATGTTTTGACGATTAACACTCGTTGTGCAATAGTAAACTTCTCCATGGTTAGACACAGACTGCGAGAATAGTACACTGCGAACAAGAGAAACTACAACTGAATCGTCAATCGGAATGTTCTCCGAAATAGAAATGAGGTCAAACAATGTTGCCAACCGATAAACAAAAATTTACCAGCCGTTTAAAAACCGGCGCTCTTTTTGAATCACCCTATATTACAAGTCTGTCCATTTATAATCAAAAAAAAAATAAGGAAAAATCCTTGAGATATAAATCCTTGATTTAATCACTGGACAATTATGGTAATAAATTGTATTATAGTAAAACGGATTATCAAATTTTCACACAGGTACGGTTCGCTGCACGTGTTGGAAAATCTTAATGAGATTATGTTAATTAAATATAAGAATTGGATGTTTCATAAATGTTTAAAAATTACTGGAAGAATTTAATTCATAAGGTCTCTCTATAAACAATATTTTCAGTTTTCCCTGTAGCACTAAAATGTACAAATTGTTTTTATCGCTAACCCGTGAACATTACAAATATAACTGCCCGTGAGAAAAGCAGGAACTACGTAAATCAATTCCGGCAAATTATGTCTATTTTTTTTTGTCATGTCTCTCGACTGGTTTGATGCAGTACTCCAAGCTGTACTATCTGGCGCAAGTCGTTTCATATCTACATGCCTGTAACACCTTACATCTTTTATAATTTGCTTTATATATTCTAACCTTTGCCTCCCCCTGCAAATCACTCCCTCAAAATTTACCTCCATTATTGATAGACCTGGATGTCTTAAGATATCCTTTTTTCATCTACTTGCCATAGAACCTCTAAAGTACTTATTTTGTCCACCCACCTAATCTTTAACACTTTCCTATAACACCACATTTTAAAAGCTTCTATCCTTTTCCGTTTTTACAGCCCCTATCACCCACGTTTCACGTTGCAACCACAGTTCACATTGTGTTTATTATTATATTTATTACTTACTTTGGTAAGAGAAATTCGTGTGAGCCTTTCACATCAGATTTTTACTTTCTCTTGCCTGTATGAATATATAAGAAGGAAAGTATTGTTTTCATGACGATTTTTCGAAATCGAGTTTTCACCGGATATACACGTTTTAAGACCCCCGACCCCAAAAAACATGTTTTTAGCGATTGGTGTGTGTGTGTCTGTGTGAACAGAATATCTCAAGAACGGAACATCGTACGAAGTTTAAACTTAAAACTAAAGTCAGAAACCTCTAAAGGACCCGACACGAATTTTTTCATCAAAATCGGTCAACTGGAAGTAGTAGTATTTTCGTTTAATTTTCACTTTTTTGCGATTTCTTCAAAAACTGCTCTACGATTTTTTTAAAAATCACATTATTTACAAAATTTATTATGCTCTACATGATAGGGTAAGCCCCATGTTTGCAGAAATTCTTGGAGAGGCTGTGCTCTCGTAGAGAAAAATGTTTTTTTTTTCAAGATTGCGGCCTTAATATGCATTTTAGGACAAAAGTGTATATATTCAAAGTTCTAGAAAATTTAAAAACCTACAACTTTTATTGCGAACATTTCTTTGTATAATGCTTAGTTTAGCAGTAATTAGTGATTTTCATTCCTTTTTTATAAAAATCTGTAAAATTTGATATTTTAAGATTTCGGCCTTAGTATGCATTTAACGATAAATAGTAGTATATAAAAAAAAATTTCAGAAATTAAAAGATCTAAAACTTTTGTTTTGCGTCAAAGAGTGATTTTCCGTATTATTAAGCCAAACTAATGTAGGTTTTCATCTTGCATCATTCACTCATGTTAAAATAAAGTTAGTTTTTTTGTTAATTACTAATGTTAAGTTATATTGTTCATTATTGGAATTGGCAAAATAAAGTCGTGTGAGTGTTTCACATCAGATTTTTATATTAACGACTGTTTTTATTATCATTATTTCAGGTGAGTCAAAATTTAAAGTTCCATCTTTGGACCCAATGGAAATTACAGAACTGAAAGTAGATCAAGGAAATAACCAAATTGGATTATCGCTGACTTTAAAAAATCTGAAACTTCATGGGATGAGGAATGCTAAATTTCTCAAATCTACGTAAGTTATTACTTTCTCTTGCCTATATGAATATATAGGAAGGAAAGTATTGTTTTCATGTCGATTTTTCGAAATCGAGTTTTCACCGGATCTATACGTTTTCAGACCCCCTGAACCCAAAAAACAT
The DNA here is from genome assembly GCA_035578175.1 of Catonia carolina. Taxonomy (NCBI): domain Eukaryota; kingdom Metazoa; phylum Arthropoda; class Insecta; order Hemiptera; family Achilidae; genus Catonia; species Catonia carolina. The sequence continues at coordinate 9,048,993 of JAQMRL010000017.1, read as the reverse complement.
GTTTTTAGCGATTGGTCTGTGTGTGTGTGTGTGTGTGTGTGCGTGTGTGTGTGTGTGTGTGTGTGTGTGTGTGTGTGTGTGTGTGTGTGTGTGTGTGTGAACAGAATATCTCAAGAACGGAACATCGTACGAACTTGAAACTTGAAACTTAAGTTACATATCACTACCGGACCCGACACGAACATTTTCATCAAAATCGGTCAACCGAAAGTAGTAGTTTATTCGTATAATTTTTCACTTTTTTGCGATTTTCTCAAAAACTAGTCCTACGATTTTTTTTAAAATCAACTGGTTTACTACATTTTTTATGCTCTACAATACAGGGTAGGCGCCATGTTTGCTGAAATTCTGCGTGAGGCTGTTTTTACGTAAAACCATTTTCTTTTTAAGATTGCGGCTTTAATATGCATTTTAGCGCAAAACGTTATGTAATAAAAGTTGTAGAAAATGTAAAATTCTACAACTTTTATTTCAAACATTTTTTTGTATAACGCTTAGTTTAGCGGTAATTTGCGATTTTCTGTTTTTTTTTCTCACGAAAACGTGAGAAAAATCGATTTTTTTAACATTTCGGTCTTAGTATGCATTTTACGACAAAAGTGTATATAATTAAATTTACAGAAAATTAAAAGATCTACAACTTTTGTTTAGAGCATTTTTCTCTACAGAGCCTAGTTTAGCGTGAAAGCGTGATTTTCCGTATTTTTAAGCCAAACTGAGTTCGATTGTCATTTTGCGTCATTCACTCATGATTAAAATAAGGTTATGTTTTTGAGGTTAGTTTTTGTTTATTTCTAATATTTTATTAATAATGTTAGGTTTATTATTAATTATTTGCATTGGCAAGAGAAAGTTGTGTGAGTGTTTCACACCAGATTTTTTTCAATTAGTTTAAATAAGTCGATTGTCCTGGGATCGATTCGGTTTTGTTGAATCCCATGCCAAACTCTTAATGTTGTTTAGGTCATCAGCCGAAAGATTGGTTCGAACTTTTAGAGCACTGGTTCTAAACGGATGTGCCGCGAAAATTCTAAGACTTTGTGATAAAATAAAATTAACCCGTGAGACTGATAGGTTTTAGATTATTAAGTCATTATTACTTCGAACACTAATTCCGAGATCGCACCGATAGACTTGGCTATACAGCCATCTTTTATCCAGAATATTTGAAATTTTTATGACACATTAAGAAAACTTCTAGAGATGTTTTAAAAAAACAACTCCGTTTTTTACGCCAGTTACAGCGAATTTACGAAACATTTGTTGGAATTTATGCAGTCGCGGGTTTTTGTCAAAATTTGGCAATAAATATTTTTTTATTTTTATTTAGTCTTCTAATATAAAAAAGTCTAGCAAAAAATTTGATACACACGAGGTGTGGGTATTAAATAACGAGACTGACGTAAAAATTTTATTTTTATTTTATACATATCACGTCTTATTGTCACCTTCAATATACACTCCTTCTCTATCCCTACAACGCTCCATGCGAATTTTCCATAGTTGGAAACAGTGCTGGAAGTCATTTTCTGTCAGCTCCTTCGGGACACGTGCCGCTTTCTCTTTTACAGCTTCCACAGACTCAAATCTTGTCTTTTTTAAGGTAGATTTCACCTTAGGGAACAGGTAGAAGTGTCATAGTGCAAGATCTGGTGAATAAGCTAGTTGTTCTAACACTGAGATGCTGTACTTGGCTAGGAACCTCTTGACAGATAACGCGGAATGAGCTGGCGCATTATTTTGGTGGAGAACCCATGATTTGTCCTTTCACATTTCGGGGCGTTTTTTCCTTACTCTTTGACATAGTTTAGAAAGTACCTCAAGGTGGTAATATTGATTAATTGTTTGACCTTCAGGAACCCAGTGAAGGTACACAATCCCATGGATATAAAAAAAAAACAATCATCATTGCTTTAAATATTGACTTGCTCATTCGAGCTTCCAACGCATGGATTGTCGCTTCGTTTCCGGATCATATGTAAAGAACCACGTTTCATCACATGTTATTATCTTCTACCCGTTCCCTAAGATGAAATCTGCATTAAAAGGGACACGATTTGAGTCTGTGGAAGCTGTAAAAGAGAAAGCGCCACGTGTCCTGAAGGAGCTGACAGAAGATGACTTCTAGCACTGTCTCCAACAATGAAAAATTCGCATGGAGCGTTGTAGGGATAGAGAAGGAGTTTATGTGTACACTGAAGGTGACAATAAATGATTATGTATAAAATTAAAATTAAATTTTTTACGTCAGTCTCGTTATTTAATAGCTACACTTCGTATAAGTCAAGTGTATATGGATTCTGTGGTAAAATGCTGGCGGAAAAAATTTCTCTCTTTGAGCTGATGTCCTTAACCCATTCCTACATTTATTTGTATGACATGTTTTTTTATGAAAGCACGAAATTTCGTGAACATGTGCATGTAGAAAAAATTATATAAGATAATATTAGAACACTTTAGATCTATTGTGAAGAATGCCTGAAAATAGGCTATTCTACGAATTTCGAAGCGTTTATTTTCTTTTACAGGTCATATTCAATTCAACCGGTTTTGCTACAATAGCAAGATTAAACAATATAGGCCCACCTACCATTTAAGCTTTCAAACGTGGTTATAACTCTTATTTTTAAATGAGATACGGCCTTTACACGATTTTCTTTAACAAAAACCGGAATTGAGTGGTATCCCAACATTCAAAAATCAATAAAAAATTTCCAAAATAGTGTTTCTAAATAGCTTAACTTACTTTCTTACCCATACATTCAGCGACAATTTAACTACAATGTTTATTGGTGTGCGCGTACGATGACGTTCACTATCACACAAACTGTTGAGTACTTACACACTCGTCATTTAACAAAAATATATGGGTTACCCGTCTGTTAAGGGTTAAAACAATTTCACTCAATATTTATTTTAAAAAAAAACAAGAAGAGATAATGAAGAACTTGAACTTATTTTATGGGGGATTTATTATCTTACGCCTTACAACAAAAGATTAGTTAGAGTTATTAATGAAAAACTTGAGCTTGTCGTTTCTTACATAAAAGTTCAATTCTTGGTGGAATTGACACGCATTTCCTGTTCAACTGAGAGTAGTCTTTGATGTTGGCGGCAGTGGTAATATCAGTGGTATTATATGGTGTAAATGTGTGGATCAGAGCCCTAAAATGTAAAAGTTACAAAGGTAGGCTTCTAAGGACGCAGTAGAAACTGGCTCTGAAAATATGTAGTGCTTACAGAACTATATCTACGGAGGCAGCCCTGGTAATTTTGGGGATGCCTCCATGAGATCTAGCGGCGTGCGGGAGGGAAGAGCAGCGATCTGGTGCTTATAAAACGGAATGTTGGAATCGACAACTCAGCAGGTGGCAGAGGAGATGGAGCGAAGCTAGGGTCGGGGAGTGGACAAAGGGTTCATTCCGAATGTCGAGGTGTGGATAAGGAGGATATTTGGTGATACCACCCACGAACTGACGCAGTTGTTAACAGGGCATGGTTGCTTTGGAGCATATTTGTAATGAAGTACCGAAATGTCGACTGTGCGACGGTGAAGAGGAGGAGTCCATTGCGTATATTTTTGAAAAATGTCCCTATTTTGGCCTCAAAAGAATAGAGATATCTAGGAAGATGGGCGTTGTACAGTGGATCCCAAAGAGAGTAGGATCAGCGAAACTGCGGAATGAGGAGAGCTGGAAGTTGGTCCCTCAGTTGGTGATCGGGAGACTACGGGGAGAGGAGACATCTGGAGATCAGTGGGATCATCCTCTCCCACAGTAAATCAATCCTGCCCCGATCTCATAACGTTGGCACACTAATTTCCTGAGCTGGTGATGAAAAAGATGAATGAAAGTGAGGGAGTGAGTGTTGGTCAGTGACATTGAGAGGGGAATTAGGCTATGGTTCCCTTCTATGCCCCGCTGACAGAGTGTAAATTTTTTAACCCGACATTTTCCTTGTAGTATTATATAAACAGTTCCGAGGGAGGTGGAGGGTTCTTTGCTTATGTCGGATCGAGTGGCCAGGCGGCGGGTTTTTGGTTGGTAGGGGGTTGTGGCCTCCTTGGGGCTGGACAAGGACACCTCAATTGAGTTTAACACTACTTCCCCCATCGTGAGGGAGTGAGCATGAGTTTTCCTCGCCGCCTCGGATAAAAAAAACTGAGAGTAGTCTTCAGCGCTTTTTTTTATGTTTGGTAGTGTCAAAAGCCCAGCTCACACAAGTGGTTGAAAAATGTGTTGTTGTTTAGGTCATTAGCCGAAAGTTTGGTTTGAACCTATAGAGGCTTTACTAATTAAACGAGGAGTCAGGTGGTTTCCTGTACCTTCCTCACTGAGTGAAAAGTATGCTTATTAGCATGCCGGGCCCTCCGAAAAGCATCTACTTTCCACCTTGTAAAAAACATCTTCAGTTTATTCACCAAACTATCTAGCTGTATAATACAATACATTACTCGCAGAGGAGATAACTCTTGACTAGTGTACTTTAAACCTCTACCTTTTCTGTTCGTAAATGTTTGTCATATAATTGGATGACCATTATGTTTTTAGCTGTATAATCAGTTCATGAATTATGATCCGTTCCTCATGAAACACCCTGTAAATCTGCTTTATTTTTCAGAACCGACTTGCAGAAAAAATTTGCAATCTATGAGATATTCCATAAGAAGATTGAAATGCTGGGAGATTACACTGTAGATGGAAAAATTTTGGTATTGCCAATTAAAGGAGAAGGAAAATGTAATATTACAATCAGTAAGTATTTCTACTTTCTCTTCCCTATATATGTATATGTATACGTGTGTGTGTGTGTGTGTGTGTGTGTGTGTGTGTGCGTGTGTGCGCGCGCGCGCACGCGTGTGTGTATGTGTCTATGAACAGAATATCTCAAAAACGGAACATCGTACGAACTTGAAACTTAAGTTAGATACCAGTAAAGAACCTGACACGAACATTTTCATCAAAATCAGTCAACCGGAAGTAGTAGTTTATTCATGTAATTTTTCACTTTTTTGCGATTTTCTCAAAAACGGCTCCTACAATTTTTTTAAAAATCGCCTCATTTACTAATTTTTTTACGCTCTATAAGATAGGGTAATCGCCATGTCTGCTGAAATTTATCAAAAGGCTGTTTTCACGTAAAAAAATTGTTTTTTTAAGATTACGGCTTTAATGTGCATTTCAGCGCAAAAATATGTGTAATAAAAGTTGTGGAGAATTTAAATCCCTACAACATCATTTTGTATAACGCTTAGTTTAGCGGTAATTAGCGATTTTTTGTTTTTTAACTCACGAGAACGTGTAAAAATCAATTTTTTAAAGATTTCACTCCTGGCATGCATTTTACAAAAAAAGTGTATAATCAAATTTATAGGAAAGTAACAGATCTACAACTTTTATTTAAAGAATTTTTCTCTACAGAGCCTAATTTAGCGTGAATCAGTGATTTTCCGTATTTTGAAGCCAAACTGAGGTTGATTTTATTTTGCGTCTTTCACTCATGATTAAAATTAGGTTATGTTTATTGAGCTTTTTTTGTTTATTTCTAATGTTTTATTACTAATGTTAGGTTATATTGTTAATTATTTGCATTGGCAAGAAAAAGTTGCGTGTGTTTCACACCAGATTTTTTAAAATCAAAGTTGATGTAAACCTTTATTAACCTGTCAAACATTTAGGTTATACTGCATTGTTGCAGTACAGTGTATTAAATTACTGTATTTAGCGTATTTGATTATCTGAACTAACTAATATCAGAACCGCTCTGGGCCCAATTAGTTCGGTAACCGACGCTCTACTATATTTGTATATTATTTTATGAACGTTCAAACTAATATTTATTCTTTTGTTTTTTGCAGCTGATGTCAATATTGCAATGAACCAGAAATGGGAGCTTATTAAGAAAAATGGCAAAGAATACATGAATATCACAGATTACAAATTAAAAATGACCAACGGAAGAGCTTATTTCAGATTAGAGAACTTATTTAACGGCGACAAAACATTGGGTAAATAATAATAATAATATAAATGTATAATTAAGATCATAATGTACTCGTATATCTTAGAACAGCAGATTCATGAGAAACTTCTCCAAGAAATTTTAAATTAATACATAAGTAAGGGAAGGTGATGGTGGGTCACCGCTGTTTAAAAACAGACACTAAGGAAATAACTATATTGTTTTTGCTGGTTAGGTCATCAGCCGAAAGTCTGGTTTGAACCTGTAGAGGCTTTACTAAGTAAAACGAGGAGTGAGGTAGTTTACAAAATTGCCTTCCTCACTAAATGGAAAAATACACTTATCAGCATGCTAGGCTCTTTCAAAATCATCTACTTTTTACCCTATAAATGACACCATCACTCTTTCACCAAAGGGTCTGGCTGTATAATGAAATTCATTACTCCCAGAGAAGAGTTTACGTCATCAACCAAAAGTCTGGTTTGAACCTCTAGAGGTTTTACCGATTAAAACGAGAAGTGAGGTTGTTTACAATTGCCTTCCTCACAGAGTGGAAAATTATGCTTATCAACATGCCAGGCTCTCTAAAATTCATCTACTTTTTACCCTATAAATGACACCATCACTCTTTCATCAAAGGGTCTGGCTGTATAATGAAATTCATTACTCCCAGAAAAGAGTTTACGTCATCAACCAAAAGTCTGGTTTGAACCTCTAGAAGTTTTACTAAGTAAAACGAGAATTGAGGTAGTTTACAATTGTCTTCCTCATTTGGTGGAAAAGTATGCTTATCAACATGCCAGGCTCTCTAAAATTCATCTACTTTTTACCCTATAAATGACACCATCACTCTTTCACCAAAGGGTCTGGCTGTATAATGAAATTCATTACTCTCAGAGAAGAGTTTACGTCATCAACAAAAAGGCTGATTTAAAACTCTAGAGGTTATACACAGTAAAACGAGAAGTGATGTAATTAACAACTGCCTTCCTCACTGAGAGGAAAAATATACTTATCTGAATGCTAGGCTCTCTGAAAATCATCTACTTTCCACCACATAAAATACCTTCACTTTTTTCACTAAAGGGTCTGGCTGTATAATGAAATTCATTACTCTCAGACCAGAGTTTAGATCATCAACCAAAAGGCTGGTTTGAACCTCTAGAGATTTTACTAAGTAAAACGAGGAGTAGGGTAATTAACAATTGCCTTCCTCACAGAGTGGAAAAAAGCATCTTTTTTCCACTCTGTAAACGAAAACTTCACTTCATTCATTTCAGGGTCTGAATGTATAATGAAATTCATTACTCTCAGAGGAAATAAATCTGACTAGTATCTTTTACACCTCTACCTTTTCTGTTCTTAAATTCTTCAGTCATATAATTGCTGACCATGTGATAAGAAACAGAACTATTTTATACTACTCACACGTACACGTACACACACGCGCGCGCACACACACACACACACACACACACACACATATATATATATATATATATATATATATATATATATATATTTATGAAAATCTTCATTAGGGCCCTCAAGGTTATCATTTTTGAAAATTAAAAAAAAATTGTTGCTATGAACATAAACACATGAATACGCTGTCAAAATTTCATTAAAATCCGTTCAGTAGTTATGGAGGTAGTTGTGGCCTGCACAAAAAACGCTTTGTTTTTATAATATTATTAGTCTATAGATAAAAAAACCTCAAAAATTTTATTTGAGCATTTTTCTCTACAGAGCCTAGTTTAGCGTGAAAGAGTGATTTTCTGTATCATTAAGCCGAACTACGGTTCGTTGTTATTTTGTATCATTCACTCATGATTAAAATTAGGTTATGTGTTTTTGAGGTTAGTTTTTTTTGGTTATTTCTAACGTTTTATTACTGGTGATAGGTTGTTGTTGTTTAGGTCATCAGCCTGGTTGACTGGCTTGAACCTGTAGAAGTTTCACTAAGTAAAACGAGGAGTGAGGTGGTTTACAAGTTTCCTTCCTCACTGAATGGAGTGTACGCTTATCAGCATGCCGGGCCCTCTGAAAAGCATATATGTTCCACTCTGCAACTGATACTTTCACTTCATTCACCACACGGTCTGGCTGTATAATGAAATTCATTACTCTCAGACCAGAGTTTAGGTCATCAGCCAAAAGGCTGGTTTGAACCTTTACAGGCTTTAGTGAGTAAAACGAGGAGTTTGGTAGTTTACAGTTGCCTTCCTCAAAAAGTGGAAAAGTACTATCAAAAAAAAAAAATCTAGAGTGAAACACTCACACAACTTTCTCTTGCCAATACATATAATAAACAATAATCCTAACATTAGTAATAAAACATCAGAAATAAACAAAAAACTAACCTCAATAAACATAACCTAATTTTAATTATATTTGAAAGACGCAAAATGAAAATCGATCTCAGTTTGCCTTAAAAATACGGAAAATCACTCTTTCACGCTAAACCAAGCTCTGTAGAGAAAAATGCTATTAACAAAAGTTGTAGAACTTTTAATTTTCTATAAATTCTATTATATAGCTACACTTTTGTCATAAAATGCATACTAAGGCCGAAATCTTAAAAAAATTGATTTTTCACACGTTTTCGTGAGAGAAAAACAGAAAATCGCTAATAACCGCTAAACTAAGCGTTATACAAAAAAATGTTTGAAACAGAAGTTGTAGAACTTTAAATTCTCTACATTTTTTATTATATACATTTTTGCGCTGTAATACATATTAAAGCCGTAATCTTAAAAAAACACTTTTCTTACGTTAAAACAGCCTCACCAAGAATTTCAGCAAACATGGCGCCTACCCTATCTTGTAGAGCATAAAAAATTTAGCAAACCATGCGATTTTTAAAAAACCCGTAGGACCAGTTTTGGAGAAAATCGCAAAGAAGTGAAAATTTACACGAATAAACTACTACTTCCGGTTGACCGATTTTGATGAAAATGTTCGTATCGTGTCCGGTAGTGGTATGTAACTTAAGTTTCAAGTTTCAAGCTCGTGCAATGTTCCGTTCTTGAGATATTTTGTATACACACACACACACACACACACACACACACACACACAGACAGAGAGAGAGAGAGACACACACACAGACCAATCGCTAAAAACAGGTTTTTTGGGTTCAGGGGGTCTGAGCCGGTGAAAACTCGATTTCGAAAAATCGTCATGAAAACAATACTTTCCTTCCTATATACTTATTCATATACTAGGCAAGAGAAAGTAAAAAAAGTACTAGTATACTTATCAGCATGCCAGACAGCATTTTTTCCACTCTGTAAATGACAACTTCACTTCATTCACTACAGGATCTGAATGTATAATGAAATTCATTACTCTTAGAGGAGATAACTCTGATTAATGTCTTTTACACCTTTACCTCTTCTGTTCTTAAATGATTCAGTCATTTAATTGGCTGACCATGTGATAAGAAACAGAACAATTTATTTTAGCCCTGCGACGGACAGATTGAGTGTAAATAATCTGACACTCCACCTGTCTATTATGAGCAGAATGTTAGGTTATATTATTAATTATTTGCATTGGCAATAGAAAGTCGTGTGAGTGTTTGACACCAGATTTTTCTAATTGTGGTTTCAGATGACGCGGTTATTAAATGTAGTGATTAAATAATTGTTTTTTTGTGTTTACAGGAGAAAATATGAATGCATTCTTGAATGAAAACTGGAAAGAAGTTACAGAAGATGTAGGGCCTGCTATTACACAAGGTTTAGAAGGCGTATTCTCGCAAGTTACGAAAAATATGATGAATGTTGTACCATATGATACCATGTATCCACTATAAATAAATCAAAAAATTTATATTTCCTTGAAAAAAGGACAAAATTTTATAATTTTCATTCATTTAATGTGTTGGTAGTACAAATATGTTGTTAAAAACATGCTAAAGAATATTTTTTAACTTTAAAAATAAATTGGCTTTTTTAAATAGACTTAAGAATAAACTCTTTGTTTGTAAAAGGGTTGACCTTAGTAGTAAAAAACGACAATTGTATTTATTGAAGTCAAAAAAATATTGTATTTAATTAATTTATTTTTCTTAATATATTAAACGTAAAATAAAAAGTAATATTAAAATAAAAAATAAAATATCAAAAATTATAATTGAGTTTGCATTTACCTATTTATTTAAAACATAAACCTACTACTCAGTAAAAAATCTGGTGAGAAACACACACAAAACTTTCTCTTGCCAATGAAAATAATGAACAATGTAACCTAACATTAGTAATAAAACATTAGAAATAAATAAAAAAATCTGGTGTGAAACACTCACACAACTTTCTCTTGCCAATGCAAATAATTTACAATATAATTTAACATTAGTAATAAAATATTAGAAATAAACAAAAAACTAACCTCAATAAACATAACCTTATTTTAATCATGAGTGAAACACTCAAAATGAAAATCAACCTCAGTCTGGCTTAAAAATACGGAAAATCACTATTTCACGCTAAACTAGGCTCTGTAGAGAAAAATACGTATAAATAAAAGTTGTAGATCTTTAAATTTCCTATAAATTTGGTTATATACACTTTTGTCGTAAAATGCATACTAAGGCCAAAATCTTAAAAAAAATCGATTTTTCACACGTTTTCGTGAGAAAAAATCAGAAAATCGCTAATTACTGCTAAACTAAGCGTCATACAAAAAAATGTTTGAAACAGAAGTTGTAGGTTTTTAAATTCTCTACAACTTTTATTATATAAGTTTTTGCGCTAAAATTTATATTAAAGCTGTAATCTTAAAAAAACAACGTTTTTACGTGAAAACAGCCTCACCGAGAATTTCAGCAAACATGGCGCCTACCCTATCTTGTAGAGAATAAAAAATTGAGTAAAATAGGCGATTTAAAAAAAAATCGTAGGACCAGTTTTTGAGAAAATCGCAAAAAACTGAAAAATTATACGAATAAACTACTACTTCCGGTTGACCGATTTTGATGAAAATGTTCGTGTCGCGTCCGGTAGTGGTATGTAACTTAAGTTTCAAGTTTCAAGTTCGTACGATGTTTCGTTCTTGAGATATTCTGTTCACACACAGACACACAGACACACACACACACACACACACACAGGACCAATCGCTAAAAACATGTTTTTTGGGTTCAGGGGGTGTGAAAACGTATAGATCCGGTGAAAACTCGATTTCGAAAAATCGACATGAAAACAATACTTTCCTTCCTATATATTCATATAGGCAAGAGAAAGTAAAAATTAACGTCAATAAACATAACCTAATCATGAGTGAGAGAGACGCAAAATGAAAATAAACCTCATTTTGGCTTAATAATACGGAAAATCACTCTTTCACGCTGAACTAGGCTCTGTAGAGAAAAATTCTCTAAATAGAAGTAGTAGATCTTTAAATTTCCTATAAATGTGATTTTACACTTTTGTTGTAGAATACATACTAAGGCTGAAACCTTTAGCATATAATTTCAGCAGACATGGCGCCTACCCTATCTTATAGAGCATAAGAAATGTAGTAAATTATGTGTATTTTAAAAAATCGTAGAAGCCGTTTTTGAGAAAAATGCAAAAAATTGATATATGGCACAAATAAACTACTACTTCCGCTCGACCGATTTTAATGAAAATGTCCGTGTTGGATGCTCTGGAGATACCTAACTTAAGTTTTAAGTTTCAAGTTCGTACGATGTTCTATTCTTGAGATATTTTGTTCACACACACACACACGCACACACAACACACACACACACGCACACGCACAAATAGACCAATCGCTAAAAACATGTCTTTGGGTCCAAGGGGTCTGAAAACGTGTACATCCGGTGAAAAGTCGATTTCTAAAAAATCGACATGAGAACAATACTTACATTCCTGTATTCAGATAGGCAAGAGAAAGTAAACAAATGAAACTGGTATGGAAACGAAAGAGACAGCTGCCAGCTAACTCCGTAGCTCGTTCTTCAAAGACATGAACATGGAGTGACTTAAGTGCTTCAACTGGGGCCGAAACTAAAGAAGAAAAAGATGAATTAAATAAATAAATACCGTTGAAATCCTTTTGGAAGGAGGTTTTCTTTAGTCCGTAAGTAAACTCATATGTTTAATTTCTCTTGAACTATACAGGGTGTTTCATGCGGAACGGTCATACTTCAGGAACTGATTATACAGCTAAAAATAAGACAAAAGTTACCAATAAACATTGGTCCGAAAACTATTCTTTAGCGAGTTACGGCTAGCGAAAGATTTCGCCTGGAATTCACTTCCCCCTGTGAAATGAATTCATACTTCAATTTTTAAAGCATTAATTAAGGTTGGTAACTAAACAGGTTTTATGCAAAATGAGCTGAAAAATCGAATAAACCCTATCCTACGTCTGTAAGTACAGTCATTTCTGAGATATCTGACAAAATGCGAAAAATGGAATCTCGAAAAACATGTCTTTCTTAGGTTTGAAGTAGATTAACTTTGTTAAATTGGTAATAAACATGTAAACATTTTCGACAAAATTTTTAGAGAATTTAATTCTGAAGAGAATGATATAAAATGGTAGTACAAAAAAAAATCTGATGTGAAACACTCATATGACGTTCTTTTGCCAATGCAAATAATGAACAATATAACCTAATATTAGTAATAAAACATGAGATATAAACAAAAAACTAACATCAAAAACCATAACCTAATTTTAATCATGAGTGAAAGACGCAAAATGAAAATTAACCTCAGTTTGGCTTAAAAATACAGAAAATCACTCTTTTACGCTAAACTAGGCTCTGTAGGAAAAAACGCTCTAAATAAAAGTTGTAGATCTTTTAATTTGCTATAAATATGATTACACTTTTCTGTCATAAAATGCAAATTAAGGCTGAAATCTTCAAAAAATCGATTTTTTGCACGTTTTGGTGAGAAAAAACCAAAAATCGCTAATTAGCGCTAAAGTAAGCGTTATACAAAAAAAATGTTTGAAATAAAAGTTGTAGGGTTTTGAATTCTCTACAACTTTTATTAACACTTTTTTGTGCTTAAATGCAAACTTAAGTCGCAATTTTAAAAAAATAATTTCATTACGTGAAAACAGCCTCTCCGAGAATTTCAGCAGACATGGCGGCTACCCTATCTTGTAGAGCATAAAACATTTAGTAAACCAGGCGATTTTTAAAAAAATCGTAAGACCCGTTTTTGAGAAAATCGCAAAAAAGTGAAAAATGATCCGAATAAACTACTACTTCCAGTTGACCGATTTTGATGACAATGTTCGTGTTGGGTCCGGTAGTGGTGAGTTTCAAGTTTCAAGTTCGTATGATGTTCCGTTCTTGAGATCTTCTGTTCACACACACACACGCGCGCACACACAGACCAATCGCTAAAAACATGTTTTTGGATTCAGGGGGTCTGAAAACGTGTAGATCCTTGTGAAAACTCGATTTAAAAAAATCGACATGAAAACAATACTTTCCTTCCTATATATTAATACAGGCAAGAGAAAGTAAAAATATTCAAAAAAGTTTTTTTTTATTTTATTTAAAGTCGCATCGACAGCTTGTTTATTAGCAACTACTGTGGGTTTTGGTACCTTCACGGTGGTTTTAACGTGTTAAAATTTCCAGACACTAGCCGGGATTCGAACTCGGGGCCTTTCGCTTTGTACGCTTGCGCGCTAGTCACTACGCCACGGAGGCGGTTTCAAAATAAATTATTCCAATTATTTTTGATTGAATTTTTTTTGAAAATGTTCGGTTATCTGAACGTTGGCACTTTATGCATAACTTGTGGACGTCCGGTAAACCGGATATATCACTACGTAAAAGATATCGACGTCCTGTTTTCCGGAAGTTGGTACTGAAAGGGTTAAAGCAGAGCTCCCACGACACACAAACTTGAATTTGTGCCACGCTTTCGTAGTTGCAGTCGCTGGCACGAATGGAGGGAGCTCACCTTCGTGGGTCATAGGCAGTTCACCCAAATTGAAGTGCCAACGAAAACGAGATTTCGTTGATTGTGGGAATCCGGCCATGAAGGAACTCGCCATCGTGAGTTGTGTTGTGGTGAGTTCGGTACAGGAAAACAATCCGGCTGGTCGAACAGCAAGAAAAACGGAAGGAAAAACTAGAATACTTTTGGCTTACCAAATACTCGGCTTACTTTGGCTTACTAGAATATTTTTGGCAGCTCCAGACCGTTCGCTATGGGATTTTGTTCAGTTCTTCGCAATATATACTCAAATTTTTACTTTCTCTTGCCTATATAAATATATAGAAAGGAAAGTATTGGTCTCATGTCGATTTTTCGAAATCGAGTTTTCACCGGATCTACACGTTTTCATACCCCCCCTGAACCCAAAAAACATGTTTTTAGCGATTGGTCTGTGTGTCAACAGAATATCTCAAGAACGGAATCTCGTACGAACTTGAAACTTGAAACGTAAATTATACACCACTACCGGACCCGACACGAACATTTTCATCAAAATCGGTGAACCGGAAGAAGTAGTTTATTCGTGTCATTTTTCACTTTTTTGCGATTTTCTCAAAAACTAGTCCTACGATTTTTTTAAAAGTCGCCACGTTTACTAAATTTTTTATGCTTTGCAAGATAGGGTAGGCGTCATATCTACTGAAATTCTTAATGAGGCTGTTTTTACGTAAAAAATTGTTTTTTTAAGATAGCTGCTTTAATAGAATGCATTTAGCGCAAAAATATACATAATAAAAGTTGTAGACAATTTAAAATCCTACAAACTTTAATTGCAAACATTGTTTTTTGTATAACGCTTAGTTTAGCAGTAATTAGCGATTTTCTGTTTTTTTCTCATGAAAACGTATGAAAAATCGATTTTTTTAAGATTTCAACCTTTATATGCATTTTACGACAAAAGTGTATGTAATCAAATTTATTGTAAATTAAAAGATACACAACTTTTATACATAGCATTTTTCTCTACAGAGCCTAGTTTAGCGTGAAAGAACGTTTTTCTGTATTTTTATGGCAAACAGAAGTTGATTTTCATTTTGCGTCTTTCACTCATGATTAATGTAAGATTATATTTTCTAAGGTTAGTTTTTTTGTTTATTTTTAATGTTTTATTACTAATATTAGGTTACATTGTTCATTATTTACATTGGCAAGAGAAAGTCGTGTCAGTGTTTCACACCAGTTTTTTTAAATTTAATGGTTACTTCTTTTGGTCCGAATCCTGAAATTTGAAGCGTATCAGAGATTCTTTTAGCCGCTGCCATTCTCGTATCTCGGTCTCTGTACTCTACGCTGCTTGCATCATACAAAAGTTGTTCAGCAGTTTGAAGTTCAAGAAATTGAACAGTTTCACTGTGTTGTAATTTGATGGCACGATCTTTAAAGGCACTAGCTGTCATCTTGATAATATCCAGTCCATATGTAACACATTGAGGGGTACGAAAAAGAGGTAGCTGTAAGAAAAGGTGTACGACAAGGATGTTTATTATCACCACTTCTTTTTAACTTGTATATAGAAGAGGCTATAAATGAAGGAAAAATTTGACGCAAGAATAAAAATTCAAGGAGAAACAATAACAATGTTGAGCTTCCTTGATGATATAGTAGTATTAGCAGAGACAAAGAAAGAACTAGAGGATATCTTAAATGGAATGGATGAGATCATGAGAAAGGATTACTTCATGAAAATTAATAAGAACAAAACGAAAGTTTTGTTTTGTGCAGCAGCAAGAGTGGTTTAGAAGAGATGGGAAATGTAAAAGTAGGCAATGAAAACTTACAGGAAGTTGGGGAATTCTGCTATCTAGATAGTAAAATAACAAAGGATGGTAGAAGCACAAGTGATATCAAAAGTAGACTTGCTCAAGCTAGAAAAGCCTTTGAAATGAAAAACAGCTAACTGACAACAAACATTGACTTACAGATTAGGAAAATTTTCTTGAAACACTATGTTTGGAGTGTAGCATCATACGGAAGTGAAACGTGGGTGATAGGGGCTGTAGGAAGGAAGAGGAGCTTTTTAATGTGATGTTATAGGAAAATGTTAAAGATTAGGTGGGTGGACAAGATAAGTAATTTACAGGTTCTTAGGCGAGTGGATGAAAAAAGAAGTATATGGAAGCATCTTACCAAAAGAAGGGATAGGCTAGAGGGGCAGATCTTAAGACATCCAGGTATTGGTCTATCAATAATGGAGGGTAATATTGAGGGAGTGAATTGTAGGGGGAGACAGGTTAGAATATATAAAGCAAATTACAAAAGATGTAGGGTGTTACAGGTATGTAGATATGAAACGACTTGCGTAAGAGAAACAGCTTGGAGAACTGCATCAAACCAGTCGAGAGACTGATGACAAAAAGAATGTAACACTAGAAGAGGTAAACTTCACTACTGACAAATCAAGCACGTTTGATTTGAAACGTGATCCCCTACGACTGACTGTGACGTCAAGGTCAAACTCACATCTCTTCGTTCATACGGATAGTGTTCCACAACAATATGTCACATGATAACGTTTCACGCTCCGTGGGAACACCACTTAATGTTGGCAAACTTAACATGAACACTATATACAAATCAGTAATTATATTATTATAAATATAAATTAAATCTGCCCATAACAGACAGGTGGAGTGTCAAATTATTTACACTCAATCTGTTCGTTACAGGGCTAAAATAAATAGTTCTGTTTCTTATCACATGGTCAGCCAATTAAATGACTGAATCATTTAAGAACAGAAGAGGTAGAGGTGTAAAAGACATTAATCAGAGTTATCTCCTCTGAAAGTAATGAATTTTATTATACAGCCAGACCCTGTGGTGAATGAAGTGAAGGTGTCATTTGCAGAGTGGAAAATATGTGCTTTTCAGAGGGCCCGGCATGCTGATAAGCATACTTTTCCACTCAGTGAGGAAGGCAACGGTAAACCACCTCACTTCCCGTTTTACTTAGTAAAACCTCTACTGGTTCAAACCAAGCCTTTTGGCTGATGACCTAAACAACAAATAAATCAAATAAAAGTTTCCTGAACAGAACTATTAATTTCTACTTTATCATTATGCACAAACAAGCGCCAAAAATAATAATATTACAAGTAATTTATAAAACAAGATAAATTAGTTTTGTTTACGGAAATATTTTAATAAAAAAATTTTTAATGATCCAAGTAGCAATTAATTTATAATCTGCTGGTCATTAATCATGTTAGGGATGTTCCTTGTATTAAATAATTAAATTCTTGTAAATCACATCTATTGGCCTTCAGTTTTTTACTACTTTAACAAAATAAAATCATGTTTCTTTTTTACTTTCTCTTGCCTATATGAATATATAGGAAGGAAAGTATTGTTTTCATGTCGATTTTTCGAAATCGAGTTTTCACCGGATCTATACGTTTTCAGACCCCCTGAACCCAAAAAACATGTTTTTAGCGATTGGTCTGTGTGTGTGTCTGTGTGTGTGTGTGTGTGTGTGTGTGTGTGTGTCTGTGAACAGAATATCTCAAGAACGGAACGTCGTACGAACTTGAAACTTGAAACTTAAGTTACATACCACTACCGGACGCGACACGAACATTTTCATCAAAATCGGTCAACCGGAAGTAGTAGTTTATTCGTATAATTTTTCAGTTTTTTGCGATTTTCTTAAAAACTGGTCCTACGATTTTCTTAAAAATCGCCTATTTTACTCAATTTTTTATTCTCTACAAGATAGGGTAGGCGCCATGTTTGCTGAAATTCTGCGTGAGGCTGTTTTTACGTAAAACCATTTTCTTTTTAAGATTGCGGCTTTAATATGCATTTTAGCGCAAAACGTTATATAATAAAAGTTGTAGAGAATGTAAAATTCTACAACTTTTATTTCAAACATTTTTTTGTATAACGCTTAGTTTAGCGGTAATTTGCGATTTTCTGTTTTTTTTCTCACGAAAACGTGAGAAAAATCGATTTTTTTAACATTTCGGCCTTAGTATGCATTTTACGACAAAAGTGTATATAATTAAATTTATAGAAAATTAAAAGATCTACAACTTTTATTTAAAGCATTTTTCTCTACAGAGCCTAGTTTAGAGAGAAAGAGTGATTTTCCGTATTTCTAAGCCAAACTGAGGTTGATTTTCATTTTGCGTCTTTCACTCATGATTAAAATTAGGTTATGTTTGTTGAGGTTAGTTTTTTGTTTATTTCTTATGTTTTATTACTAATGTTAGGTTTATTGTTAATTATTTGCACTGGCAAGAGAAAGTTGTGTGAGTGTTTCACACCAGATTTTTCTTTTTTAAAGCCTCATAGGACTACATAAGTTCGTCAAACTAAAAAAAAACTCATTTCAATTTTTGCGGTTCAATTTTTCAGTTTTTGGAGTCCTTTCCTGATGTTTCCTTCCTTGAACTTTCTCCAGTATTCCTTCAAACCATCCGATCTTCTCTGCCGTTCCTTGTCAGAATACACAACTTTCTGTCATTTCGTCGGTTTCTGCTGTTCAAGTCTTGTGGTCTCAGCCTGTGGTAATTTCCGGATTTTGTCTTGAGGTCCTCAAGTGAGATTGGGAGTCCGTTTATGTCCTCCTTAATTTCCCTGATCCAGTGGGGCTGAGTTTTTCTGTTTAGGAAAAAGTTGATGATTTGTTTTGAGATTCTGGAAGAGTCGGTCCTCAAGAGATGTCCAAAGAAGGAAATTCTCTTTTTCCTCATCTGGTCTGCCAGAGGTTCTGTATTTCTGTATACTTCTTCTTTCAAGACGGGTTTCCATATCCCATCAGAGAAACATATTTTGTTCAGGCATCTCCTGATGATCCGACGCTCCAATTTTGAGATTCTGTGCTCCGTGTTTATCTTCCTGTGACTGAAGATTGTTTCGCTGCTGTATGTGATCTCCGGAAGAATTACGGTGTTGTAATGCCGGAGTTTTGAATTTATTGAAAGACACTTTTTATTGTAAACATTTTGTGTGTGTTTTGCGGATTTTGCGAGTTTGTTGAATCTTTCTGTCCAGTTAAGTTTCTCATAGTTATTTCCTGTGATGTTTTCACCCAGATATTTGAAGATATATAAAACATTGTTTTATATCATTAGGTTTTATTTGACAAGTTGGTGTAACCATAATGAGGGTCATCTTGATTGTATTATGATAAACTGTATTTGGTTCGTAAGAATCTAGTGTGTAACGCCCGCACGACTTTTTCTTGGCAATGTAAATAATGAACAAATAACCTAATTATAATCATGATTGAAAGACGCAAAATGAAAATCAACCTCGGATACTTTCTAAACTACGTCAAAAAGTAAGGAAAAAACGCCCTGAAATGTGGAAGGACAAATTATGGGTTCTCCACCAAGACAATGCGCCAACTCATTCAGCGTTATCTGTCAAGAGGTTCCTAGCCAAGTACAGCATCTCAGTGTCAGAACATCCACCTTATTCACCAGATCTTGCACCATGTGACTTCTACCTGTTCCCAAAGGTGAAATCTGCATTAAAAAAAGACAAGATTTGAGTCTATGGAAGCTGTAAAAGAGAATAAGGCACGTGTCCTGAAGGAGCTGATAGAAGATGACTTCCAGCACTGTTTCCAACAATGGAAAATTCGCACGAAACATTGTAGGGATAGAGAAGGAGTGTATATTGAAGGTGACAAGTAATTATGTATAAAATTAAAATAAAATTTTTTACAACGTCAGTCTCGTTATTTAATAGCCACACCTTGTATAGTCAAAAAAAAATCCTCGAGTAAGGATTTCCTTAAAGATCAA
Organism: Catonia carolina; assembly: GCA_035578175.1. Taxonomy (NCBI): domain Eukaryota; kingdom Metazoa; phylum Arthropoda; class Insecta; order Hemiptera; family Achilidae; genus Catonia; species Catonia carolina. Next base: position 9,029,297 of record JAQMRL010000017.1, on the reverse strand, counting down.
ATACAATAAAGTACTGTGAGAAAAACAAAACGTTTTTTATTTTATGTTTAGAAAAAAAACTGTAAGATATTAATAACAGAAGTGAACTTTAGTGAAGTGAATTTCAGTTAATCTTTTCCCGTTACATATTTATATATAATTGCCTTGAATTCTTCTGAACATATACCTATTAATAAAAAAATATGTTATAAAGTTTCAGTAATATTTATTATGTAGGAAAGAATTATCATTGCCGGAAGTAAAGAACATGTTGATGTAGTTCCGTTAAAACAAGAAATTGCATTATACGAAGTACGACAGCCGTTTTTATAATCAACCTCTGATATGTCATAAATAAAAAAACAAGTGAATATAGAAAAATCTTGTGTAAAACACTCACACGACTTTCTCTTGCCAATGTAAATAATTAAATTACAACTTATGTTGGATTATGAGGGAATGACGGAAAATGAAAATCTACATCTTCTCTTAGACTTAAAAGTACTGGAAATCTGTTAACTTCCGCTGAACTAGGCTCTGTTGAACAAAATGCTTAAATTAAAAATTATGGATTTTTTACTTTCTCTTGCCTATATGAATATATAGGAAGGAAAGTATTCTTTTCATGTCGATTTTTTCAAATCGAGTTTTCACCGGATCAACACGTTTTCAGACCCTCTGAACCCAAAAAACATGATTTTAGCGTTTGGTCTATGTGGGTCTAAGAACAAAATACCTCAAGAACGAAACATCGTATGAAGTTGAAACTTGAAACTCAAGTTGTATACTACTACCGGACCCGACACGAATATTTTTATTAAAATCGGTCAACCGGAAGTAGTAGTTTATTCCTGTCTTTTTTTTAGTATACCTCTTAGTTTAGCGGTAATTAACGATTTTCTGTTTTTTCTCACGAAAACGTGTAAAACATCGATTTTTTTAAAGATTTCGGCCTTAGCATGCAGTATTAAGACAAAAGTGTATAATCAAATTTATAGGACATTAAAAGATCTACAACTTTTATTTACAGCATTTTTCTCTACAGAGCCTAGTTTAGAGTGAAAGAGTGATTTTCCGTATTTATAAGCCAAACTAAAGTTTATGCGTCTTTCACTCATGATCAAAATTAGGTTATGTTAATTGGGGTTAGTTCTTTTGTTCATTTCTAATATTTTATTACTAATGTTAGGTTATATTGTTAATTATTTGCATTGGTAAGAGAAAGTTGTGTGAGTGTTTCACACCAAATTTTTTTAAATTTTTTGTTTAACGTCCGACTGTACTCCAATTACTGCTAATGAAGACGGTGAAGGATGAAATGATTTTTTGTAACTTATGAAAATATGCCGTGTCTGAATGGGATTCGAACCCAAGACCGCATGATGAGAGGCGAGCACGTTACCAACTACGCCAATACGGCCGACAAATAAATGCTTATCGTAGGGTCTGGCATACTGATAAGGATAATCTACTTTTCCACTCAGTGAGGAAGGCACTTGTAAACCGCCTCACCCTTATTACTTTCTCTTGCCTATATGAATATATAGGAAGGAAAGTATTGTTTTCATGTCGATTTTTCGAAATCGAGTTTTCACCGGATATATACGTTTTCAGACCCCCTGAACCCAAAAAACATGTTTTTAGCGATTGGTCTGTGTGTGTGTCTGTGTGTGTGTGTGTGTCTGTGAGTCTGTGTGTGAACAGAATATCTCAAGAACGGAACATCGTACGAACTTGAAACTTGAAACTTAAGTTACATACCACTACCGGACGCGACACGAACATTTTCATCAAAATCGGTCAACCGGAAGTAGTAGTTTATTCGTATAATTTTTCAGTTTTTTGCGATTTTCTCAAAAACTGGTCCTACGATTTTTTTTAAAATCGCCTATTTTACTCAATTTTTTATTCTCTACAAGATAGGGTAGGCGCCATGTTTGCTGAAATTCTCGGTGAGGCTGTTTTCACGTAAAAACGTTGTTTTTTTAAGATTACGGCTTTAATATAAATTTTAGCGCAAAAACTTATATAATAAAAGTTGTAGAGAATTTAAAAACCTACAACTTCTGTTTCAAACATTTTTTTGTATAACGCTTAGTTTAGCGGTAATTTGCGATTTTCTGTTTTTTTTCTCACGAAAACGTGAGAAAAATCGATTTTTTTAACATTTCGGTCTTAGTATGCATTTTACGACAAAAGTGTATATAATAAAAGTTATAGAAAATTAAAAGATCTACAACTTTCGTTTAGAGAATTTTTCTCTACAGAGCCTAGTTTAGCGTGAAAGCGTGATTTTCCGTATTTTTAAGCCAAACTGAGTTCGATTGTCATTCACTCATGATTAAAATAAGGTTATGTTTTTGAGGTTAGTTTTTGTTCATTTCTAATGTTTTAATACTAATGTTAGGTTTATTGTTAATTATTTGCATTGGCAAGAGAAAGTTGTGTGAGTGTTTCACACCAGATTTTTTTTACTTAGTAAAACGTCTAGAAGTTCAAACTAGCATTTTGGTTAATGAAACAACGCAAAGCCTCAAAATTAGTTACAGTAATTTACAAATTTATCACCGTATAAATTGAAGATTTGTGAGATAAAAATAATGTTTTGGCATACCGTGTATTAAGGGGAGCAGACCATTTTCATTATCCCTATACTTGCAATACTAACTTAGGTAGGATTTTTTGTACGAACCGTTAAAGCTACAAAGCTGAGCTTTGGCACACCTATCTACAGTACCTTTTTACAAATTTGTACCAGAGCTTTTTCATTTATCTTTATTTAATCAAAAAATTATTTTTATTCTCAAAAAACGTTCAAATGTAGCCCATATATTTTTAATGAAAAAGACACCAAAAAAATAAAAACTCCAAAGTTTTTGAAATACCTCTGGAGTATATACACACCTTAGTACTTAAATGTATTGTGCGAAAATACACACTTTTATGTGGGATGGTTCCTGAAATAAGTGTACCTAAAGTCAAAAAATACAATACGCGGAAAATGCGGATATAGTAAAAGCATAATATCGTACAGAAACACCTATTGCCAATTGGAATTAACTTCCAAACAAAAAAACACCAATACTTATCTTGCTTTATTGCTGATTCCTATGCGTTCTAGAAATTATTGTTTTTATGTGAACGTGATCTCCGTAATGTTAGAGCAGTAACATATTATATATTAATCTCAATTTACAAGAATGAAAACGTGAAAAATATCAAAATAAACACTACGTACCCCATCAACGTAAAAATATAATTTTTCTCAACAGAAGAAGCAATGAATGTCATGTTATATATCAATTTAAATAGGGGTAAACGATCTATCAATATATAGTAAAATTGAAAAATCAATATTTTTTTATTAAAATCGGTCTGCTCGCCTTAAGAGTGTTATGGTTTTCCTCAAAAACCTTACAACTAGCTTAACAAGACATTTTAATGAAGTCGTAATAAAACAGCTGGTATTACTATAGGGTGATTCAAAAAGAGCGCCGGTTTTGATATATCAAATTAAGAGATTTATTTTATTGAAAAACTGAAAATAAATACATCAACAAGTTCATCTTACCTTCCGATTTCATGTATGAAAAATGATGTCATGCATGTATCCTCCTCTACTGCGCTGGCACGCATCAACTCTGTCCATGAAATTGGATATTACTGCACGACAAGTTTCGACTTTCATTTGCCCGATAACCCGTCGAATTTCCTCCTTCAAGTCATTGATGTTTCGGGGTTTATTTGCATACACCAATGACTTCAGATGACCCCAAAGATGAAAGTCACAAGGCGTCAAGTCACACGACCTTGGTGGCCATTGATGGTCGGAATTACGAGAAATGATGCGATCCTGGAACCATTCACGGAGCAACAACATTGTTTCTCGTGCAGCAACTGAATTTTATACGGGTGATATTGGAGATCGTACCGAAGAATTCTCCGTACAGAAGAACATCGTAAACCCAATTGTTGAGAACGGCGACGTATTGATTTTGCTGGGCTAACAGCCACACTGTCACTAACCAACGCAACGTTCTGCTCAGTTCGGCCAGAACGACGACGTCCAGAACTTTTAAGGTCGACTGTTGAACCCGTCTCAAAAAACTTTTTCATGAGCCTGCGAACTGTTGATTCATTCGGTGCTTCATTACGTCCTAGAGTACCGCGAAGTCGCCTGACAGTAGCCGCATAACTCTCTTCACTCTGGTAAAATGTTTTGACGATTAACACTCGTTGTGCAATAGTAAACTTCTCCATGGTTAGACACAGACTGCGAGAGTACTACACTGCGAACAAGAGAAACTACAACTGAATCGTCAATCGGAATGTTCTCCGAAATAGAAATGAGATCTAACAATGTTGCCAACTGATAAACAAAAATTTACCAGCCGTTTAAAAACCGGCGCTCTTTTTGAATCACCCGTTATATTAATTTTATTACGTCTGAACATTAATGCGCAGTACGCTATAATTAACATGATTAAAAACAAAAAAGTATCACTGTCGGGATACAACAAAATGTAATATGCCAAAATGTTATCTCAAACAAAATAAATAAATAAGCTCTTTCTTGGGATAATTAAGTTAAAAAGGTGTATTTAAAAGTCAAAACTTCAAGGTAATCTGTCTTTTAGATTCACTTTTTAATTATATTTCATTTTAAAAATAGATGTATATAAATAAACTTGAATTAGGGCCAGTAATTTGATCATCTGGTGGGAAATTGCTACATTATTTTAATTTCTTTGGTCGTGTGAACTTCTTGTAAGAAGAAATCAGTTGACAGCCAGTTATGATGTAACATAAAAAACTTAATTCTTGATGAGCACAATAATTATTGTATATATTCTGGTGTAACAGATGTTTCAAAAAATATAAAGTGAAACACTTACACGACTTCGTCTTTCCAATGTAAATAATAAAATATATAGGCATACAAGGTGATTTAGGAAGTTTTACCGGGGTTTTAGACTTTTCTGTGTTTATTGGTAATTTAACAAATTTATTGTAGTTCAAATCTAAAAAAACTTGATTTTTGATGAAATTTTTTACTTTCTCTTGCCTATATGAATAAATAGGAAGGAAAGTATTGTTTTCATGTCGATTTTTCCTCGGATCGACACGTTTTCAGACCCCCTGAATCCAAAAAATAAGGTTTTAGCGATTGGTGTGCGTGTGTGTGTGCGTGTGTGTGTGAACAAAAAAATATCTCAAGAACAAAACATTGTACGAACTTGAAATTTAAATTTTGTTCGACTAAAAGACCCGACACGAACATTTCATCAAAATCGGTCAACCGGAGGTTATAGTTTATTCGTGTATTTTTTCACTTTTTTCCGATTTTCCAAAAAACGGCTCGTAAGATTTTTTTAAAAATCGCCTCATTTACTAAGTTTTTTATGCTCTTCAAGATAGGGTAGGTCCCATGTCTGCTGAAATTCTTGGAGAGGCTGTTTTCTCGTAAAAATTTTTTTTTTATTACGGCTTTGATATGCATTTCAGTGAAAAAACGTATATAATAAAAGCTGTAGAGAATTTAAAATCCCACAACTTTTATTTACAGCATGCTGAAATCTTGAAAAATCGATTTTTTTTACACATTTTCGTGAAAAAAGCAGGAAATAGCTAACTACCGCTAAACTAAGCGTAATACAAACAAAAAAGTGGTTTTAAAATTAACATAATATAAATAAAAGAATTAAAATTTTCCTTTAATTTTTGAGGTTACTATATTTCCTGTTGCAACAAAACATTAAGATATATGCGATTTAAAAAACAAACTTTAAGACATGTTTAAAATAAAAATTGGAGACGTTTAAATTGTCTACAACTTTTAATTTATACATTTTTGCGCTAAAATGCACATAAAGGCTGCAATCTTAAAAAGACCGGTTTTTGCTTCGAGAGCACAGCCTCCCCATCAATTTCAGCAGACATAGCGCCTACCCTATATTGTAGAGTATAAAAAATTTAGTAAATGAGGCGTTTTTTAAAAAAATCATAGGAGCCGTTTTTGAGAAAATCGCAAAAAACGTGAAAAATGACACGAATAAACTACTACTTCCGGTAGATCGATTTTGATTAAAATGTTCGTATCGCGATCCATAGTCGTACTTTCAATTTACGATGTTCCGTTCTTAAAATATTCTGTTTTCACACACGCGCGCGCGCGCGCGCGCGCACGCACACACACACACACACACACACACACACACAGACCAATTGCAAAAAACATGTGTTTGGGTTCAGAAGACTGTAAATGTGTATTTCCAGTAAAAACTCAATTTGGAAAATTTGACATGAAAATAATACTTTCCTTCTCGATATATTAATGTAGGGCATAAGAAAGAAAAAAGTAGTTTTAAAATTAACATAATATAAATAAAAGAATTAAAATTTTCCTTTAATTTTTGAGGTTACTGTATTTCCTGTTGCAACAAAACATTAAGATATATGCGATTTAAAAAACAAACTTTAATTGGATGTTAACATTTTTATATCCGTTTGCAAAGAATTTGCAATTTAATGTGCAAAAAAATCGTCTGATAGGCCTATATTGATAAAAATTGGCAATATATAACACTTGATGTTCTTGAAAGTTTAAGGTTACGGTCAATATTCTCGTGCACAAATATTTAATTTATTTTAAATTTAATACCAATTAACATAACCTAAAAATATATTAACTATGCCCTCTAAATTATTTATTGTACAAATATTAAACAACAATCTTGTGTGAAACTTTCACATGACTTTCATTTACCAAAGTGAATAAAAATTAAATCTATGTTTAATCATTAGTACACATTGTAAAATGAAAAATCTAGTGTGAAATACTCACGCAACTTTCTCTTGCCAATGCAAATAATGACCAATATAACCTAACATTAGTAATAAAACATGAGAAATAAACAAAAAGCTAACCTCATTAAACATTACCTAATTTTAATCATAAATGAAAGACGCAAAATGAAAATCAACTTTATTTAGACTTAAAAATACGGAAAATCACTCTTTCACGCTTAATTAAACTCTGAAGAGAAAATTGATGTGAATAAAAGTTGTAGATCTTTTAATTTACTATAAATTAAATTTTATACTTTTTGTCGTAAAATGCATACTAAGGCTGAAATTTAAAAAAAAGAAATTTACACTTTGTTTGTGAGAAATAAGCAGAAAATCGCTAATTAGGCCTACTGCTAAACTAAGCGTTATAGATGAAAATATTTGAAATAAACGTTGTAGGATTTTATTATAAATTTAATTATATACACTTTTGTCGTAAAATGAGTACTAAGGCCGAAATCTTAAAAATTCATTTTTTTACAGATTTCCATTAAAAGAAAACAGAAAATCACTAATTACTGCTCAACTAAGAGTTATACAAACAATTTTTTTAATAAAAATTGTAGATTTTTAATTTGTCTACAAGTTTTGTCATATACACTTTCGCCCTAAAACGCTTTTTAAAAACGCAATCTTAAAATAATAAGTTTTTTTTTCTATGGCAGGATAGCCTCCCCAAGAATTTCGGCAGACATAGCGTCTACCTTATCTTGTAAAGGGTACAAAATGTAGTAAATGAGGCGATTTTTAAAAAAATCGTAGGGCAGTTTTTGAGAAAATCGCAAAAAAGTGAAAAATGACACGAATAAACTACTACTTCCACTTGACCGATTTTGATGAAAATGTTCGTGTCGCGTCCGATAGTGGTATGTAATTTATGTTTAAAGTTTCAAGTTCGAACGTTCTTGAGTTATTCTGTTCACACACACTTACACACACGCGCGCGCGCACACACACACACCAATCGCTAAGAACATGTTTTTTTGGGTTCAGGGAGTTTGAGAACGCGTAGATCCGGTGAAAACTCGATTTCGAAAAATCGACATGAAAACAATACCTACTTTCTTTCATATATTCATATATGCAAGAAAAAGTAAAAAACAGAATAATTTTTTGTAGCTCTGTAACTAGCAGATCGAGTGCAAATAATTTAACACTCCTCCTGCTAAATAATAAAACACTTTTTTAAAAAAAATAATAAATTATTATTATAGTGTAAATTAATTCGCACCAGTAGGCTATTTTTATAATTTTAAACAACTAAAACATAATAGCAAATTTCGGCAAATCATTAAAAAATATGTACGTCATATTTCTTGATAATAATTTATTACTTCTTAGGAAATTTACTCATCCTAATTACCAAACAAATTAATTTTTTTTTCAAATCTGCCAACGTCATTAGAGTTAACATCCATAATGTAGGCCTATATAAATAAAAATAAAAACAATAATAAATAAAAGTTATTTTTACTACACAAATAATTATGCAAAGGAAGTAGAATTAATTTATTCCCAGGTATTAACAATAATAACATTATTATTATTATTATTATTATTAATTTTCAACATTTTTTTATATATTAATATATTTTTATCGGTGTTTTCCTTCCTGATTAAGTTATATTGTACAAATAAATAAAAATTTATCCACTGATTAACATGGATTATAAATGTTAATAAATGCAACCTAACCTAACTTAATACAAGGTAAACTGGAGATATATTTTATTTTATTTTTTCTATTATTTTTATTATTATTATTTTATATTTTTATTTATTATCCTTTTAATACTTATTCAGACCCACATATTTATAAAATTGTTTTTTCCTTTTTTTGTATATATTTTTATTTCATTTACTTTGAAGGTATTTGTTTATTGTAGTATATAAAGTATATATAAATACGAGCTGTATAAGACATTCGTTGACTTGTTTCTCAATTACTAACATTACTTTGAGATTTACTCTCGTTTTAAATCATCAATATGTCTTTATTAAATAATTATTTTAATAGTTTTATTATTTTAGTTTTTATTTTTATTATTGGTAGCAATTGTAAACCAAGTAAGTGTTATTTTATTATTTATTTTTATTATTTTTTATTTTTTGTTTTATTAGGGTGTACATTGAAAAATGTATTGTTGTTATTTTTTTCATAAAAATCGGTCAATTTGAAATAGTAGTTTATTTGTGTGAAGTTTTCTCTAAAACGGTTTTTAAGATTTTTTAAAAATTTTCTTATTTACAAAAATTTTGTGTTTATATGATAGGGTACGTCTGTTGGGGTTGAGTTTAACTCTTGTTTCAAATCATCAATATGTCTTTATTAAATAATTATTTTAATAGTTTTATTATTTTAGTTTTTATTTTTATTATTGGTAGCAATTGTAAACCAAGTAGGTTTTATTTTATTATTTATTTTTATTATTTTTATTTTTTTGTTTTATTGGGGAGGTTTTATTGGGGTGAAAATTAAAAATGTTTTGTTTTTAAATTTTTTCATTAAAATCAGTCAATTTGAAACAGTAGTTTATTCGTGTCTGAAGTTCTCTAAAACAGTTTTTAAGATTTTTTTTAAATTTACAAAAATTTGGGTTTATATGATAGGGTACGTCTGTTAGGGTTGAGTTTAACTCTCGTTTCAAATCATCAATATGCCTTTATTAAATAATTATTTTAATAGTTTTATTATTTTCGTTTTTATTTTTATTATTGGTAGCAATTGTAAACCAAGTAAGTTTTATTTTATTATTTATTTTTTGTTTTATTGGAATGTAGGCTACATTGATAAATGTTTTGTTTTAAAAATTTTTCATCAAAATCGGTCAATTTGAAATGGTAGTTTTTTCCTGTGTGAAGTTCTCTAAAACGGGTTTTAAGATTTTTTTTTTTATTTTATTTTTTATAAAAATTTTCGTGTAAATACGATAGGGTTAAAAACGGTATGTCTGTTGAAATTCTTGTGGAGTGGGCTGTGATCTCGTGGTAAAAAATATTTTTTGTTTTATTGGGGGGCTTTGAAAATGTTTTGTTTTTTAATGTTTTCACAAAATCGGTCAATTTGAAATAGTATTTTATTTACGCGATTTTTTATTTTTGTGAAATTTTCTCAAAAACAGTTTTTACGATGTTTTTTAATTTTCATTTACTACGTTTTTTTATTATTTATTTTTATTGCTTTTTTGTTTTATTATAGCGTGAAAATATTTTGTTTTTAAAAATTGTTCATCCAAATCGGTCAATTTGAAATATTAGTAGTTTATGCGTGTGCAAAATTTTCTCAAAAACTGTTTTCAAGATTTTTCTTTTAAACTTTCTTATTTACAAAATTTTTTGTGTTTATATGATCGGGTATGCCCGTTGAAATTCTTGGGGGAGGGGAAGGCTGTGAATTCGTGGTAAAAAATATCCATTTAAAAATGGCAGCCTAAACTCAAAAATATGCGTTTTCACATTATTATTATTATTATTATTATTATTATTATTATTATTATATAATATTTTTGTTTTACTTGGGAGAATTTTGAAAATGTTTTGTTTTTAAAAATTGTTCATCAAAATCGGTAAATTTAAAATAGGATTTTACGCGATTTATTATTTTAGTGAAATTTTCTCAAAAACAGTTTTTACGACTTTTTTAAATTTTAATTTACTACGTTTTTATTTATTATTTATTTTTATTACTTTTTTTTGTTTTAATGGGGTGTACCTTGAAAATATTTTGTTTTTAAAAGACCCTGGGGTGAATGAAGTAAAGGTGTCATTTTCAGGGTGGAAAATATGTGCTTTTCAGAGGGCCCGCAGTGAGGAAGACACTTGTAAACCACCTCACTCCTCGTTTTACTTGATAAAACCTCTACATGTTCAAATGATTAGCCTTTCGGCTGATGGCCTGAACAAGAACGAGTGTCTACCTTCTTTTTCAAATTGTCACTTCAAATAAACGTAATGGGTTTCTGTTTACTATGCACTAGTGAATCAAACCCAATTCATAACAGAAAATAAAATAACCGCTTTTTTTTATTGAAAATCATATCTCTGTAATTTTTATACATTTGCTGTCAAATTATAGATTTAATGAATCGTTAAAATGTATCAGAATTGTTTTTAAATGTTCCATCAAAAATTATTTTTTGGCCACCTTCGTAGTGTAGTGGTAGCGCTCTGGCCTACATCGTGGTGGTCCCGGGTTCGATTCCCGGGTAGAGTCTGGATATTATAACAAGTCAAAATTGAACGGTCAATATACATAATCCACCACCGTAGTCGCTAATAACCAAGCTGTTGATCCGACTTTAAACAAACTAAAAAAATCTGGTGTGAAACACTCACACAACTTTCTCTTGCCAATGCCAATAATTAACAATAAACCTAACATTAGTATTAAAACATTAGAAATGAACAAAAACTAACCTCAATAAACATAACCTTATTTTATTCATGAGTGAAACACTCAAAATGAAAATCAACCTCAGTCTGGCTTAAAAATACGGAAAATCACGCTTTCACGCTAAACTAGGCTCTATAGAGAAAAATGCTCTAAACAAAAGTTGTAGATCTTTTAATTTTCTATAAATTTAATTATATACACTTTTGTCGTAAAATGCATACTAAGACCGAAATGTTAAAAAAATCGATTTTTCTCACGTTTTCGTGAGAAAAAAACAGAAAATCGCAAATTACCGCTAAACTAAGCGTTATACAAAAAAATGTTTGTAATAAAAGTTGTAGGTTTTTAAATTCTCTACAACTTTTATTATATAAGTTTTTGCGCTAAAATTTATATTAAAGCCGTAATCTTAAAAAAACAACGTTTTTACGTGAAAACAGCCTCACCGAGAATTTCAGCAAACATGGCGCCTACCCTATCTTGTAGAGAATAAAAAATTGAGTAAAATAGGCGATTTTAAAAAAAATCGTAGAACCAGTTTTTGAGATAATCGCAAAAAACTGAAAAATTATACGAATAAACTACTACTTCCGGTTGACCGATTTTGATGAAAATGTTCGTGTCGCGTCCGGTAGTGGTATGTAACTTAAGTTTCAAGTTTCAAGTTCGTACGATGTTCCGTTCTTGAGATATTCTGTTCACACACAGACACACACACACACACACACACACACACACACACACAGACCAATCGCTAAAAACATGTTTTTTGGGTTCAGGGGGTCTGAAAACGTATAGATCCGGTGAAAACTCGATTTCGAAAAATCGACATGAAAACAATACTTTCCTTCCTATATATTCATATAGGCAAGAGAAAGTAAAAATCGATTGTGTTTCAATTTTTAAAATTATTTATTTACATTCAAACTATTTTAAGATCCACCGGGTTGGTCTAGAGGTAAAGTCGTCGCCAAAATCAGCTGTTTAACAGCTGATTTTCGGAGATGAAAGTTCCTGGTTCAAATCCTAGTAAAGGTAGTTAATTTTATACGGAATTGAATACTAGACAGTGGTTACCGGTGTACTTTGATGGTTAGGGTTTAATTAACCATACTCTCTCAGGAATGATCGGCCTGAGTCTGTACAAGACTACACCTCATTTACTCGTTATACACATCATCCTCATTTCATTGGGTCATGGGGTTGCTTATTGTTCTGAATTGAACAGATTGCAACGTACACAAATTAGGAATAAAAAAAAAAAATAAAAAAAAAAAAATAAATATTATTTTAAAATAATATTTGAAATAAAATATTGACATTTTGTGATTATTAATTTAAAATTTCTTTTGACAATGTAAATAATGAAATATAATCTATGTTTTAATCATGAGTGAATGATGAAAAATGAAAATCACTTCTGTAGAATTTTAAAATACGAAAAATTACTAATTGACATAAAACATTGTAGAAAAAACTTCTTCAATTAAAATTTTTAGATTTATTTTATTTCCTATAACTTTAATTATGCACATATTTGCCCTAAAATGCATATTAAAGCCATAATATTAGAATAATACGTTTATACCACGCGATCACAGCTCCCCAAGAATTTCAGCAGGCACAACACACACCCTATCATGTAGAGGACAAAAACTTTAGTAAATTAATAGATTTTTTAAAAAATATATTGTAAGGGCCATTTTTCAGGAAATTTTAAAAATCTGGTGTGAAACACTCACACAACTTTCTCTTGCCATTGCAAATAGTTAACAATAAACCTAACATTAGTAATAAAACATTAGGAATAACCAAAGAAACTAACCTCAAAAACATAACCTTATTTTAATCATGAGTGAAAGACGCAAAATGAAAATCGTACTCAGTTTGGCTTAAAAATACGGAAAATCACTCTTTCTCTCTAAACTAGGCTCTGTAGAGAAAAACGCTTTAAATAAAAGTTGTAGATCTTTTAATTTTCTATAAATTTAATTGTATACACTTTTGTCGTAAAATGCATACTAAGGCCGAAATGTTAAAAAAAACGATTTTTCTCACGTTTTCGTGAGAAAAAAATCTGGTGTGAAACACTCACACAACTTTCTCTTGCCAGTGCAAATAATTAACAATAAACCTAACATTAGTAATAAAACATAAGAAATAAACAAAAAACTAACCTCAACAAATATAACCTAATTTTAATCATGAGTGAAAGACGCAAAATGAAAATCAACCTCAGTTTGGCTTAGAAATACGGAAAATCACTCTTTCTCTCTAAACTAGGCTCTGTAGAGAAAAATGATTTAAATAAAAGTTGTAGATCTTTTAATTTTCTATAAATTTAACTATATACACTTTTGTCGTAAAATGCATACTAAGGCCGAAATGTTAAAAAAATCGATTTTTCTCACGTTTTCGTGAGAAAAAAACAGAAAATCGCAAATTACCGCTAAACTAAGCGTTATACAAAAAAAATGTTTGAAATAAAAGTTGTAGGTTTTTAAATTCTCTACAACTTTTATTATATAAGTTTTTGCGCTAAAATTTATATTTAAGCCGTAATCTTAAAAACACAACGTTTTTACGTGAAAACAGCCTCACCGAGAATTTCAGCAGACATGGCGCCTACCCTATCTTGTAGAGAATAAAAAATTGAGTAAAATAGGAGATTTTTAAAAAAATCGTAGGACCAGTTTTTGAGAAAATCGCAAAAAAGTGAAAAATTATACGAATAAACTACTACTTCCGGTTGACCGATTTTGATGAAAATGTTCGTGTCGCGTCCGGTAGTGGTATGTAACTTAAGTTTCAAGTTTCAAGTTCGTACGATGTTCCGTTCTTGAGATATTCTGTTCACACACAGACACACACACAGACCAATCGCTAAAAACATGTTTTTTGGGTTCAGGGGGTCTGAAAACGTATAGATCCGGTGAAAACTCGATTTCGAAAAATCGACATGAAAACAATACTTTCCTTCCTATATATTCATATAGGCAAGAGAAAGTAAAAAAGTGAAAAATTTCATATAAAAAACTAATAATTCCAGACGACCGATTTTGATAAAAAAAACTCACACAACCAACATGTAAAAACATATTTTTCGTCCAGGGAGCCTGAAAATATGCATTTCCAGTACAAATTTTATTTGGAAAAATCGATATAAAAGCAATACTTTCCTTCTGTATTTATATTCAAAAGAAGAAAGAAAAATGTTGTCTAAGGTCATCAGCTGAAAAGTTGGTTTGAAATCAACAGTCTTTACTAAATAAAAAGAGGAGTGAGGTAATTTACCATTACCTTTCTCAATGAGTGAAAAAGTATGCTTATTAGCATGCCAGGCCCTCCGAAAAGTATCTACTTTCCATTCTGCAAAAGACACCTTCACTTCATTCACCACAGGGTCTGAGAGTGTAATGAAATTTATTACTCTCAGAGGAGATAAGTCTGACTAGTGTCTTTTACATCTTTACCTCTTCTGTTCTTACATGCTTCAATTAATTTTTTGCTGAACATACGATAAGAAACAGAACTATTTTTCCTTTACATATTCAATTATAACATTCGATGTGTGTATGTATGTGTGTGTGTGTATGTTCCCCTTTATCTCCTAAATTACTGAACCAATTTTCATGCTGTTTTTTACTTTCTCTTGCCTATATGAATACATATATAGGAAGGAAAGTATTGTTTTCATGTCGATTTTTCGAAATCGAGTTTTCACCGGATCTATACGTTTTCAGACCCCCTGAACCCAAAAAACATGTTTTTAGCGATTGGTCTGTGTGTGTGTGTGTGTGTGTGTGTGTGTGTGTGTCTGTGTGTGAACAGAATATCTCAAGAACGGAACATCGTACGAACTTGAAACTTGAAACTTAAGTTACATACCACTACCGGACGCGACACGAACATTTTCATCAAAATCGGTCAACCGGAAGTAGTAGTTTATTCGTATAATTTTTCAGTTTTTTGCGATTTTCTCAAAAACTGGTCCTACGATTTTTTTAAAAATCGCCTCATTTACTCAATTTTTTATTCTCTACAAGATAGGGTAGGCGCCATGTTTGCTGAAATTCTCGGTGAGGCTGTTATCACGTAAAAACGTTGTTTTTTTTAAGATTACGGCTTTAATATAAATTTTAGCGCAAAAACTTATATAATAAAAGTTGTAGAGAATTTAAAAACCTACAACTTCTGTTTCAAACATTTTTTTGTATAACGCTTAGTTTAGCGGTAATTTGCGATTTTCTGTTTTTTTTCTCACGAAAACGTGAGAAAAATCGATTTTTTTAACATTTCGGTCTTAGTATGCATTTTACGACAAAAGTGTATATAATTAAATTTATAGAAAATTAAAAGATCTACAACTTTTGTTTAGAGCATTTTTCTCTACAGAGCCTAGTTTAGCGTGAAAGTGTGATTTTCCGTATTTTTAAGCCAAACTGAGTTCGATTGTCATTTTGCGTCATTCACTCATGATTAAAATAAGGTTATATTTTTGAGGTTAGTTTTTGTTTATTTCTAATATTTTATTAATAATGTTAGGTTTATTATTAACCATTTGCATTGGCAAGAGAAAGTTGTGTGAGTGTTTCACACCAGATTTTTTATGTTGTAACTATGATGCCGGTGCAGGTTTTAGGCTATTGAAATCCTTAAAAAGTTAGCCCTAAAGGGTTGAAAATAATGTTTATGTCCTACATTAAGGCTTTTATGAGGTTAGATAATCTGTTGCTTTTAAACCAGCTGATGTGATTCAAATAAAGATTTGTCATAAATAAAGTCATATGATTTAGCAAATAGCGACGTGTGCTAAGGATCAGCTGGTGACATCACATGATAATTTTATTGTATTTTATTATGTAGATACGATTTTGTATTGTTGAGTATTTTATAAAAGTAAAGTTCCGTGTTTCTTTAATTAGTTTTAATTTTTTTTTAATTGGTGAGTGATCAATTGCTTTGATATTTTATTTTGACTTTTATTTTATTCAACGTAGATTTAAGTTTTTGGTTTTGGCAATTATTTTTTTTGTGGTTGTTTATTTTTTGTTTTTTTTTGCTTTTTCCATTTTCAATAATGCCATCAAAAAAACATCCCTAGGAAGAAAATCTTAAAAACAAAAAAAATCAAAAAGCAACAACTGCTGAAATTTTACAGTTAGACAACATCACATGATAATTTTATTATGTAGATATGATTTTGTATTGTTGAGTATTTTATAAAAGTAAAGTTCCGTGTTCCTTTAATTTGTTTTAATTTTCTTTTAATTGGTGAGTGATCAATTGCTTTGATATTTTATTTTGACGAATAATCATTGGAGTATACAGTCGATCTAGCAGCTACACAATTTCTGTCACATATTTAAATAAAAATTTATTACACCATTTTTCGCGCGCAAAGCCGCGACGGGCATGCTAGTATTCAAATAGAACAAGAAAAATCTGGTGTGAAACACTCACACAACTTTCTCTTGCCAATGCAAATAATTAACAATAAACCTAACATTAGTACTATTAAAACATTAGAAATGAACAAAAACTAACCTCAAAAACATAACCTTATTTTAATCATGAGTGAATGACGCAAAATGACAATCGAACTCAGTTTGGCTTAAAAATACGGAAAATCACGCTTTCACGCTAAACTAGGCTCTGTAGAGAAAAATGCTCTAAACAAAAGTTGTAGATCTTTTAATTTTCTATAAATTTAATTATATACACTTTTGTCGTAAAATGCATACTAAGACCGAAATGTTAAAAAAATCGATTTTTCTCACGTTTTCGTGAGAAAAAAAACAGAAAATCGCAAATTACCGCTAAACTAAGCGTTATACAAAAAAATGTTTGAAACAGAAGTTGTAGGTTGTTAAATTCTCTACAACTTTTATTATATAAATTTTTTCGCTAAAATTTATATTAAAGCCGTAATCTTAAAAAAACAACGTTTTTACGTGAAAACAGCCTTACCGAGAATTTCAGCAAACATGGCGCCTACCCTATCTTGTAGAGAATAAAAAATTGAGTAAAATAGGCGATTTTAAAAAAAATCGTAGGACCAGTTTTTGAGAAAATCGCAAAAAACTGAAAAATTATACGAATAAACTACTACTTCCGGTTGACCGATTTTGATGAAAATGTTCGTGTCGCGTCCGGCAGTGGTATGTAACTTAAGTTTCAAGTTTCAAGTTCGTACGATGTTCCGTTCTTGAGATATTCTGTTCACACACAGACACACACACACACACACACACACACACACACAGACCAATCGCTAAAAACATGTTTTTTGGGTTCAGGGGGTCTGAAAACGTATAGATCCGGTGAAAACTCGATTTCGAAAAATCGACATGAAAACAATACTTTCCTTCCTATATATTCATATAGGCAAGAGAAAGTAAAAATTAAAACCCATAAAGAGCTGATATCATAAAATAATAAAAATATTTGAATAATAAATTATGAATATTTTGGATGGTATATTAATAAATTGTCAACTGATTTCAGATACAAATAACAATGTCAATCAATGTCATGCAAAAGATCCATCGGTTGAAGACTGTATAACTAAAGCGGTACAAATTTTATTGAAGAAGAGTGAAAATGGTACGTAAATCTGCAGAAACCTGGAAAACTACGGAAAAATTAATTATTATTATTTAGAAAACCCACCGGGTTGATCTAGGGGTAAAATCGTTGCCGCTCAAATCAGCTGTTTAACAGCTGATATTTGGAGTTGAAGGTTCCTGGTTCAAATCCTAGTAAAGGTATAGTCACTTGAGTCACGAGTTTGCCCTTGTTTGCAACGAGGGGTAAAGGAGGAACAGAATCAGTGCGCATGCGCGACTGCTTTAATTTCAGTACGACAAACATAACAACTTATACTATACCCAGAGCATAGCCTATACAGTATATCGCGGAACCTTTTGTAGGTCAACAGTACGAATGTAACTGTATGTTACCGTAAACAGAAATGTTAGTTTCTCGAAAATATGGGCAGACCATTCGCAGTGCTGAACGAAATCTAATATGCAGTGTAATGAAATGCTGTGAAGTTGAAACTAAACGAAAATGCCTTTCAATGCCTCTTAACAAAAGCCATGAGCGAGTGGCTAACTACTGTGATGTTTCTCTTACCTCTTCTTCTTCTTAAAGTTCCATCTCCTATCGGAGGTTGGATATCATAATGGCTATGGTCACTTTGCTGGCTGCCGCTCTGAATAGTTGCAATGAACTACAGTTGAACCATTCTCTAAGATTCCGCAGCCAGGAGATGCGTCTTCTTCCTACGCCTCTTCTTCCTCGGATCCTTCCCTGCATAATAATTCTCAGCAACTCATATTTTTCTCCTCTGGTTATGTGACCCAAATATTCTAGTTTTTATACTTTTCATAACTTCTAACTCCTTATTTAAACGTCGGAGCACCTCAACATTGGTAACCTTTTGGACCCACTGAATTTTCAATATTCTCCTGTAACACCACATTTCGAACGCTTCTATCTTCTTTATGTGTTGTTTCTTCAATGTCCAAGCTTCCATTCCATATAGTACGATAGAAAATACATAACATCTTAGAGCCCTCAATCTGAGAGGCAACTGAAGGTCTTTGTTTGTTAGCATTGTCTTCAATTTTATGAATGCTTGCTTTGCAGTTTCAATTCGTACTTTAATTTCTTTACTTTGGTCATTCGTGCCATCAACCCAGGTTCCCAGATATTTGTATGTCTCTACTTTTTCTATTTGGGTTTGCTCTATTGTTAATGTTTCATTTCCATGTTCTGCTTTCGAGACAATCATAAATTTAGTCTTTTTCTCATTTATTCTAAGTCCATATCCAATGCAATGATCGTTTCTCTTACCACAATTCGAAAAATAAAGAAGGAAATTAAAGACGTGAAGAAGCTTTTCTTCAACAGTTTTGTTGTCAACTGGTAAAAAAAGGAAGCGGTTAGGTAGACTAGTGAGACTGATAGTGAAGAGGCCGGTGACAGCGATCGTAAAGAAGGCGATTCATTCGTAGAAAATTTGTTCCAATGGAATAAGGTACCTGGTAGTTACAGTAAATCAAACATTTCTAGTCGTGTAATTAAGCTATAGGCAGTATTACAGGTAAGATTTATTTCTTATAAGGTTTATGAAGAAAATTTTCTCTGATTAAACCACAGCTTAAAAAATGAATGTAGAAATTTACGAGTAGTGTCGCGCTGTTGAGGTTGGCAGCACTGTCATATTTTCATTTCCCTTCCTCACAGCCAATCCATACGCAAAAGGCAATCACGTGACTTCAGTATCTATAACACTGTATTATTAATTTATGTTTTATTTACTAATTTTGTTTAATTTTATTTTCAGGATTTAAGGAAGTTGGAATTCCAAAAATGGATCCATTATTAATCCCAAGAATGTCTTTGCATAATGGAGACGGACCAGTCAGTTTGAATTTAGACTTAATCAATGCAACACATCGTGGATTGTCCAAATCTCACATAGTTGGCGTTGAGTAAGTTTGATTATTAATTTCATTTAATTTAGTCAAAATTATGTTTATTAAAATTTGATGAAACTTAAAAAATTAAGTGTGAAATACTCATACGACTTTATCTTACCAATGTAATAATGGTGTCATTTGCATGGAGGAAAGTGGGTGCTTTTCAGAGGGCCTGGCATGCTGATAAGCATATTCTTTCAACTCAAAAGGAAGGCAATGGTAAACTACCTCACTCTTCGTTTTTACTTAGTTAAACCTCTAGAAGTTCAAACCAGCATTTCGGCTGTTGACCTAAATAATAACATTTACATTGGCAAGAGAAAGTCGTTCCGGGGCTATAAAAAAAGTTCTCTCTTTCTCTCTCTCTTATTACATGGTCAGCCAATTATATGACTGAAGCATTTAAGAACAGAACAGGTAGAGGTGTAAATGACACTAGTCAGAGTTATCTCCTTAGAGAATAATGAATTTCATAATACAGCCAGACCCTGTGATGAATGAAGTGGAAATGTAATTAGCAGGGTGAAAAGTAGATGCTTTTCAGAGGGCCTGGTATGCTGATTAGCATACTTTTCCACTCAGTGAGGAAGGCAATTGTAAACGATTTCACTCCTCGTTTTATCTTGTAAAGCGTCTAGAGGGTAACCCAGCCTTTCGGGTGATTACCTAAACAACACACATTTATTACTCATTATTAAACATCGGTTATGTTTTTATAATCTATATTGGCAAGAGAAAGTCGAGTGTTTTACATCAGATTTTTTATTTAATTTAATTCTGATAAACTTAGTAGTCGATGCAAAAAGGTAAGATTGTAACGTTTGTTTTTCTTTTTAGTGCTAATCCGGAGAAATATCAGTTCGAAATAAACATGACACTGCCTGAATATAACATCAACAGCATGTACAACGTTTCTGGAAAAATTCTTATGTTGCCAATCGTAGGAACCGGACCTTCCGAAATTGCATTCAGTAAGTATTGTGTTTACTGGTGTCAATTTTTACTTTCTCTTGCCTATATGAATATATAGGAAGGAAAGTATTGTTTTCATGTCGATTTTTCGAAATCGAGTTTTCACCGGATCTATACGTTTTCAGACCCCCTGAACCCAAAAAACATGTTTTTAGCGATTGGTCTGTGTGTGTGTCTGTGTGTGAACAGAATATCTCAAGAACGGAACATCGTACGAACTTGAAACTTGAAACTTAAGTTACATACCACTACCGGACGCGACACGAACATTTTCATCAAAATCGGTAAACCGGAAGTAGTAGTTTATTCGTATAATTTTTCAGTTTTTTGCGATTTTCTCAAAAACTGGTCCTACGATTTTTTTTAAAATCGCCTATTTTACTCAATTTTTTATTCTCTACAAGATAGGGTAGGCGCCATGTTTGCTGAAATTCTCGGTGAGGCTGTTTTCACGTAAAAACGTTGTTTTTTTAAGATTACGGCTTTAATATAAATTTTAGCGCAAAAACTTATATAATAAAAGTTGTAGAGAATTTAAAAACCTACAACTTCTGTTTCAAACATTTTTTTGTATAACGCTTAGTTTAGCGGTAATTAACGATTTTCTGTTTTTTTTCTCACGAAAACGTGAGAAAAATCGATTTTTTTAACATTTCGGTCTTAGTATGCATTTTACGACAAAAGTTTATATAATTAAATTTATAGAAAATTAAAAGATAAAAGATAAAACTTTTGTTTAGAGCATTTTTCTCTACAGAGCCTAGTTTAGCGTGAAAGCGTGATTTTCCGTATTTTTAAGCCAAACTGAGTTCGATTGTCATATTGCGTCATTCACTCATGATTAAAATAAGGTTATGTTTTTGAGGTTAGTTTTTGTTCATTTCTAATGTTTTAATACTAATACACATTTTCTCACGAAAATGTGTGAAAAATTGATTTTTTTTTAAGATTTCGGCCTTAGTATGCATTTTACGACAAAAGTGTATATAATTAAATTTATAGAAAATTAAAAGATCTACAACTTTTGTTTAGAGCATTTTTCTCTACAGAGCCTAGTTTAGCGTGAAAGCGTGATTTTCCGTATTTTTAAGCCAAACTGAGTTCGATTGTCATTTTGCGTCATTCACTCATGATTAAAATAAGGTTATGTTTTTGAGGTTAGTTTTTGTTTATTTCTAATATTTTATTAATAATGTTAGGTTTATTATTAATCATTTGCATTGGCAAGAGAAAGTTGTGTGAGTGTTTCACACCAGATTTTTAAAATTGTCATCTATCATTTCCTTCCTCCGTCTGTCCGTTACACCTAGATGTCAGAAACTACAAGAGTTAGCAACAAAAGGATTTCGGATTCGAAATCTCCTTCAGGGGGTAGTCAACCCAGAAAATGAAAATCAAAACTTCTGGCTATAATTTATCATTATTTATTTTAAATGAAAGAGTAATTTACTAGTAATGATCTACCATTTGAACCAAGCCAAAAAATTAATTACAGCCCCTAACATAAGGGAGAGGTTGGAAAAGCGGACTTTTACGGGGAATCAAAAATCTCAGGAACCAAGAAAGATATCAACATGATTCTTATGCTACAAAATACAGAAAATTGCTCTCTATTATCTGTTGTATGCGCTTGTATGAAATTTTCTTACAAGAAATTTATTGAAGAATAACCATATTTTGAAAAACATTTATTTTATGTATTCACAAATTATTTTTTAACTAAATCCCTATTAAGGTTTTTGTAATAATCATTCCATAGATAATAGAGCAAGAAATTGTGAAAATTTAAAATAAACATCATCGAAATATCACCAATACTAACCAAAATATTTAATTCCCAAAAATGTACAATCATGTAAAAACCACATTCCTGGAGAACTTAAAAGTTGTAGGAATAATTTCACTCGCCTAGCTAAAGAGCTTTATTTTAAACAGATGTTTTTATAACTTTTTGTCAACGTACAAAGTAAAAAAATGTTGTGATTCAGAAAATTTTAAACTTCAGATAAATGCAAAAAAATCGAAATTTAAAAAAAATCATCTTCTTGAGTTGACTATTCCCTTAAGGGAAGCAAACTGATTTTAATAAAAAATATTGATTTTTCAATTTTACTATGTATTGATAGATCGTTTTCCCTATTTAAATTAATATATAACATGACATAAGGTTGCTTTTTCTGTTGAGAAAAATTTATGATTTTTACGTTTGTGGGGTACGTAATGTTAAATATTTTGATATTTTTTCACGTGTTTCATTCTTGTAAATTCGGATTATTATAATCATGTTACTGCTCTAATATTATGGAGATCGCGTTCATATTAAAACAATAACTTTTAGAGCCCATAGGAATCAGCTGTAACGCAAGATGTATTGGTGTGTTTTTGTTTATAAATTAATTCCAGTTGGCAATAGGTGTTTCTGTTGCGGTATTATGCTTTTACTACATCCGCATATTGTATTTTTTACTTTCTCTTGCCTATATGAATATATAGGAAGGAAAGCATTGTTTTCATGTCGATTTTTCGAAATCGAGTTTTCACCGGATCTATACGTTTTCAGACCCCCTGAACCCAAAAAACATGTTTTTAGCGATTGGTCTGTGTGTGTGTCTGTGTGTGAACAGAATATCTCAAGAACGGAACATCGTACGAACTTGAAACTTAAAACTTAAGTTACATACCACTACCGGACCCGACACGAACATTTTCATCAAAATCGGTCAACCGGAAGTAGTAGTTTATTCGTATAATTTTTCACTTTTTGCGATTTTCTCAAAAACTGGTCCTACGATTTTTTTAAAAATCGCCTGGTTTACTAAATTTTTTATGCTCTACAAGATAGGGTAGGCGCCATGTTTGCTGAAATTCTGCGTGAGGCTGTTTTTACGTAAAAATATTTTCTTTTTAAGATTGCGGCTTTAATATGCATTTTAGCGCAAAACGTTATATAACAAAAGTTGTAGAGAATTTAAAATTCTACAACTTTTATTTCAAACATTTTTTTGTATAACGCTTAGTTTAGCGGTAATAAGCAATTTTCTGTTTTTTTCTCACGAAAACGTGAGAAAAATTGATTTTTTAAACATTTCGGCCTTAGTATGCATTTTACGACAAAAGTGTATATAATTAAATTTATAGAAAATTAAAAGATCTACAACTTTTGTTTAGAGCATTTTTCTCTACAGAGCCTAGTTTAGAGAGAAAGAGTGATTTTCCGTATTTCTAAGCCAAAATGAGGTTGATTTTCATTTTGCGTCTTTCACTCATGATTAAAATTAGGTTATATTTTTTGAGGTTAGTTTTTTGTTTATTTCTTATGGTTTATTACTAATGTTAGGTTTATTGTTAATTATTTTCACTGGCAAGAGAAAGTTGTGTGAGTGTTTCACACCAGATTATTGACTTTAGGTACACTTATTTCAGGAACCATTCCACATAGAAGTGTGAAATTTCACACACTATATTTTAGGTGTGTGTTTGCTCCAGAGGTATTTCAAAAATTTGGAGTTTCTATTTTACGGGTGTCTTTCATAAAAAAAAATGTAGACTACATTTGAACATTTTTTGAGAACAAAAATATTTTTAAATTGGATTAAGATAAACGAAAAAGCTGTGGTAAAAATTTGTAAAAAAATACAATAGACAGGTGTACCAAGGCTGAGCTTTGTAACTTTGACAATTCCTACAAAAAATCTACCTAAGTTAGTATTGTAGGTATAGGAATAATAAAAATCTGGTGTGAAACACTCACACAACTTTCTCTTGCCAATGCAAATAATTAACAATAAACCTAACATTAGTATTAAAACATTAGAAATGAACAAAAACTAACCTCAAAAACATAACCTTATTTTAATCATGAGTGAATGACGCAAAATGACAATCGAACTCAGTTTGGCTTAAAAATACCGAAAATCACGCTTTCACGCTAAACTAGGCTCTGTAGAGAAAAATGCTCTAAACAAAAGTTGTAGATCTTTTAATTTTCTATAAATTTAATTATATACACTTTTGTCGTAAAATGCATACTAAGACCGAAATGTTAAAAAAATCGATTTTTCTCACGTTTTCGTGAGAAAAAATCAGAAAATCGCAAATTACCGCTAAACTAAGCGTTATACAAAAAAATGTTTGAAACCGAAGTTGTAGGTTTTTAAATTCTCTACAACTTTTATTATATAAGTTTTTGCGCTAAAATTTATATTAAAGCCGTAATCTTAAAAAAACAACGTTTTTACGTGAAAACAGCCTCACCGAGAATTTCAGCAAACATGGCGCCTACCCTATCTTGTAGAGAATAAAAAATTGAGTAAAATAGGCGATTTTAAAAAAAATCGTAGGACCAGTTTTTGAGAAAATCGCAAAAAACTGAAAAATTATACGAATAAACTACTACTTCCGGTTGACCGATTTTGATGAAAATGTTCGTGTCGCGTCCGGTAGTGGTATGTAACTTAAGTTTCAAGTTTCAAGTTCGTACGATGTTCCGTTCTTGAGATATTCTGTTCACACACAGACACACACACAGACCAATCGCTAAAAACATGTTTTTTGGGTTCAGGGGGTCTGAAAACGTATAGATCCGGTGAAAACTCGATTTCGAAAAATCGACATGAAAACAATACTTTCCTTCCTATATATTCATATAGGCAAGAGAAAGTAAAAATGGTCTGCCCCCCTTAAGGGGGAGGTTTGCCCATAACGGGCAGGTGGAGTGTTAAATGAATTGCACTCGATCTGTTGGTTCCAGGGCTACAAAAAATAGTTCTGTTTCTTATCACATAGTCAGGCAATTATTTGACTGAACTATTAATTTTAGATAAAATTCACAGTTTTAATTCTTTTTTACAGAATCCGTATCAGCAACATGGAGATTTAAGGGCGAACCAGTTCAAAAGAACAATAAGAAATACATGAAATTGACTGAATTTAAAGTTATTTTAGAACCAAAAGGCATGCACGTTCAATTGGATAATTTATTCAATGGAAATAAACAATTAGGTAAGTTTCACAGAAACCAATGTATAAAAATTTGTCATTTGTATCATTTCACAAGCTTATCCGATGTTGAATGACATGGACATTTTAATCATGTCTACAGTAACACAAAAGAGATTAATATTTTTACTTTCTCTTGCCTATATGAATATATAGGAAGAAAAGTATTGTTTTCATGTCGATTTTTCGAAATCGAGTTTTCACCGGATCTATACGTTTTCAGACCCCCTGAACCCAAAAAACATGTTTTTAGCGATTGGTCTGTGTGTGTGTCTGTGTGTGAACAGAATATCTCAAGAACGGAACATCGTACGAACTTGAAACTTGAAACTTAAGTTACATACCACTACCGGACGCGACACGAACATTTTCATCAAAATCGGTCAACCGGAAGTAGTAGTTTATTCGTATAATTTTTCAGTTTTTTGCGATTTTCTCAAAAACTGGTCCTACGATTTTTTTTAAAATCGCCTATTTTACTCAATTTTTTATTCTCTACAAGATAGGGTAGGCGCCATGTTTGCTGAAATTCTCGGTGAGGCTGTTTTCACGTAAAAACGTTGTTTTTTTAAGATTACGGCTTTAATATAAATTTTAGCGCAAAAACTTATATAATAAAAGTTGTAGAGAATTTAAAAACCTACAACTTTTATTTCAAACATTTTTTTGTATAACGCTTAGTTTAGCGGTAATTTGCGATTTTCTGTTTTTTTTCTCACGAAAACGTGAGAAAAATCGATTTTTTTAACATTTCGGTCTTAGTATGCATTTTACGACAAAAGTGTATATAATAAAAGTTATAGAAAATTAAAAGATCTACAACTTTTGTTTAGAGCATTTTTCTCTACAGAGCCTAGTTTAGCGTGAAAGCGTGATTTTCCATATTTTTAAGCCAAACGTGAGTTCGATTGTCATTCACTCATGATTAAAATAAGGTTATGTTTTTGAGGTTAGTTTTTGTTCATTTCTAATGTTTTAATACTAATGTTAGGTTTATTGTTAATTATTTGCATTGGCAAGAGAAAGTTGTGTGAGTGTTTCACACCAGATTTTTTTTACTACAAATCTACGTAAGAGAATATTGTTTTGTTTAGGAAGCCTGAACATGATTTGACTTATTCTTATTGTTGGGAACTTTCATACCATCAAGTCCTAATGTGACGTAGGCTACATGTCACACTTTTTTGTCAGATCATCAAAAGGGTTAAAGGTCTAAAAGTGATTTTATTATACTTAAATGTCTGTAAAATGTATGAAACAATGTAAACATATTCTTTTGTGTACAGTTTAAAAATTTGGGTTAGAAAGGGTTAAGAACAATAAGCAATCCTATGACCCAAAGAGATGAAGATTATATATATGACGTTTAAATGAGGTGTAATCTTGTACAAACTCAGACCGATCATTCCTGAGAGAGTATGGTTAATTTGAACCCTAATCGTCAAAGTACACCGGTAATCACTGTTGAATACTGTTTGAATCCGTATACGTTTACTAGGATTTGAACTAAGGAACCTTCGCCTCAAAAAATCAGCAAGAGTGTGCTTTTTAAACGACTGTTACTTCATCCAGGTTTTACATAAAAAAACGGGGTATAAGTATGTTAAAGATCACAGTTCTTTCTTTAATGTGAATACTTAAAATGTAAAATCCAATGTTCCATTTTAATATGGCGGTCATTTTTTTTAAAAAAAATGGCTCCACGAGAAGATTTTGAAGTGATTTTTCGATTGAACTATGCAATTTTATAACAGTATTATGCCAAATATAGTAGACGATTGCATTTATAATTACAAATAAAACAGAAATGAACTTAAAGTTATATTAAACGAAAAATCTGGTGTGAAACACTCACACAACTTTCTCTTGCCAATAGAAATAATTAAGAATAAACCTAATATTAGTAATAAAACATTAGAAATAAACAAAAAACTAACCTCAATAAACATAACCTAATTTTAATCATGAGTGAAAGACGCAAAATGAAAATCAACCTCAGTTTGGCTTAGAAATACGGAAAATCACTCTTTCTCTCTAAACTAGGCTCTGTATAGAAAAATGCTTTAAATAAAAGTTGTACATCTTTTAATTTCCTATAAAATTAATTATATACACTTTTGTCGTAAAATGCATTCTAAGGCCGAAATCTTTAAAAAATCAATTTTTCACACGTTTTCGTGAGAAAAAAACAGAAAATCGCAAATTACCGCTAAACTAAGCGTTATACAAAAAAATGTTTGAAACAGAAGTTGTAGGTTTTTAAATTCTCTACAACTTTTATTATACAAGTTTTTGCGCTAAAATTTATATTAAAGCCGTAATCTTAAAAAAACAACGTTTTTACGTGAAAACAGCCTCACCGAGAATTTCAGTAAACATGGCGCCTACCCTATCTTGTAGAGAATAAAAAATTGAGTAAAATAAGCGATTTTAAAAAAAATCGTAGGACCAGTTTTTGAGAAAATCGCAAAAAACTGAAAAATTATACGAATAAACTACTACTTCCGGTTGACCGATTTTGATGAAAATGTTCGTGTCGCGTCCGGTAGTGGTATGTAACTTAAGTTTCAAGTTTCAAGTTCGTACGATGTTCCGTTCTTGAGATATTCTGTTCACACACAGACACACACACACACACAGACCAATCGCTAAAAACATGTTTTTTGGGTTCAGGGGGTCTGAAAACGTATAGATCCGGTGAAAATTCGATTTCGAAAAATCGACATGAAAACAATACTTTCCTTCCTATATATTCATATAGGCAAGAGAAAGTAAAATTAAATGAAATTTATTGAGAAGCAATGGTCTTCACAGCGGATTTCTTTTGTGGCGTACACAATAATAGTACAACAATGTGTGATTGAAATAATATATGTATTTATTTAGGTGTTATATTAAGGGGAACACTATACACCCTACCTAACCCATGGTAAATTGACCTCTTTTTAGGTATACATTTCTAAGAAACCGTTAAAGAGTTAGAGCTTTAATTTTTTGTGCCTTTTCTAAGACATCTTTTGAAGCTCTGGTACTAGAATTATTAATATAGAGCTGGCAATACCATTTCGAGAATTTAAAAAAATAATGCAAAAACAATTTAATTTTTTTTGTAAAATTATTTTGTATGTTATTTCGAACTTAGTAATAATATTGCAATGATTCTAGTACCATATGTCACAATTATTTTGGGAAACATGCTCAAAAAATTTCAACCTTCAAAGTCAAATAGTTTTTGAGAAAACTGTCTGTACCTTTATGGAAAAAAGTGAATTTGCGGGAAATGAGCTTTAAAGTTTTACTTGCCCTAAAATCGGCTTGCACCATAATATTGACCCTCACCAGACTGTTATTTTTCCTCGAATAATTTCCCCTTTTTTCACTTGTATTTCTTCTTTTGACACACTTTCCATTGCCTTCTCAGCTTTCTGTGTTCTTTGAATATCGCAACTCTTAATTGTTTCTACAGATTAACTCAATTAAAAGAAATTCTGGTCAAAACTTTAATTAACAAAAATCTGCATAGCTTCCCTAATTTCTATCGCACAGTTATAATTTTTATATGTAATCACACAGAAAAAGATACAGAAGGGAATGGTAACTTACAACTTCTTTAGTCCAGTACTTTCTTAAAAGTCCTCCGGACGCAATTCACAGAAATAAATAACCATAACAAAGACCCGCCACCTCATTTCCGAGAATTACATTTCAAAATCTATTTAATATATCAAAACCCAATATCCTTTCTCAACACACATCTCTTCATACCGGCCCCTTGGCGTAGTGGTTAGCGCAACTGGGTTCTACGCCGGGGTCCCGAACTCGATTCCCGGCCAGGGCTGGCATTTTTTCATCAATCATCTTCATCTATCATCCTTCTCACCGCCTGCATTAGCAGTTATTGCTAAACAGTCGGACGTTAAACAAAGAAAATCCAAACCATACAATAAACAATATTATCTCCTTAACTTAACAATTTTTTTTTGTTTAACAATTTTTTTAATTTACTCCTAACTTTAAATTTAATTTTACTCCTTAACAATTTTTTAATTTTTTTTTTTGATTTACAGGTGATACCATGAACAGATTTTTGAACGAAAATTGGGAAGATGTTTTTAAACAACTTCAAGCAGGAGTTGAAGAATCTTTTGCAATGATCCTAATGGGATTTGGAAACAGAGCTTTAGATAAAATTCAATACACACAGATGTTCCCTGACATGGCTTAGATTTTTATGTACAAATTATTTTTATAAGTTATAGACTGACTATTTGTAAATTATTTCGCTTTTATATTAATTAGGAATTGATTTATTTATTATTTTGTAATTAATTTTTAAAAAATGTTAAAAAAATATTGTGTGTTGTGGTGGTTTGTTGTATTATTTGAGATTTATTAAATATAAAATAATGTCTCTTTTAAATAAAAAAATGTTTATTTTTTTGTTATTTCCCATTCTCAACATTTTTACTTTCTCTTGTCCTACAAAAATATAGAGTGTTCATGAATACAGGGTAAGTGGCGTGAAACACTTACACGACTTTCTCTTACCAATGCAAATAATGAACACTACAATCTACCATTAGTAATAAAACAATAGAAACAAACAAAAAATGAACCTCAATAAATATAATCTTATTTGCGTGAAACACTTACACGACTTTCTCTCGCCAATACAAATAATGTACACTACAACCAACCATTAGTAATAAAACAATAGAAACAAGAAAAAAAATTAACCTCAATAAAAATAATCTTATTTTAATCATATGTGAATGGTGCAAAATGGAAACAAACCTTAGTTTGGCTTAATAATACGGAAAATCACTCTTTCACGCTAAACTAGGCTATGTAAAGAAAAATGCTTAAATAAAACTAGTAGATCTTTAAATTTCTTACGAATTTGATTAAACGCATTATTTCGTAAAATAATAGGCTACATACTAAGGCCGAAATCTTAAAAAAATCCATTTTTTACAAATTTTCATGAAAAAAAAACAGAAAATCACTAATTACCGCAAACTAAGCGTTATACAAAGAAATGTTTGAAACAAAAATTGTACATTCTTAATTTCTCTACATGTTTTATTATAAGCTATACACTTTCACCATAAAATGCATATTAAGGCTGTAATCATTAAAAAAAAACTTTTTTTCTACGAAAGCACAGCCTCCCCAAGAATTTTTTGCAGACATGGCGCCTACCCTATCTTGTAGAGCATAAAAAATGTAGTAAATGAGGCAATTTTTTTAAAAAATTATAGGAGCCGTTTATGAGAAAATCTCAAAAAGTGGAAAATTACACAAATAAACTACTACTTCTGGTCGACCGATTTTGATTAAAATGTTCGAGTTGGATCCTCTAGTGGTACCTAACTTAAATTTCAACTTCGTACGATGTTCCGTTCTCGAAATATTTTGTTCACACACACAGACCAATCGAAAACATGTTTTTTTGGGTTTAGGGGGTCTGAAAACGTATAATATCCGGTGACTACTGGATTTCGAAAAATCGACATGGAAACAATACTTTCCTTCCTATACATTCATATAGGCAAGAAAGAGTAAAAAAAAAAAAATTGATATATATATATATATATATATATATATCAATTTTTTAAACATGTTGTACTGTGTGCTGAATTTACTTTAGATAATATTAAACCACCAGTAAACACACAAAATTAGCAAGAATGATCTTACCGTTAAGTTAATAAGGCCTTTTCAGATCCCTGGATCCATCATCAGTCAACTTACAAACACTATAAAATTCTTTCACTGGCAATGCATTGCCAGTGAAAGAATTTTATAGTGTTTGTGAGTTGACTGATGATGGATCCAGGGATCTGAAAAGGCCTTATTAACTTAACGGTAAGATCATTCTTGCTAATTTTGTGGGTTTACTGGTGGTTTGATATTATCTAAAATATATATATATATATATATATATATAATATATATGATCAAAGCAACTTTGACAGAAACTAAATCCAAAATTAAATTTTTAGGACATCTCTCAGCGCCCTTTGAAGTTAAAACAGGAGTGAGACAAGGAGACGGCCTATCACCTCTGCTTTTTAATTGTGTGTTGGAGAAGATAATAAGAAATTGGAGAGAAGAGTTACAGTCTAGGAAGTTATACAGGGTGATTCATGAAGTTCTCCCCCCACTTCTACAGCACATTGTACTAGTAAAAATAATGAAAAAATGTTATATAAACATAGGTCCGAAAACGCTTCGTTAGCGAGTTACAGCTAGCGAAAGATTTCGCCTGAATTCCTGGGCAAAGAGTAAAATAAAGCCATACTGAACTTTTGGAAAGGTTAATTAAGTAAGAAATGTCGTGGATTCTTATGTAATTTTACCTGATAAAGCTAATAAAATAGGTTTCAGAACTGTACCTGTAGTAGTTTTTGAGGGATTCACGGTTAAATGCAAAAAATTGGGGCACGAAACAATGTTTTTTTAAGTTTCATGTACAATAACTTTGTTAAATTGGTAATAAATACATAAAATCAACAAACATTAATTGTAGAGAATTTAATTCTGAGAAAATTGATATAATCAAATCTAAAATAAAACAGAAATAAGTATCAAAAAATCGATTTTATTCAGTATAATACATTACTAGTTTTAAGCAAAATTAATCAGGTTGGGCCAACCGTACGCACCTTTTTATAATAGATGTTCGAAAATGAGGCCATCATTATCAATACATTTTGCAGCACGTTTGTGTATTGCTTTTGTTGCGTTTCTTAATTTTTCAGGGCTTCCCTGTATCTGCACAGCCGAATCCATAATACGGGCAATTAATTCATCACGAGAATTCACTTTTGTCTTGTATACAATGTCTTTCATCCATCCCCAGATGCAATAATCCAATGGAGATAGATCTGGGGATCTTGGTGGCCAAGGGTGAGGCCCTCCACGACCAATCCAGTGTCCAGGAAATTGATGATTTAAATAAGCAGAAACGGCACGTGAAAAGTGGGGAGGTGCTCCGTCATGCTGGAAGTACAAATTTTGTCTGAGACGTAAAGGAACATTCTCTAACAGCTGCGGCAACTCTTCTTGAAGGAAATGCAAATACAACTCAGCATTTAGGCGTCCAGGTAATATGAAAGGTCCAATCAGCCGATTGTGCAAAAGGCCACACCAGACATTGACGCTAAATCGGTGTTGAAAGTTCTGCTCCACTACCTCATGTGGATTTTCTTCTGCCCATGAGTGTTCATTGTGCAAGTTATTGACACCATCCCGAGTGAATTGTGCCTCATCCGTAAACAAAATACGCTTGTAGAGTTGATTATTAATATTCAAAAAGTTGCAAAACTCCAAGCGAAGCGGACCATCCCCTGGCTGTAGATGTTGAACCTTTTGTTTATGAAACGGATAAAATTTGTTTCGATTTAGTGACTTCCACACCGTTGACTGCGAAACTCCTATCCGCCTAGAAATACGTCGTGTACTTACACCTGGACTGCGATGAACAGCATTAATAACAATATCATCATCAAGTTGGACAGCTCGTTCATAATTGGTTCTAGTACTTGGTAGTGATCCTGTTTCCCGAAGAGTACGAAAAGTTCCTGAAATTGTTTTGGTATCTGGAATCCTCCTATTAGGGTAACGTAGTTCATATTCTACTACAGCAGCTCTAGCATTACCATTACAGTAACCCAAAATAAAAACCATATCAGCGTATTCCTCTGATGTAAATAAGTAAGGCATTTTTTCGCTGAATAAACAATCGAATTATAACTCACAAAAAAATTGCATTTAATAACACGATTCACAGAACCCGATCTCCTGCTGTAGCTTGCAAAACACCACTAATACACAGTTCTAACGTAACAGTACAGAATACCATTGTTGATCAGCTGTTATTCGTGCGTTACCAACTTAGAAATTAATAAAACAAAAAACTGCATTTCGATTATTAGTAAACAATAATTGGAAAATGTTTGCTTCATTTATTTTCGAACATTTAATGTAAATTTTTATTTAAAACAAAAATACAACGTAATAAAACATGATATTTTTATTTACAAACAAATTTATTTAACAGTTCATCTTGTTTTCTCAATTTATCTCATCATTAAGGAACAAACATTTTGTTTTTGTTTTATTTTAACTAAATACCGTACGGTATTTCTTTACAGATAGTAATGTATTATACTGAATAAAATCGATTTTTTGATACTTATTTCTGTTTTATTTTAGACTTTGATTATATCAATTTTCTCAGAATTAAATTCTCTACAATTAATGTTTGTTGATTTTATGTATTTATTACCAATTTAACAAAGTTATTGTACATGAAACTTAAAAAAACATTGTTTCGTGCCCCAATTTTTTGCATTTAACCGTGAATCCCTCAAAAACTACTACAGGTACAGTTCTGAAACCTATTTTATTAGCTTTATCAGGTAAAATTACATAAGAATCCACGACATTTCTTACTTAATTAACCTTTCCAAAAGTTCAGTATGGCTTTATTTTACTCTTTGCCCAGGAATTCAGGCGAAATCTTTCGCTAGCTGTAACTCGCTAACGAAGCGTTTTCGGACCTATGTTTATATAACATTTTTTCATTATTTTTACTAGTACAATGTGCTGTAGAAGTGGGGGGAGAACTTCATGAATCACCCTGTATAGACCTTTGAAAATTGGAAGAGGGACTGAAATAGACTGTCTAGCGTTTGCTGACGATATAGCTTTGCTCACAGATAACATAGAAACAGCTAAGGCTCAACTAGACCTACTGAAGGAAGTTGCAGAACAGGCAGGACTACAAATTTCGTATGAAAAAACAGAACTGATGACAACAATAAAAGGTATAACGGATAAGGCATTGAAAACAAAATATGGGAAGATCAACATTGTGGATAAATTCAAATATCTGGGCGAAATAATCATGAAGAATGGAGGTGACCAAGAGGCGTTAAAAGCCAGGATTAAGAAATTGGATCTGGCATATTTAGCTACTAAAAATATTTACAACAAAAAATGTTTCTCAAGAACTGCAAAGTTAAGACATTACGAAACAGTAGTAAAGCCTGTGCCTTTATATGCATGAGAGACATTGACCTCAGAAAATAAAGGACTTATAGAAGATGTCGAGAAGAGAGAAAGAAGGATTCTGAGAAAGATCTATGGGCCACGATATGATGAAGAACACAATACCTATAAAAACGTTTCAAACACCAAATTGTATGAAAATGTAGAGAGGATGTCAGAGACTTTCAGAAGAAGGAGAACACGATTTTACGGGCACATAAAGAGGATGAGCAATGACAGACTGACAAAGAAAATTTTGAATAACTTTGATAATACTAAGACTATTTTGAAGTGGTTTATCAATACTAAAGAGGATCTAAAAAAACTTCGAGTTGAAGAAGAGGACATTTACGATAGAGACAAATTTAGGCAGAAGACAAATGACAAAAGGATAAGTCTGACTGTGCAATCTGCAAGAAGAGAGGGTACTGGTGGGAGGTGGACGGATGAGAGAAGAAAGGAGCATTCTGAACGAATGCAGGCTTTTTGGGCGGATAAGAGGAATGACATCCTGAGAAGAAGAAACCAAAATGCATAGTGCTTAACGTGATCCTTAGTTGGTCGATCAACGAATTAATAATAATAATAATATATATATACACGGTGTCCCACAGAATTCGAACCACAGCAATTTTTTTTTTTGGGTTTATCAACCTGGTGTTATCAATATTAATGGAATCTAGTAGTCACAGAAAATCGGCGAGGAAATCCGAAGTTAACTGAATTTTATTTAGTTCTGGTTTCAGATTTGTTCATTATTCCGTTAATGAATACACGGATTATCGACTCTATATATTTTTACTCCCTGCTGTACCGTTCAATAGGGTAATTGTAGTCTTTTATCTATTATTTAATCCAAATAACAATAGAAAAGGAAATAGTTAACAGTACAATTTATGAGTAAAGTCAGAATATAATCTGAAGTCTTACCACACAAAAATTTATATTGCATGCGCTTAGAGGCATACCACCGTCCCGCACTCGTTTAAAGAGCTTTACTTCAAAAAAAAAAAACGAATATTTTTGAACAATTCACTTATTAAACCTGTTCTTTCCTGCGTTAAATGGTTTGACTAAGATTATTTTATTTTGAAACTAATCGGAGATACAGCAATTTACGCATAAAAGTACTCAGATTTTAGCCGGTTTTCCGTTAATGTGGTTTTTAAACGTCCGCTACTCCGTCTAGGCATTTCATAAAAATCGGCGTATAAGTGCGTTGAAGATCAGAATTTTTTTCTATAATATGAATATTTTAAAAGTTAAATCTCATGTTCCGTTTTAATATGCCGGCCATTTTTTAAAAAAGTGCTTTTTGGCTCCACGTAAAGGTAGGGAAATGATTTTTGGACTGAACCATGCATTTTCACAACAGCATTATGTCAAGCAAAGCGTTTATTTTTACTTTCTCTTGCCTATATGAATATATAGGAAGGAAAGTATTGTTTTCATGTCGATTTTTCGAAATCGAGTTTTCACCGGATCTATACGTTTGCAGACCCCCTGAACCCAAAAAACATGTTTTTAGCGATTGGTCTGTGTGTGTGTCTGTGTGTGTGTGTGTGTGTGTGTGTGTGTGTGTGTGTGTGTGTGTGTGTGTGTGTGTGTGTGTGTGTGTGTGTGTGTCCGTGTGTGTGTCTGTGTGTGAACAGAATATCTCAAGAACGGAACATCGTACGAACTTGAAACTTGAAACTTAAGTTACATACCACTACTGGACGCGACACGAACATTTTCATCAAAATCGGTCAACCGGAAGTAGTAGTTCATTCGTATAATTTTTCAGTTTTTTGCGATTTTCTCAAAAACTGGTCCTACGATTTTTTTTAAATCGCCTATTTTACTCAATTTTTTATTCTCTAAAAGATAGGGTAGGCGCCATGTTTGCTGAAATTCTCGGTGAGGCTGTTTTCACGTAAAAACGTTGTTTTTTTAAGATTACGGCTTTAATATAAATTTTAGCGCAAAAACTTATATAATAAAAGTTGTAGAGAATTTAAAAACCTACAACTTTTATTTCAAACATTTTTTTGTATAACGCTTAGTTTAGCGGTAATTTGCGATTTTCTGTTTTTTTCTCACGAAAACGTGAGAAAAATCGATTTTTTTAACATTTCGGTCTTAGTATGTATTTTACGACAAAAGTGTATATAATTAAATTTAAAGAAAATTAAAAGATCTACAACTTTTGTTTAGAGCATTTTTCTCTACAGAGCCTAGTTTAGCGTGAAAGCGTGATTTTCCGTATTTTTAAGCCAAACTGAGTTCGATTGTCATTTTGCGTCATTCACTCATGATTAAAATAAGGTTATGTTTTTGAGGTTAGTTTTTGTTCATTTCTAATGTTTTAATACTAATGTTAGGTTTATTGTTAATTATTTGCATTGGCAAGAGAAAGTTGTGTGAGTGTTTCACACCAGATTTTTAATAATAACATCGTTAAGTAATGTAAAGGGAACTACGGAATGAGTTGCAGCAGGAAAATCACAGAAGTTTGTAAAACGATTAAACTCGGAGCGGATACTGTTATAGAGCTTAGTTTCCTCTCAAGAAGTTTAGATGATAATAAAATTTTCTTTTAACACCACATAATTATAATCTATTTCTAATTACAAATTCAAAATACAATACATGGCACAATACTGTTGTAAAAATGCATGGTTCAGTCCAAAAATCATTTCCTATCTTTACGTGAAGCCAAAATACATCTTTTTTAAAAAAATGGCCGGAATTTTTTTGAAATGGAACATCAGACTTCTATTTTAAAATGTTCATATAGAGAAAACTCTGATCTTCAACGCCATTCTTTTATGAAAAACCTGGACGGAGTAACGGACGTTTAAAAACCACATTAACGGAAAACCGGCTAAAACTGAGTACTCTTTATGCGTAAATTGCTGCATCTCCGACTAGTTTCAAAATAAAATAATCTGGTGTGAAACACTCACACAACTTTCTCTTGCCAATAGAAATAATTAAGAATAAACCTAATATTAATAATAAAACATTAGAAATAAACAAAAAACTAACCTCAATAAACATAACCTAATTTTAATCATAAGTGAAAGACGCAAAATGAAAATCAACCTCAGTTTGGCTTAGAAATACGGAAAATCACTCTTTCTCTCTAAACTAGGCTCTGTAGAGAAAAATGCTTTAAATAAAAGTTGTAGATCTTTTAATTTTCTATAAATTTAATTATATACACTTTTGTCGTAAAATGCATTCTAAGGCCGAAATCTTTAAAAAATAAATTTTTCACACGTTTTCGTGAGAAAAAAACAGAAAATCGCAAATTACCGCTAAACTAAGCGTTATACAAAAAAAATGTTTGAAACAGAAGTTGTAGGTTTTTAAATTCTCTACAACTTTTATTATATAAGTTTTTGCGCTAAAATTTATATTAAAGCCGTAATCTTAAAAAACAACGTTTTTACGTGAAAACAGCCTCACCAAGAATTTCAGCAAACATGGCGCCTACCCTATCTTGTAGAGAATAAAAAATTGAGTAAAATAGGCGATTTTAAAAAAAATCGTAGGACCAGTTTTTGAGAAAATCGCAAAAAACTGAAAAATTATACGAATAAACTACTACTTCCGGTTGACCGATTTTGATGAAAATGTTCGTGTCGCGTCCGGTAGTGGTATGTAACTTAAGTTTCAAGTTTCAAGTTCGTACGATGTTCCGTTCTTGAGATATTCTGTTCACACACAGACACACAGACACACACACACACAGACCAATCGCTAAAAACATGTTTTTTGGGTTCAGGGGGTCTGAAAACGTATAGATCCGGTGAAAACTCGATTTCGAAAAATCGACATGAAAACAATACTTTCCTTCCTATATATTCATATAGGCAAGAGAAAGTAATAAAATAATCTAAGTCAAACCAATCAACGCAGGAAAGAACAGGCTTTAATTTAGTGCAGTGTTCAAAAATATTCGTTATATCTTTTTGAGATAAAACTCTTCAAACGAATGCGGACAGGTGAAATGGCATGCCTCTAAGCGCATGCGATGTCGCACGAATGTGGACATAGCTATTGGGTGTTGTCAATTTTCAACAACACTCCGACTGTACATCTAACTGTAGGTTGGAGGGGTATGCAGGTCGAAGTCTTATGCGCATGCGGTTAACAGCGCTCACTGTAATTGGCTTGGCCTTTACTAACACTATCAAGATAAGCATCGCGAACCCCGCAGAATGACGAAGACTTCATGTCGTACACACCCTTTATTAGATTGATGCATTAATTCGAATTCATAAAAATGCAGACAATAGCTTTTATAATATTGAATATAAACCGGGTACTCAGAAAGCTTATTGACATCTTCATTTTTATAAACACTCGAAGATAGAAACAATTCAAAAATTTATTGTGAAATACTCACACGACTTTATTTTGACAATGTAAATATTTAAAAAAATATATATATTACGGTTAATCATTGGTAAACAATGTAAAATGAAATACTCGTATATAACCTAATTTCAATCGTGAGTGAATGACGCAAAATGAAAATCAACCTCTGTTCGACTTAAAAATACGGAAAATCACTAATTGAAACGAAACTAGTCACTGTAGAAAAAATACTTGAAATTAAACTTGTAGATTTTTTTAATTTTCTATAATTTTGATTACATACACGTCAAATATAATTTTCAACAGAGCCTAGTTTAGCGTCAATTAGTAATTTTATGTATTTTAAAGTCAACGAGAGATTGATTTTCATTTTGCGTCATTCACTCATGATAAAACAGAGGTTTTACCCATAATAGGCAAGTGGAGTGTTAAACTATTTGCACTCGATCTGCTAGTTCCAGGGCGACAAAAAATAGTTGTTTCTTATCACATAGTCAGCCAATTATATGACTGAACTTTTTAAGAACAGAAGAGGTAGAGGTGTACAAAACACTAATCAGAGTTATCTTCTCTTCGAGTAATGAATTTCACTACATAGCCAGACCCTGTGGTGAATGAAGTGAAAGTGTCATTTGGAGGGTGGAAAGTGGGTGCTTTCCGGACGGCCTGGCATGCTGATAAGCATACTCTTTCAACTCAGTGAAGAAGGCAAAGGTAAACTACCTCACTCCTCGTTTTTACTTAGTAAAACCTCTAGAAGTTAAAACCAACCTTTTGGCTGTTGACCTAAACAACACATTGTTTACTAATGATTAAACATAGATTTTGCTCATAACATGCAGATGGAGTGTCAAATTATTTACACTCGACTTACTAGTTCCGGGAATACAAAAAAAATCTGGTGTGAAACACACAACTTTCTCTTGCTAATGCAAATAATTAACAATATAACCTAACATTAGAAACAAAACATTAGAAATTAATAAAACAAACTAACCCCAATAAACATAATCTAATTTTAGTCGAGTGAAAGACGCAAAATGAAAATCAACCTCAGTTTGGCTTAAAAATACGGAAAATCTCTTTCACGCTAAACTAGGCTTTGTAAAGACAAATGCTTAAAATAAAAGTTGTAGATCTTTTAATTTACTATAAAATTGATTATATACACTTTTGTCGTAAAATGCATACTAAGGCTGAAATCTTAAAAAATCGTTTTTTATAGATTTTCATGGAAAAAAACAGAAATTACTAATTACCGCTAAACTAAGCGTTATACAAAAAAAATTTGAAATAAAAGTTGTAGATTTTCAATTCTCTACAACTTTTATTATATACATTTTTGCGCCAAAATGCATAGGTATTAAAGCCGTAATCCTTAAAAAACATTTTTGTTACGAGAAAACGGCCTCTCCAAGAATTTCAGCAGACATGGCGCCTACCTTATCTTGTAAAGCATAAAAACTTTAGTAAATGATGACGCGATTTTTACAAAAAAATCGTAGAAGCCGTCTTTGAGAAAATCGCAAGAACGTGAAAAATAACACGAATAAACTACTACTTCCGGTTGACCGATTTTGATGAAAATATTCATGTCAGGTCCGGTTGTATAATCTAACTTAAGTTTCAAGTTTCAAGTTCGTACGATGTTCCATTCTTGCGATATTTTTTGTTCACACATGCGCGCGCGCACACACACACACACACACACACTTAATACCTTTGAAAACAATGAAAACGAATGAAAACAATACTTTCCTTCTAATATATTCATATAGGCAAGAGAAACTAAAAACATAACTTATGTTTTATTATTTACATTGTCATGAGAAAGTCTTGTGAGTATTTCACACTAGATTATACGAATACAGTTTAAAGATAGGGAGGTTATTTTGTTTTGAACCTCCCGTTGGTAAATATAAAGTATTGTGACTTAACTGATGGATACAGACTTTAATTGACTTCAGTGTTAGCCATCTGTTGATCTTTACCAAACGAAGTAACATTCCTTTAGGACTTTTGAAAATGTTTCTAAAACATGAATTGTTTTTTTGTTAAATGGACATTTTTTAGAATTTTTAATCTATAAAATATTAAGTGATGTGTGTTATTTGTGTTTTTAAATATTTTATAAAGTGTTTATTTTCTTAGGAGATAAACTATTAATTAACTTTGACAATGCTATATATTACTATAAATTTATTAAAAAATGGTTCTTTCCTATTTTTTATAACGCAAATTTTTTTAAGTCAATGTGCTGTGCTTGAAGAATCAGATTATTACGGTAATAATAACAATAATAATAATAATACTAAAAACTGGTGTGAAACACTCACACAACTTTCTCTTATCAATGCAAATAATTAACAATATAACCACATAAGTAATAAAATATTAGAAATAAACAAAAAACCTCAATGAACATAATCTTATATTAATCATGAGTGAAAGACGCAAAATGAAAATCAACCTGAGTAGGCTATAGCTTAAAAAACGGAAAATCACTCATTCACGTTAAACTAGACTGTGTAGAGAAAAATGCTCTAAATAAAAACTGTAGGTCTTTTAATTTCCTAACAATGTGATTATATACATTTTTGTCGTAAAAAGCATACTAAGGCCGAAATCTTAAAAAAGTCGATTTTTCTCACGGTTCCGTAAGAAAAAAACAGAAAATGGTTAATTACCGCTAAACTAAGCGTTATACAAAAAGTGTTTGAAATAAAAGTTGTAGGATTTTAGATTCTCTACATTTTTTTTTTAATAAATTTTTGCGCTAAAATGCATATTTAAGCCGTAATCTTAAAAAAACAATTATTTACGTGAAAACAGCCTCACCAAGAATTTCAGCAAACATGGCGCCTACCCTATCTTATAGAGCATAACAAATTTAGTAAACGAGGCGATTTTTAAAAAAATGTAGGACCAGTTTTTGAGAAAATCGCAAAAAAAATGAAAAATTACAAGAATAAACTACTACTTCCGGTTGACCGATTTTGATGAAACTGTTCGTGTCGGGTTCGGTAGTGGTATGTAACTTAAGTTTCAAGTTCGTACGATGTTCCGTTCTTGAGATATTCTGTTCACACACTTACAGACACACACACTCCAATCGCTAAAAACATGTTTTTTCGGTTCAAGGGGTCTGAAAACGTGTTCATCCGGTGAAAACTCGATTTCGAAAAATCGACATGAAAACAATACTTTCCTTCCTATATATTCATATAGGCAAAAGAAAGTAAAACTCTATTGTGAAATTTCACACGTCTTTCTCTTGCCAACGTAATAAAAACCGCATTAAACCTATGGTTTAATCATTGGTAAACAATGTAAGATGAAAAACATAACCAAATTTTAATCATGAGTAATAACGTAAAATGAAAATCAACATCTGTATAACTTAAAAATACGAAAAATCAATATTTTAATTTTCCGATTATGTTGATGGTTTCAAGTCGAAATTGAATTCTACAAAAATGTTCATGAAAGTTTCTTTCATGAACATGATTTATGATATCGTGGAAGTCGTGCAAGAGAACGTGTTTCACACCAGATTTTTACTTTCTCTTGCCTATATGAATAAATAGAAAAGAAAATTTTGTTTTCATATCGATTTTAAGAAATCGAGTTTTCACCGGATGTACCCTTTTTCAGACCCGCTGAACCCAAAACATGTTTTTAGCGATTGATATGTATGGGTGTGTGTGTGTGTGTGTGAACAGAATATCTCAAGAATGGAAAATCGTACGAACTTGAAACTTAAGTTAGATACTACTACCGGACTGGACACGAATATTTTCTTAAAAATTGGTCAACCGGAAGTAGTAGTTTATTCGTGTAATTTATCACTTTTTGCGATTTCCTCAAAAACCGCTCCTACGATTTTTTTTTAATCGCCTCATTTACTAAAGTTTTTATGATCTACAAGATAAGGTAGGCGCCATGTCTGCTGAAATTCTTGGGGCGGCTGTTTTCTCGTAAAAATATTGTTTTTTTAAGATTGCGACTTTAATATGCATTTAGCGCAAAAATGTACTATCTAGTAAAAGTTATTTAGAATTTAAAATCCTCAACTTATATTCAAACATTTTTTTGTTAACGCTTAGTTTAGCGGTAATTAGGAATTTTTTTTGTTTTTTTCTCACGAAAACGTGTAAAAAATAGATATGTTTAAGATTTCCATCTCAGCATGCATTTTACGACAACGTGTACATAATCAAATTTATAGGAAATTAGAAGATCTACAACTTTTTATTCAGAGCATTTTTCTCCATAGAGCCTAGTGTTGCGTGAAAGAATGATATTCCGTATTTTTAAGCCAAACTGAGGTTGATTTTCATTTTGCGTCTTTCACTCATTATTAAGATAGGTTATGTTTATTGAGGTTAGTTTTTTGTTTATTTCTAATGTTTTATTACTAACGATAGGTTATATTGTTAATTATTTGTATTGGTAAGAGAAAGTTGTGTGAGTATTTCACACCAGATTTTTCCAGTTAAAAGAGTTTGGGTTTACAGTTATTTTGATTTATTCTGTATTATTTCGTTTGTTTTTCAGAATATCCTTTATGTAGAAGAAATGATCCAAATATAACAGATTGTTTAAAAAATTTATTGTACTCAATGAGGAACAAAATGATGTACGGTAAGTAAAATCTAGAAATTTTTTTAACATGTTACATAATATAAAAAATCTGGTGCGAAACACTCACTCAACTTTCTCTTGCCAATGCAAATAATTAACAATAAACCTAATATTAGTAATAAAACATTAGAAATGAACAAAAAACTAACCTCAAAAAACATTAGTGAAATACGCAAAATTAAAATCTACTCAGTTTAGCTTAAAAATACGGAAAATCGCTCATTCACGCTAAACTAGGCACTGTACAAAAAAAATGCTTAAAATAAAAGTTGTACATCTTTTAATTTTCTATAAAATTGATTATATATACACTTTTGTCATAAAATGAATACTAAAGCCGAAATCTTAAAAAAATACATTTTTCACACATTTTCGTGAGAAAAAAAAC
The DNA here is from genome assembly GCA_035578175.1 of Catonia carolina. Classification (NCBI taxonomy): domain Eukaryota; kingdom Metazoa; phylum Arthropoda; class Insecta; order Hemiptera; family Achilidae; genus Catonia; species Catonia carolina. The sequence continues at coordinate 8,985,160 of JAQMRL010000017.1, read as the reverse complement.
AGAAAATCGCTAATTACCGCTAAACTAAGCGTTATACAAAAATGTTTGAAATAAAAGTTGTAGAATTTTACATTCTCTACATTTTTTATTATATAAATTTTTGCGCTATAATACATATTAAAGTCGTAATCTTAAAAAAAACACTATTTTTACGTGAAAACACCCTCACCAAGAATTTCAGCAAACATGGCGCCTACCCTATCTTGTAGAGAATAAAAAATTGAGTAAATGAGGCGATTTTTAAAAAAATCGTAGGACCAGTTTTTAAGAAAATCGCAAAAAAGTGAAAAATTATACGAATAAACTACCACTTCCGGTTGACCGATTTTGATTAAAATGTTCGTGTCGGGTCCGGTATTGGTATGTAACTTAAGTTTCAAGTTTTAAGTTCGTACGATGTTTCATTCTTGAGATATTTTGTATACACACACAGACACAGACCAATCGCTAAAAACATATTTTTTGGGTTCAGGGGGTCTGAAAACGTATAGATCCGGTGAAAAACTCGATTTCGAAAAATCGACATGAAAACAATACTTTCCTTCCTATATATTCATATAGGCAAGAGAAAGTAAAAATCTTTATATCCGAGGGACGTCACTTTCCCTTACCCAAAGTGGGCTGAACCCTCATTTTTTATTTAAAAATTTTTGCTATTTTTTGAGGAATTGGGAATTATAGACCGGATTGTTTTGGAGTTCCGGCCTCTCAACCATCGCCGCTTACCCCATCTTCTTGAACACAAAAATATTGTAAATGGGGGTGATTTTAAAAAATAAAATCTGGTGTGAAACCCTCACATAATTGTTTCTTTCCAATGCAAATTACCAGCAGAAGTGACATAGAGGTAATTCAAAGGTTCCAGAATAAGATTCTTCGGGCTCTAACAAGGCATGGGTGGATTAACGGGGGTGCTAGGGGGTGCGCCGCACTCCCAGATATTAGGGATGTTTGAATTTAGTATCTAAATACTTCATACCTTCCGGTGAGCTCGCACCCCCAGATATCAAGACCTAAATCCGCCCATGTAACAAGGGCACCATGATTTACAAGGAATGCAGAAATACAACATTATTACAACCTTCCTGATTTAATGGACGAAGTCAGGCGTTTTAATAGAAAATATCAGGCAATACTTGAAAGTCACGAAAATAAATTAGCCATAATCTTCTAAACAATGCAGAAGAAGTTAGGTGACTGAAACGTTACCATATTTTGGACTTGTCTGAAAGAGTTTATACGTACAAAAATTATAGTGAAAAATATTCCATATTGTAAAATGTAAATATCTTTGTACCTAGTAATTTTCTCTTTTAATACATGAATAATTAATATAATGAGAGGTATTCAGGGTAATGAAGCCTCAACTTGTGATTTGTAAATTCAAAAGATTTGTTTATAGTTTAGCCGGCCGCATTGGCGTAGTTGGTAACGTGCTCGCCTCTCAACATGCGGTCTTGGGTTCGAATTCTATTCAGGCACGGCATATTTTCATACGTTACAAAAAAAATCATTTCATCCTTCACCGTCTGCATTAGCAGTAATTGCAGAACAATCGGACGTTAAACCAAAAAAAAAAAAAAAAATGTTTATAGTTTATTTTTAAAAAACTGATGCAAATAATGTTAATTTTAAAAAAATGCAAATAATGAACAATACAACCTAACATTAGATAAAAAACCAAACCTCAAAAACATAACCTAATTTTAATCATGAATGAAAGATGAAAAATGAAAACCAACCTTAGTTTGGCTTAATAATACGGAAAATCATCACCCTTTGACGCTTAACTAAGCTCTGTAAAGAAAAATGCTTAAAATAAGAGTTATAGATCTTTTAATTTCCTATAAAATTTATTATGTACAGTTTTGTCGTAAAATGCATACTAAAGCTGAGATCTTAAAAAAATTTTTTTGCAGATTTTCATGGAAAAAACAGAAAATCATAAATGACCGCTAAACTAAGATACAAAGAAATTTTTGAAATAAAAGTTATCGATTTTTAATTTTTCTACAGCTTTAATTATACAAACTTTTGCCCTAAAATGCATATTAAGGCCGCAATCTTTAAAAAAAAACCATCTTTTTCTACCAGAGAACTGCCTCCTTAAGAATTTCAGCAGACATAACGCCTAAACTATCTTGTGGTGCATAAAAAAAGTAGTAAATGAGGCGATTTTTAAAAAAACCGCATGAGCCGTTTTTGAGAAATTCGCAAAAAGTGAAAAATTACACGAATAAACTACTAATTCCGGTTGACCGATTTTGATGAAAATTTTTGTGTCGAGTCCCCTAGTGACTACCTAACTTAAATTCCTAGTTTCAACTTTGTAGGATATTAGTCTCACTTTCTTGAAATATGTTATTCATACACAGACCAATCTCTAAAAATTGGTGTTTTTTTGGTTCAGGGAGCCTGAAAACGTGCAAAATTAAGTGAAAACTCGATTTCAAATAATCGACATGAAAACAATACTTTATTTTCTATATATTCATAAAGGGCAAGAGTATAACAGACAGGTGGAGTTTTAAATTATTTGCACTCGATCTGCTAGTTCCACGACTACAAAAAATAGTTCTGTTTCTTATCACATGATCAGCCAATTACATGACTGAAGCATTTTAAGAACAGAAAAGGAATAAGGTGTAAAAGATACTAGTCAGAGTTATCTCCTCTGAGAGAAATGAATTTCATTATACAGCCGGACCCTGTGGTGAATGAAGTGAAGATGTCATTTGTAGGATGGCAAGTAGATGCTTTTCAGAGGACCTGGTATGCTGATAAGCATACTTTTCTACTCACTAAAGAAGGCATTGGTAAACCACCTCACTTCTCGTTTTACTTAGTAAAACCTCTAGATGTAAACAACAACTAGAATATGAACGAATTGAGCATAAATTTAATCAGTTTTAAATTAATTACTCTTTGAATTTAATTTATATTTACTTGAATTTTCAGAAAATTCAGAAATAAATATACCAACTTTAGATCCTCTTCGTTTTCCTCTTATAAATTTATCAGAGGATGAAGAAAAATTTTTGCTGAAGTTCTATAATGTCCAAGTAAAAGGCTTCAGTGATTTCACCATTAAAGATTTAAGGTAAGTCATGATTTAGTTTATTATTTTTGTTTCATATTGGGTTAATTTTAGATCGGTTAAGGTGTCTTTTTAGACGTTTCTGGAAGCATTTTTTTAGCCCTTATTCTTCCTTATTCTCAAAGTTCGTTTACTGTTAGCTTTTATCCTTTTTTTGTCCACCCAATGTACTGTGTTTGCTCTTCATGGAAGCCATTAAAGTCCGAAATTAGTTCTCTGAATTTGGTCCGGTTCATTAAGTTTTCTCGGTTTTCTTCTAGTTTCCTCAATATCCTGACACATCTAAAAACCATTTCGTCTGTACATCCTGTATACTGTTCTTGCTCTTCATGGAAGCTCTAAAAGTCCGAAATTAGTTCTCTGAATAGATTTTTCATTCCTGAATAATTTTTTCCAGCACGCAGTTAAAAAGAACAGGTGACAAAGCATCACCCTGCCTTACACCAGTTTCAATTTCAACTCTTTGGATTCGGTTTAATATTTACAAAAAAGGAAAAATTGTCATACAATTTTTTTTTTATTTTTAAATTAAGTGATACATTTTACGTACAACGCAAAATATTTTTTATTAATAATTTCTCAGAATTCATGGTGGTAATAAAACGGAAAATATTTTTTGTTATAATGACGTCAATAATCGAAAAACATAACCATGTAACATAAATGAATTAATAAAAAAAGTTGTTTTCTGAATATATTACAATGCACCCGTATGCGATCTCAGGATAATGCAAATGAGAAGCTTGCTTACGTCATAAATGAACTACATGATAAAATTTAACCTTGAGTTGTATTCATCTTTCCCATTCGTCTACTTTTTAGCCCCTTCAACTTCTTCACTTAACACCAACAACGGTTTTCTTCCAGTTTCCTCAATTTTTAGCCCCTTTAACTTATTCTTCACTTAACACCAACAACGGTTTCACCTCCTCATCCTTCTTCTAGTTTTCATTTTCCTCATCATTATCCTCCTCCCCTCTTTCACCTTCTCTTCCTCTTCATCATCCACTTCATTTTCTTTCAACTTCTACTCCTCCTTGTCATTTTCTTCTTCCTCCTCCTCCTCCTCCTCCTCACCCTCCCCCTCCCCATTCCCTTCGATTCCTAACACTCCTCCTTTTCTCTTTTACTCTTTTTACTCCTCGTTCTCCGTCTCCTTCTTCTTCTCCTTCTCCTAATTCGTCTTCTTCTTCACCTCCTTATTCCTCCTCCTCCTTCTTCTCCTCTTCATTGAATTTCTTTCTCTTTTTCTCTTCTCAATCTCCTTCACTTTCTTTTTTACTTTCTCTTGCCTATATGGATAAATAGAAAGGAAAGTATTGTTTTCATGTCGATTTTTCGAAATCGAGTTTTCACCGGATCTATACGTTTTCAGACCCCTGAACCCAAAAAGCATGTTTTCAGCCAATGGTGTGTGTGTGTGTGTGTGTGTGTGTGTGTGTGTGTGTGTGTGTGCGCGCGCGCGCGTGCGTGTGTGTGTGTGTGAGTGTGTATGTGTGTGTATGTGTGTGTGAACGGAATATCTCAAGAACGAAACATCGTACGAACTTGAAACTTAAGTTAGATAACACTAGGCCTACCATACCCGACACGAACATTTTCATCAAAATTGGTCAACCGGAAATAGTAGTTTATTCGTGTAATTTTTCACTTTTTTGAGATTTTCTCAAAAACAGGTCCTACGAATTATTTTAAAAATCGCCTGGTTTACTAAATTTTTTATTCTGTACAAGATAGGGTAGGCGCCATGTCTGCTGAAATTCTTGGAGAGGCTGTTTTCAAGTAAAAAAATTTGTTTTTTTAAGATTACGGGATTTCTAGATTAAAGGTTTCTAAAAAAATCTGGTATGAAATACTCACACAACTTACACTTGCTAATTCAAATAATTAACAATATAACCTAACATTAGTAATAAATAAAAAACTAACTTCAAAAACCATAACCTATTTTAATCAAACGTGAATCATGCATTATGAAAATTAACCTCAGTTTGATTTAAAAATACGGAAAATCACTCTTTTACGCTAAACTAGGCTGTGTAGAGAAAAATGCAATAAATAGAAGTTGTATATCTTTTATTTTCCTATAAATTTTATTACATGCACTTTAGTGGTAAAATGCATACCACGGCCAAAATCTTTTAAAAAACGATTTTTTACATTTTTTCTTTACAAAAAAAAACAGAAAATCACGAATTACCCCTAAACTAAGCGTTATACAAAGAAATATTTGTATAAAAGTTGTAGTTTTTTTTTAATTATCTAGAACTTTTATTTATGTACTCTTTTACCATAAAATGCATATTAAGGCCGCAATCGTAAAAAATAATTTTTTTACGAGAAAAAAGCCTTTCAAAGAATTTCAGCAAACATAGCGCGTATCCTATCTTGTAGAGCATAAAAAATGTAGTAAACGAGGCGATTTTAAAAAAATCGTAGGAGCAGTTTTTGTAAAAATTGCAAAAAAGTGTAAAATGACACGAATAAACTATTACTTCCGGAAGACCAATTTTGATGAAAATTTTCGTTTCGGGTCTTCTAGTGGTATCTAACTTAAGTTTCAAGTTCGTACGATGTTCTCTTCTTGAGATATTTCGCTCACACTCACACAGACAAATCGCTTAAAACATGTTTTTTGGGTTGAGGGGGTCCGAAAACGTGTATATCCGATGAAAACTTGATTTCTAAAAACCGACATGTAAACAATACTCCCCTTCCTATATATTGATATAGGCAAAAGAAATTAATATACAGAATACAAAAACATAACAGAGTTTAATGTGTAATTTTTAATGTAATTCTATCGGATTGTTTAGAGCAGACGTTGATGATTTGGACATAAAAATAGTGTTCAATGCGCCAAAATTAACTTTTCATGGAGATTACGAAATTAGAGGGAAAGTCTTCAGAATCGAACTGAATACAACAGGAACTGCCAACATGACGTTTTGTAAGTAAAATTTTATTATAAGAGGTGTGGCTATTAAATAACGAGACTTATGTTGTAAAAAAAATTTATTTTAATTTAATAGATAATAACTTATGGTCACCTTCAATATACACTCCTTTTCTATCCCTACAACGCTCCATGCGAATTTTCCATTGTTAGAAACAGTGCTGGAAGTCATTTTCTGTCAACTCCTTCAGGACACGTGCCGCTTTCTCTTTTACAGGTTCCACAGACTCAAATCTTGTCCGTTTTAATGCAGATTTCACCTTAGGGAACAGGTAGAAGATAATATCATGTGATGAAACGTGGTTTATTACTTATAATCGGGAAACGAAGCGCCAAACCATGCACTGGAAGAGCCGAACTTCACCGAGAGCTAAAAAAGCTCGAATGAGAAAGTCAAAATTTAAAGCAATAATGATTGTTTTTTTTATATTCATGGGATTGTGTACCTTCACTGGGTTCCTGAACGTCAAACAATCAATCAATATTACTAAATTGAGGTACTTTCTAAACTACGTCAAACAGTAAGGAAAAAACACCCCGAAATGTGGAAGGGCAAACTCACTCCGAGTTATCTGTCAAGAGGTTCCTAGTCAAGTACAGTATCTCAGTGTTAGAACATCCACCTTATTCACCAGATCTTGCACCATGTGACTTTACCTGTTCCCTAAGGTGAAATCTGCATTAAAAGGAACAAGATTTGAGTCTGTGGAAGCTGTAAAAGAGAAAGCGGCACGTGTCCTGAAGGAGCTGACAGAAGACGACTTCCAGCATTGTTTCCAACAATGGAAAATTCGCATGGAGCGTTGTAGGGATAGAGAAAGAGAGTATATTGAAGGTGAAGTATATTCCACCTCTTCCTCGGGTCGACCGAGGAAGAGGTGGAAACCGGAACAGGCTCAATAGCCTAAACCATGACGGATGATGATGTATAAAATTAAAATAAAATTTTTTACATCAGTCTCGTTATTTAATAGGCACACCTCGTAACTTTATGACCATAACAGGGAGGTAGAGTGTTAAATAATTTTGCACTTGATCTGCTAAATCCAGGTTAAAGAAAAATAGTTCTGTTTCTTATCATATGGTCAACCAATTAATATAATAATAATTTAATAAGAGATGAGTCGAAAAAGACAGTAATCACAATTATCTCCTCTGAGAGTAATGAATTTCATTATACAGCCAGACATTGTGGCGAATGAAGAAAAGGTGTCATTTGCAGGGTGGAAAGTATATGCTTTTCAGAGGGCCTGCATGCTGTTAAGTATACTTTTCCACTTAACTTTTCCACTTAAGCCAATTGAAAAAGCAACGGTTGCGCATATAGTCTCAGAATGTAGAAAACTTCAAGACACCCGTACACTTCTTGGTGTTTCTGAAACTTTTCAACACAATGTTAGGTGTAAAGACAGTTGTTACAAAGTTTTGAAATTTCTACGCTATATCGCTGTTGAAGACAAAATCTGAAGCCTACCAATCTTTACTTTTAATGTTTTAATTTATGAAATTATTGTTTTTTACTGTTATTAGTACTTATAACTCCTATTGTGGTCGCTAATAACCATTAGAAGTTGATGCGACCTTTATAAATAAAAAAAAAAAAAAAAAAAAAAAAAAAAAAAAAAAAAAAAAAAAACAAAACTTTTACAAACTTTTACATTTTCTGATTAAGCGTGTTTTTCGAAATAATTTTATAGAACAAAAAACATGCGTAATACTTTGTTTTAAAAAAATCTGGTGTAAAACACTCACACAACTTTCTCTTGCCAATGCAAATAATTAACAATATAATCGAACATTTAATAAAACATAAGAAATAAACTAACCTCAAAAAACAACTTTATTTTAATCATGAGTGAATGATGCAAAATGAAAATTAACCTCATTTTGGTTTAAAAATACGGGAAATCACTCTTTCACGCTAAACTAGGCTCTGTAGAAAAAAATTCTCTACATAAAAGTTGTAGATCTTTTAATTTCATATAAATTTGATTATATAGGCCTACACTTTTGTCGTAAAATGCATACTAAGGCTAAAATCGTAAAAAAATAGATTTTTTTTTTTACGTTTTCGGGAGAAAAAAATCAGAAAATCGCTAATTACCGCTAAACTAAGCGTTATACAAAGAAATGTTTGAAATAAAAAATGAAGGTTTTTTAAATATTGTCTACAACTTGTATTATATACACTTTTGTCCTAAAATGCATTTTAAGATAGATTTTTTTTCTACAACAGATCAACGTTTTTGAGAAAATCGTAAAAAAGTGAAAAAGTACATGAATAAACTACTACTTCGAGTTGACCGATTTTGATGAAAATGTTCGTGTCGGGTCTTTCAGTAGACCTAACGTAAGTTTCAAGTTCGTACGATGTTCCATTCTTGAAATATTTTGTTCACGCACGCGCACGCACACACACACACACACACACACACACACACACACACACCAATCGCTAAAAACATATTTTTTGTGTTCAGGGGTGTGAAAACGTGTAGATCCGGTGAAAACTCGATTTTGAAAAATCTACATGTAAACAAGACTTTCCTTCCTATATTATATTCATAAAGGCAAGAGAAAGTAAAAATTACTTATGTTTTCTGAAATGATTTTACAATCCGCATATTGCTCCCGTCTTCCAGAGGCCATCAAGTTACAGGATGGACAGTACGTTTCCCTCGCGATTTTTAAAAGAGTCCGTGTTATCAGAGTTTTCAATTATCCGATAATCGATTGAACCAGTAAAATCGAAAGTAACAGAAAGAATAAATCAGCTGATAAATAATTGGACAGGAGACATGATCTTGGCCTTGTTGTAAGTTGACCGTGATCTTTCTAGGACCAGTTTTATCAAAGAATCTGCGGTAAACAGAATATTGATGAGGAAGCACCTTCGATCCTGACCTATTCAATTTATTTAACTTAAAAGAAATAACAGGAAATGCAAAACAACTTTTTATAAATGTATTAAAACGTACTAAAAACTGGACATTTTTTCTTTTAATTAAAATATTGTAATGTCATAGTTAAACAAATTGACGGTCAAGGAACTGTTTCCTGTCGTTACGAACTGTAATCTGCGACCTTTATTCTACAAATGTCTGTTAAAAATTAATTTTTTTTTTTAACTACCGGTATTTCTTGAAAAAATTATACTGAAATATTATTTTCTTTCTTCCGCTTCGAATTAGGATAAAGAATGAAAATGTATACAATATGGACTTATAAATTAATTTTTCAACCTCGTAAATTAAAAAAAAATCTGGTGTGACACACTCACACAACGTTCTCTTGACAATGCAAATAATGAAACATATAACTTAAATTAGTAATAAAACATTAGAAATAAACAAAAAACTAACCTCAAAACACATAACGTAATTTTAATCATGAGTAAAAGAAGTAAAATTAAAATCAACCTCAGTTTGGATGCGGAAAATCACTTTTTAACGCAAAACTAGGCTCTGTAGAGAAAAATGCTTGAAATTAAAGTTGTAGATCTTTTAATTTTCTATAAATGTGATTATATGCATTTTTGTCGTAAAATGGATACTACGGCCGAAATCTTAAAAAATCCATTTCTTGACAGATTTTCATGAAAAAAAAAACAGCAAAGAACAGAAAATTACCGCTAAACTAATGTTTACATTACAAAAAAATGTTTGAAATAAAAGTTGTAGGTTTTTAAATTCTCTGCAACTTTTATTATATACATTTTTGTGCTAATATGCATAACTAAGTCGCAATGTTAAGGAAACAATTTTTTACGAGAAAACAGCCTTTTCAAGAATTTCAGCAAACATAGCGCCTACCCTATCTTACAGGTATGGAGCACTAATGTACGACGGAAATGTAGTAAATGAGGCGATTTATTAAAAACCGTTGGTGCCGTTTTCAAGAAAATCGCAAAAAAGTGAAAAATTACACGAATAAGCACTTCCGGTTGACCGATTTTGATGAACATGTTCGTGTCGGGTTCTCTAGTAGTACCTAACTTAAATTTCAAGTTTCATTTTCGTACGATGTTCCGTTCTTGAAAGATTCTGTTTACACACAGACCAATCGTTAAAAACATGTTTTTTGTGTTCAGGGGGTCTGAAAACGTGTAGATCCGGTGAAAACTCGATTTCGGAAAATCAACATGAAAACTATACTTACTTTCTTTCCTATATATTTATATAGACAAGAGAAAGTAAAAATCTGATGTGAAACACTCGCACGACTTTCTCTTGTTAATGTAAACAATGAACCATATAACCTAACATTAGTAAACAACGTCAAATGAAAATTGGGCATCTCCGTAACGTAGTGGATAGCACGCTAGCCTACTAAGCGGAGGTCCCGGGTTCGATTCCCAGCTACGGTATGGGAATTATTACGTTCCAAAATCCATCATTACTGTTTCTTAAAACACACCGTAGTCGCTAATGATCAAGCTGTTCATGCGACTTTATTAAGACACCATTTAGAGATTTTCTATATTTATTTCATAAAAATCGGTTCAAAAATCTGGTGAGAAACACTCACACAACTTTCTCTTGTCAATGAAAATAATGAACAATTAGTAACATTAATATCATTAGTAACAAAACATTGGAAATAAACAAGAAACTAACCTCAAAAAACACAACCTTATTTGAATCATGAGTGAAAGCCACCAAAATGAAAATCCACCTGTTTGGCTTAAAAATACGGAAAATCACTCTTTCACGCTAAACTAGGCTCTGTAGAATAAAATGCTTGAAATATGAGTTGTAGATCTTATAATTTACTATGAATTTGATTTATACACTTTTGTCGTAAAATTTAGCTATACTAAGGCAGAAAGCTTAAAAAAATTAATTTTTAACACGATTTTGAAAGAAAAAAACAGAAAATCGCTAATTATCGCTAAACTAAGCCATATAAAAAAAATGTTTGTAATAAAAGTTGTAGGATTTTAAACTCTACAACTTTTGGTATATACATTTTTGCGCTAAAATGCATATTAAAGTCGCAATCTTAAAAAACAATTTTTTTACGAGAAAACAACCTCCTCAATAATTTCAGCAGACATGGCGTATATAATTAGGCCTACCCTATCTTGTGGAGCAAAAAATAATTAGTACATGTTGTTGTTTAGGTCAACAGCCGAAAGGCTGGTTTGAACCTCTAGAGGTTTACTAAGTAAAACGAGGAGTGAGGTGGTTTACCATTGCCTTCCTCACTGAATGGAAAAGTACACTTATCAGCATGCCGGGCCCTCTGAAAAGCACATATTTTCCACTCTGTAAATGACACCTTCACTTCATTCACCACAGGGTCTGGCTGTACAATGAAATTCATTACTTTCAGAGAAGATAACTCTGATTAGTGTCACAGTACACCTCTACCTCTTCTGTTCTTAAATGATTCAGTCATTTAATTGACTGACCATGTGATAAGAAACAGAACTATTTATTTTATCCCTGCAACGAACAGATTGAGTGTAAATAATTTGACACTCCACCTGTCTGTTATGGGCAGAATTAGTACATAGGCGATTTTTTAAAAAATTGTAGGAGCTGTTTTTGACAAAATCGCAAAAACGTTAAAAATAACACGAATAAACTACTACTTCCGGTTGATCGGTTTTGATGTAAATGTTCGTGTCGGGTCCGGTAGTAGTAACTTAAGTTTAAAGTTTCAAGTTCGTACGATGTTCCGTTCTTGAGATATTCTGTTCACACACATAAACATGTTTTTTGGGTCCAGGGGGTCTGAAAATGAGTAGATCCGGTGAAAACTCGATTTCGAAAAATCGACATGAAAACAATAGGTACTATCCTTCCTGTATATTCATATAGGCAAGAGAAAATAAAAATTGAAAACTTTTATTTCAAGCATTTTCTTTTTACAGAACTTAGTTTAGCGTCAATTAATGATTTCCCCTTAGCCTGTTTTTAAGTCGAAAAGAAGTTAATTTTAATTTAGCGTCATTCACTCATTAAATTTTAGCCGGCCGCGTTGGCGATGTTGATAACGTGCTCGCCTCTCATCATACGGTCTTGGGTTCGAATCCCACTCGGGCATGGCATTCTTTCATACGTTACAAAAATTCATTTCATCCTGCATTAGCAGCAATTTGCAAAACAGTCGGACGTTAAACCAAAAAAAAAAAAATAAAAAAAAAATGATTAAAATTAGGTTATGTTTTTCATTATACATTGTTTCCTAATATTATTAAACATAGGTTGTATTTAATTATTTACATTGGCAAGAGAAAAGTTGTGTAATTGTTTCACACCAGTTATTTATGTAGTAATGGAAAATAAATAAATTTATGAGACTTTTGAAATCTGTTTTAGGGAACGCGCCTTTCACAATAAACGTGGACGCTGAATTACAAGAGAAAGAAAATGACAATCGCCTCTACTTGTACGTTGAACATCTGAATAATACATTACAACTTCCCACTAAAGCATATTTAAAATTCCACAATCTGTTTAACGGCGATTTAAAAAGAGGTTAAGTATTTTCAAACTATTACAATTACTTAAATTACGAGTTTGTTTTTGGTTTTAACGAGGGGTAAAAATCTGGTGTGAAACACTCACACAACTTTCTCTTGCCAATGCAAATAATGACCAAAATAACCTAACATCAGTAATAAAACATTAGAAATAAACAAAAAATTAACCTCAATAAACATAACCTTATTTTCATCATGAGTGAAACACACAAAATGAAAATCAACCTCAGTTTGGCTTTAAAATACGGAAAATCACTCTTTAACGCTAAACAAGGCTCTGTAGAGAAAAATGCTCTACATAAAAGTCGTAGATCTTTTAATTTCCTATAAATTTTATTATATAGACTACATTTTTGTCGTAAAATGCATACTAATGCTGAATTCTTAAAAAAATCACTTTTTCACGCCGTTTTCGTGAAAAAAAAACAGAAAATCGCTAATTACCGCTAAACTAAGCGTTATACAAAACAATGTTTGAAATAAAAGTTGTAGGATTTTAAATTCTCTACAATTTTTATTATATAAATTTTTGCGCTAAAATGCATATTAAAGCCGTAATCTTAAAAAAACAATTTCTTTACGTGAAAACAGCCTCACCAAGAATTTCAGCAAACATGGCGCCTACTCTTTCTTGTAGAGCATAAAAAATTAAGTAAACCAGGCGATTTAAAAAAAAATCGTAGAACCAGTTTTTGAGAAAATCGCAAAAAAGTAAAATATTACACGAATAAACTACTACTTCCGGTTGACCGATTTTGATGAAAATGTTCGTGTCGGGTTCGGTAGTGGTATGTAACTTAAGTTTCAAGTTCGTACGATGTTTCGTTCTTGAGATATTCTGTTCACACGCGCGCGCGTGCACACACACACACACACACAGACCAATCGCTAAAAACATGTTTTTTGGGTTCAGGGGTCTGAAAACGTGTAGATCCGGTGAAAACTCGATTTAGAAAATTCGAGATGAAAACAATACTTTCCTTCCTATATATTCATATAGGCAAGAGAAAGAAAAAAGGGGGGGTATCATCAGTACGCATGCGTGACTGCTTTGGTATCAGTTTTCCACCACAACAACGTAAACTATGCTTAGAGGACATACAGTACAACGCAGAAACTGTTGTATGTTAACTGTACGAATATAACTTTGTCACCGTAAAAGGATATGTCGGTATCTCGAAAATGCGGTACAACTGTTCACAGTGCTAAACGAAATCTAATTTGCAATGTAATAAAATGTTGTTGAAGTTGAAGCTAAACAAAAATACCTTTCCGTGCCTCTAAACAAAAGCCGTGAGCAAACGGCTAACAACTGATATGTTTCTCTTTCCACAATTCGAAACATTAAAAAAACAATTTTTTTCTACGAGAGAACAGCCTCCCCAAGAATGTCAGCAGACATGGCACCTACCTATCTTGTAAAGCATAAAAAATTTAGTATGAGGCGATTTTTAAAAAAAAATCGTAGGACCCGTTTTTGAGAAAATCGCAAGAAAGTGAAAAATTACACTACAATCGGTTGACCGATTTTGATGAAAATGTTCGTGTCAGGTCCTCTTTAGTGGTATCTAACTTAAGTTTTAAGTTTCAAGTTCGTACGATGTTCCGTTCTTGAGATATTCTGTTCACACACACACACGCGCGCGCGCGCGCGCGCGCACGCACGCACGCACACACACACACACACACACACACTCACTCACTCACACACACTTACACACACACACACACACACACACATACACGCGCGCGCGCGCGCGCACACACACACACACATACGCGCGCGCGCACACACAAGACACACAAAGACCAATCGCTAAAAACGTGTTTTTTGGGTTCAGGGAAACTGAAAACGTGTAATCTGATGAAAACTCGATTTCGAAAAATTCACATGAAAACAATACTTTCCTTCCTATATATTCATATAAGCAAGAGAAAGTAAAAATTAATTAGATATTGCAAATTCTAATTGATAACCTCTTCAAAAATTATGGCAAGGTGTAATAACGTCATAGACTAGTATATTTTATTTAAAAAATCTGGTGTGAAACACTCACACAACTTTCTCTTGCCAATGCAAATAATTAATAATAAACCTAACATTATTAATAAAATATTAGAAATAAACAAAAAACTAACCTCAAAAACATAACCTTATTTTAATCATGAGTGAATGACGCAAAATGACAATCGAACTCAGTTTGGCTTTAAAATACGGAAAATCACGCTTTCACGCTAAACTAGGCTCTGTAGAGAAAAATGCTCTAAACAAAAGTTGTAGATCTTTTAATTTTCTATAAATTTAATTATATACACTTTTGTCGTAAAATGCATACTAAGACCGAAATCTTTAAAAAATCAATTTTTCACATGTTTTCGTGAGAAAAAAACAGAAAATCGCAAATTACCGCTAAACTAAGCGTTATACAAAAAAATGTTAGAAATAAAAGTTGTAGGTTTTTAAATTCTCTACAACTTTTATTATATACGTTTTTGCGCTAAAATTTATATTAAAGCCGTAATCTTAAAAAAACAACGTTTTTACGTGAAAACAGCCTCACCGAGAATTTCAGCAAACATGGCGCCTACCCTATCTTGTAGAGAATAAAAAATTGAGTAAAATAGGCGATTTTAAAAAAATCGTAGGACCAGTTTTTGAGAAAATCGCAAAAAACTGAAAAATTATACGAATAAACTACTACTTCCGGTTGACCGATTTTGATGAAAATGTTCGTGTCGCGTCCGGTAGTGGTATGTAACTTAAGTTTCAAGTTTCAAGTTCGTACGATGTTCCGTTCTTGAGATATTCTGTTCACACACAGACACACACACACACACACAGACCAATCGCTAAAAACATGTTTTTTGGGTTCAGGGGGTCTGAAAACGTATAGATCCGGTGAAAACTCGATTTCGAAAAATCGACATGAAAACAATACTTTTCTTCCTATATATTCATATAGGCAAGAGAAAGTAAAAATAAGGTTAACAGAACAATAAAAATAGCAGTGGGGGCCGGAAAATTGACAGATGAAATAGCTACAAATAAAGGAGTCAAACAAGGTTGTCCAATTTCACCTGCTTTATCTATCTATATATATAAAGCTGAGTGTAGCGGTGTTTGTCCGGAAATTCTAACCTATAAGGAGGCCTCCTAGCGAAAAAATGATGAGAATCTTTTTTGTTTCTCGCCTCTTGAAACCCCCAGGAAAAATCAAAAATCCGGGGTACGACCACCCTGGGGCTCAAAAAACTTAAAAAACTGTATAACTCCTTAACGGCTAGAGATATCGAGCTCGGACTTTTTTTAATCGATTTCTCGACCCAGAAAACATAAAGTCCTTAAGACTTTAATTAGCTTGAGTACTATAGAACAAGAGTATTACTAAAAGACATTTTACAATATTTTTCAATTTTTATGTCACGACGTTAAGGGTAATAACACATGTGAAAGTACCGTTATGCCTATTATTGTATGTATGACAACCCCCTATTGTTACCGGGAACAGGCCTACACAATCGCATTGTTCCAGTTCTCGGACAACAGTCTTACTGTTCAGTTGCATTTTCGTTGTTTGCTACCTTAGCGTATCATTGAAATAAACAGTTCTTTTAAGAACTAAACCTTTTATATGAGTGGCAACCTGTTTTGCATTGCTATTTTTGTTACCATATCGTATTATTCAAAGTATAAACAGTTCTTTTAAGAACTAAACTAATATTAATTTAAGTATAATATCAGAGTTTTTACTCTTAAACCCAAATAAAAATTTCAAAATAACTGACCAACAACTCAGTTTTCTTTTCGCTTTATTTCCCTACAAATCTTCATTGAAGATTGTCAACAGCAGCAAAATTGAACTGATTGTGGGGTTTTTTCTATTGCATTTGCAGTTTCTATCGCGGTGGCCATGAACCCATCTGATCAAATTTTCAAAATATCGTCAATGCGAACTCACCTAAGTTCATTTTCGGGATTGATTTACGTACTTCCTGCTTTTCGCACGGGCAGTTATATGTTTCATGTTCGAGGGTTAGCGATAAAAACAATTTATACATTTTAGCGCCAACAGGATAAACTAAAAGTATTGTTTACAGATAGCCCTTACATTAAATGCTTCCTTTAACCCGTAAAAATTTAAGAACCAACAAATTTTTATATTTAATATACATAATATAAATTAACATAATCTCATTATGTTTTTCTAACACGTGCAGCGAAGCGCATGGGTCCCGCTAGTTTAATATATAATTATGTCAACGAGCTTATGTCTATGTGGCAGCATGAAGTAGACAAGGGTATCGCTCTTACCCGCAATACTTGTATGAACTATTTATTATTTGCTGACGACACTGTGATTATACAGGAATCCGAGGACAAGCTGCAAATGGCAGTGCATAAGCTCTTCATAATTGGCAAACATTTTAATATGAAAATTTCTGCAGGTAAATCAAAAATTATGGCTTTCCATGGAAAATGGCCTACAAGGTCTAAAACAGTGATTGGAAGCAAGAGTTTGGAGCAAGTAGCTAATTTTAAATACTTGGGATGCGATGTTACGTATGATTACGACCATGATGTGCATCAAAAAGTAACTAAGTTCAACATGGTATGTGGTGCAATAAGTCGATCTCTCAAGAGTAGAGCCAGGAAAAACACATTGCTAAAATTTTATAAAGTAATGGCGATCCCAACTTTGGCTTATGGAAGTGAGGCATGGGTGCTGACGAGAAAACAGGAATCGAGAATTCAGTCAGCGGAAATGCGATTTCTAAGGCAAGTTAAGGGCTGCACAAGAGAGGATCGCATTCGTAATGAAGTAATAAGGAATGAATGCGGTGCCCAACCATTGTTGAACACTATAAGGACATACAAAGAAAAGTGGTCAGAGCATGTATTAAGAATGTCCCAAGATCGCCTTCCATTAAATGCATTGATCCATAATCCGACAGGTAAAAGATGTATTGGTAGACCGAGGAAGAGATGGACGCCGGAACAGGCTAACGCACAGCCTAATCCATGAAGACGACGACGACGAAATTTGTCAGTACACAGAAACATCTTAATGGTGTAAATTAAGTAGTTGCGAGAAACTGAAACGTGTTGCGATAACTGAGGTTATGATGTCAATAAAAAAACACTTAAATAATTTTACATTGATTTGCATGTAAAATTAACATAAGATTCATATTTTGAACACAAAAATATGTATATAAACATTGAAATTATAAAAAACGATGAGAAGCCCTGATTCTATTATAACTACTAAAACACAATTTTTATTAGAAAATAAATTACATCAAATAATTGTATCCGTAACTTACCCGTAATTAATCTTAAATCTTCAGGAACACCACTCCAATGGCAATAGTTCATATTTGTTATATTTTCCTCCATTATTAAAAATAATAACACAATTAACAAACTTAGAACTGCTCGACCCGGCAATGAACGTAAACAAAAAACAGTTAACCTAAAATATCAACAAATAATTTTGACTGGTGTTTTTGAAAACATTTTCTACATAAGTTCAAATGTCTATTTAATATTCGGTTAATAAAAACAATTTTAAAGGAAATATAATAAACAAATTAAAAACTTATAACAACGAAGATCACTAATGCGATTTACATCGGTTACGGTACCCATTTCTTTCCAGTGTAAGGGTTCAGAAATATTGCATTTAATGCTATCTAGTGTGGAAAATTAGAACTTTGAGTAGGTTTTAGTTTTAGAGAAAGAATGTAGGGCAGTTTTTAATGCAATAATCGAAAATGTTAAATTATTTTGAACCTAATACTTTTAACTGAAATCTCCTGATAAAACTACTTAATAAAATAAAATCCCTTTTCCAAAAACCAGTTACATAAATAAATATACCGTGATTCCCAACAAATTTGATGTACAGGGAAATTAACATTGGATAATGTACTGTCAAAATTTATCTAATTAAGGGTGTAATCTTACTTATATTTCTCCAGTCGTTAGGAAACAGAATATAATAATGTAAATGAGTCTACAAAAGATTTTCATTCCTAATAATTTAATTATTTATAAAATAAAGACACAAAAATGTTATATTAAATTTCTATATAGCGCGGTACTTGCATAAGAAAAAAATTTCGTGTCAATTGTTGTCTGAGCTTTATTGTGTAGTGGTCAGTTAATACTTAGCTTTTGAATACAGTACGAGAGGCCGTGAGTTCGAATCCCACATACTATTTTATTTTTTTTAAATATTTGTTTCGGTCTTTTCAGTTTTTTGTATGCCACTATCAAATCCGAATTCCCTGAAGGGTTCCCATGTGTTCATTTCTCCCACTCCCTGCCTTGCTGACTGAGAGACACTCTCACGCACGCGTACACACGTAATTTCCAGTCCCAGTAACAAGTACTGTTACACGTTGTTTTTTATTTATTTTCATTGTTTTATTTTGTTATTGCTACATTACTATTACGTTATATTTTTACTTTCTCTTTATATTTTCCTCAATTAATATTTTTTGCATTTTTTTTTCATTTTCAGAAACGTACTTGGATAATTTAATGAATGAAAATTGGGAACCATTGTTTAATATGTATAAATACGTTCCAGAAATCGGTTTGACTGAATTGTTTAAAAATATTACAAATAATTTGTTCGGCATTAAACCTTATGAAGAATTATTCGCATTGTAACAATAGTATATTAAAATTATTTTTGAAATAGAGATACATTCATTTTTAAAAGACGTCTTATAAAAAATTTGGTGTGAAACACTTACACGGCTTTCTCTTGACGATGTAGATAATGATCAATATATACCATGATTAATCATGGTTAGGTCATCAGCCAAAAAACTGGGTTGAACCTCTAGAGGCTTTACTTAAGAGGAGCACTACGAGGTGTGGCTATTAAATAACGAAACTGACGTAAAAAAATTTTATTTATTTTAAACATAATCACTTATTGTCACCTTCAATATACACTCCTTCTCTATCCCTACAACGCTCCATGCAAATTTTCCATTGTTGGAAACAGTGCTGGAAGTCATCTTCTGTCAGCTCCTTCAGGACACGTGCCGCTTTCTCTTTTACAGCTTCCACACACTCTAATCTTGTCACTTTTAATGCAGATTTCACCTCAGGGAACAGGTACAAGATAATAACATGTGATGAAACGAGGTATTTACTTATGATTCAGAAACGAAGCGCCAATCCATGCACTGGAAGAGCCAAAAAAGTTCTAATAAGCAAGTCAAAATGTAAAGCAATGATTATTGTTTTTTTTTTTTATATCCATGGGATTGTGTACCTTCACTGGGTTCCTGAAGGTCAAACAAGTAATCAATATTACTACCTTGAGGTACTTGCTAAACTACGTCAACGAGTAAGGAAAAATGCCCCGAAATGTGGAAGGACAAATCATGGGTTCTCCAAGACAATGCGCCAGCTCATTCCGCATTATCTGTCTAGAGGTTCCTAGCCAAGTACAGCATCTCAGTGTTAGAACATCCACCTTATTCACCAGATCTTGCACTATGTGACTTCTACCTGTTCCCTAAGGTAAAATCTGCATTAAAAGGGACAAGATTTGAGTCTGTGGAAGCTGTAAAAGAGAAAGCGGCACGTGTCCTGAAGGAGCTAACAGAAGATGACTTCAGCACTGTTTCCAACAATGGAAAATTGGCATGGAGCGTTGTAGGGATAGAGAAGGAGTTTACATTGAAGGTGACAATTAGTGATTATCTATAAAATAAATAAAAATTTTTTTACACCAGTCTCGTTATTTTATTTTATTATTAATAATTTCGAAATAAAATAAAAACCTCTACAGAATAATTAAATTGTTTTTGCATTTTTCAAAAAAATTCTTGAATTGTTATCACTAGCTCTATATTAATAATTCTAGTACCAAAGCTTTAAAAGATGTTACAGAAAAGGCACAAACAAATTAAAGTCCTAACTCTTAACGGTTTCTTAGAAACGTGTACCTAAAGAGAGATCAATTTAACATGGGTTAGATAGGAGGTAGAGTAAACGAGAAGTGAGGTGGTTTACAATGGCCTTCCTCACTGAGTGGGAAAGTACTGTCTGTCTGTAACTTGATGGCTTCCGGCAGAGAGGAGCAATATGGATTGAAAAACCATTTCAGAAAACATTCATCTAATTTTTTTAAGTAACTAAAACTTGTCGGAAATGATGTAAAGGGTGATTCAAAAAGAGCGCCGGTTTTGATATATCAAATTAAGAGATTTATTTTATTGAAAAACTGAAAATAAATACATCAACAAGTTCATCTTACCTTCCGATTTCATGTATGAAAAATGATGTCATGCATGTGTCCTCCTCTACTGCGCTGGCACGCATCAACTCTGTCCATGAAATTGGATATTACTGCAGGACAAGTTTCGACTTCCATTTGCTCGATAACCCGTCGAATTTCCTCCTTCAAGTCATTGATGTTTCGGGGTTTATTGGCATACACCAATGACTTCAGATGACCCCAAAGATGAAAGTCACAAGGCGTCAAGTCACACGACCTTGGTGGCTATTGATGGTCGGAATTACGAGAAATGATGCGATCCTGGAACCGTTCACGGAGCAACAACATTGTTTCTCGTGCAGCAACTGAATTTTATACGGGTGATATTGGAGATCGTACCGAAGAATTCTCCGTACAGAAGAACATCGTAAACCCAATTGTTGAGAACGGCGACGTATTGATTTTGCTGGGCTAACAGCCACACTGTCACGAACCAACGCAAGGTTCTGCTCAGTTCGGCCAGAACGACGACATCCAGATTTTTTAAGGTCGACTGTTGAACCCGTCTCAAAAAACTTTTTCATGAGCCTGCGAACTGTTGATTCATTCGGTGCTTCATTACGTCCTAGAGTATCGCGAAGTCGCCTGACAGTAGCCGCATAACTCTCTCCACTCTGGTAAAATGTTTTGACGATTAACACTCGTTGTGCAATAGTAAAGTTCTACATGGTTAGACACAGACTGCGAGAGTACTACACTGCGAACAAGAGAAACTACAACTGAATCGTCAATCGGAATGTTCTCCGAAATAGAAATGAGGTCTAACAATGTTGCCAACCGATAAACAAAAATTTACCAGCCGTTTAAAAACCGGCGCTCTTTTTGAATCACCCGTTATATTTATAAAACAAAGTATTTCATACATTTTAAGAACTAAAATGTATGCAACTCCTCTGAAAATAATAATTTCATTATACAGCCAGACCCTGTAGTGAATGAAGTGAAGGTGTCACAGTAATTTTATAGAATATAAAATTACTTTGAAAAACACAAAAATTGTTCCTCTCTGCCAGGGGGCCATCAAGTTACAGTATGCATATCCACATAACAGGCACTAGGAGTGTTAAATAATTTACACTTGGTCTGCTAGTTCCAGGGCTACAAAAAATAGTTCTGTTTCTTATTACATAGTCAGCCAATTATATGACTGAAACATTTAAGAACAGAAGAGGTTTAAATGACACTAATCAGTCAATTCCTCCGAAAATAATAATTTCATTATACAGCCAGACCCTGTAGTGAATGAAGTGAAGGTGTCATTTATATGGTGAAGAAATATATTCGGAGGGTCTGGCATGCTGATAAGCATACTTTTCCATTCAATTAGGAAGGCGAACCACTTCATTCCTTGTTTTACTTAGTAAAGCATCTAGAGGTTCAAACCAGCCTTTCAGCTGATCATCAAAACAACACATATTTATAAAGGGCAAGAAAAGTAAAATTATATGAATCTTAACCGGAATCGAACCCAGAATGTCTACATTAGTAGCCAAGGAACCAAATCAGATAGCATCGTTCATAAAAAAATGAATGTAAGGTAATTTTTTAAATAAAGATAACATATTTTTAAGGAAAATCAATACTTTTATTATTTTATTATAGCTACATCACAGTCGTTTTTTAAGTAAATTATTCACAAATAAATAAATAACTTATAACACTAACAATAAATAAATAAAATGATGAATACAATAAATAAAAATATAAATGAGAAAATGTAAGTTAAAATTTATAAAGTTTTTATTTTGGGAACAATTTGTTGAAAGGTGTGGATTCAAAAACTTTGGATCCGACGTCTTCAGCCAACATAGCGATCAGAGCTTCAACGGCTGGTTTTAATTCATCTACAATATCTTTTGCATTGTCATTCAAGAATGAATTAGTGGCTTTACCTGAAAAATAAAATTAAAACCATTTTTTAAAATTTCTAATATGTGTACTTTCCAATCTGTTAAATTTAAGAACATTAAGCAATGACGTAATGAGATGAGGATGATATGTAAGATGTGTAGAGGTATACGAGGTGTGGCTATTAAATAACGAGACTGACGCTGCTGCAGATCAAGGAGGCATGCGTCAACCGCCATTAATCAATAGCTTTTTAGTGTGAACCTTTCTCTTTAATAAATCTTTATAATGCATCCTGCAGTTTGAAATATTTCTATTTCATATAATGAATTAATATAATAATTTCACTAACCTTCTTTTTAAACTGCGTCACCTTTATTTTATTCCTACTTACACGTGTTTCGGTGGATCCACCATCATCAGAGTAAATGAAAAATTGAAACTAAAAATTTTTTTCATTTATTTAAAATTTACAGAAGATGATACATCTTCAGTCACTTGTATAGTTTCAATTTTTCATTTACTCTGATGATGGTGGATCCACCGAAACACGTGTAAGTAGGAATAAAATAAAGGTGACGCAGTTTAAAAAGAAGGTTACTTTCTCTATATGCAACTATTCTCGCTTCTATAAACAACACCGTTTAGTCAGAGCCTTTGTTGTTGTTTAGGTCAACAGCCGAAAGGCTGGTTTGAACCTACAGAGGTTTTACTAAGTAAAACGAGGAGTGAGGGTGGTTTACAGTTGCCTTCCTCACTGAGTGAAAAAGTATGATTATCAGCATGCCGGGCCCTCTGAAAAGCACATATTTTCCACTCTGTAAATGACACCTTCACTTCATTCACCACAGGGTCTGGCTGTCTAATGAAATCCATTACTTTCAGAGGAGATAACTCTGATTAGTGTCTTTTACACCTCTACCTCTTCTGTCCTTAAATGATTCAGTCATTTAATTGGCTGACCATGTGATAAGAAACAGAACTATTTATTTTAGCCCTGCAACGAACAGATTGAGTATAAATAATTTGACACTCTACCTGTCTGTTATGGGCAGTGTCAGAGCCTACGTTCGCGTTATTTTTGTCTTTTTGTTTTGCCGGATAAAATGCTTAGCGTAATAGTAGAGCAACAAATTATTGTGAAATTTCACTTTAAACTTGGAAAAACTGCTACTGAAACTTATAATTTACTGAAAGAAGTGTATGGCATTGAATGTTTATCACAGGCACGTGTTTTTGAATGGTTTAAGCGTTTCAACGATGGTAGAGAAGACGTTGAAGATAATTAGCGGCTAGGTCGCCCTTTAATGTCAAAAACGGATGAAAATGTCCCAAAAGTCGGTAATTTGATTCGTTCTGACCATCGATTAAGTATTCCCGCAATTGGTGAAACTGTAGGTATTGATAAAGAATAAGTATGGCAAGTTTTACACGACAATTTTAACATGTGAAAAGTGTGTGCTAAAATGGTGCCTAAAATTCTAACGTTTGAACAACAAGAAGCTCGCAAAAATGTTTGTAAAGACACTTTCTGCGATTGAAAATGAGCCAAATTTTTTGGAAACGATAATAAAATGTGATGAAACGTGGTTTTTTACTTATGATCCGGAAACGAAGCGCCAACCCATGCATTGGAAGAGCCGAACTTTACCAAGAGCCAAAAAAGCTCGAATGAGCAAGTCAAAATTTAAAGCAATGATGATTTTTTTTTATATTCATGGAATTTTGTACCTTCACTGGGTTCCTGAAGGTCAAACAATTAATCAATATTACTACCTTGAGGTACTTTCTAAACTACATCAAAGAGTAAGGAAAAAACGGCCCAAAATGTGGAAGGACAAATCATGGGTTCTCCACCAAGACAATGCACCAGCTCATTCCGCGTTATCTGTCAAGAGATTCCTAGCCATTTCAGTGTTAGAACATTCACCTTATTCACCAGATCTTGCACCATGTGACTTCTACCTGTTCCCTAAGGCGAAATCTGCATTAAGAGGGACAAGATTTGAGTCTGTGGAAGCTGTAAAAGAGAAAGCGGTACGTGTCCTGAAGGAGCTGACAGAAGATGACTTCCAGCACTGTTTCCAACAATGGAAAATTCGCATGGAGCGTTGTAGGGATAGAGAAGGAGTGTATACTGAAGGTGACAATAAGTGATTATGTATAAAATTAAAATTAAATTTTTTACGTCAGTCTCGTTATTTAATAGCCACACCTCGTATGTGAGTTGTTTTGTATATTGATATACAAAAAACAGCTAACTAGCAACGTTTCCAAATGTTCACACCGAGCTAGTTTACTAGCGCTAGTCAATCAAGTGTCCTTTTCTCCCCTACTAGCGCTAGTAATATCAAACATGTTCAAAGTCACCAGCACGCAAGTGAATACTAGCGCTTTAACTGAACTAGATGCTAGTTGTTTGCTCTCGCAACACTCGTTTACTAGCTGCTAGTATACATGCAAGTTGTACTAGCATCTAGCTGCTTTAGTAGTTATTACTTTCTCTTGCCTATATGAATATCTAGGAAGGAAAGTATTGTTTTCATGTCGATTTTTCGAAATCAAGTTTTACTGGATCTACACATTTTCAGACCCCCTGAACCCAAAAAACATGTTTTAAAGCGATTGGTCTGTGTGTGAACAGAATATCTCAAGAACGAAACATCGTACGAACTTGAAACTTCAAGTAGATACCACTAGAGGACCCGACATGAACATCTTCATCGAAATCGGTAAACTGGTAGTAGTAGTTTATTCGTGTCACATTGTTCACTTTTTTGCGATTTTCTGAAAAACGGGTCCTACAATTCTTTTTAAAAATCGCCTCACTTGCTAAATTTTTTATGCACTACAAGATACGGTAGGCGCCGTGTCTGCTGAAATTCTTGGAGAGGCTGTTTTAACGTAAAAAAATTGTTTTTTAAGATTGCGGCTTTAATATGCATTTTACCGCAAAAATGCATATAATAAAATTTGTAGAGAATTAAAAATCCTACAACTTTTATTTGAAATATTTTTTATATAGTGCTTAGTTTAGCGGTAATTAGCCATTTTATGTTTTTCTCACATGTAAAAAATCGATTTCTTAAGATTTCAGCCTAAGCGTGCATTTTACGACAAAAGTGTATATAATCAAATTTATAGGAAATTAAAAGATCTACAACTTCAAGATAATTTTTCACTACAGAGCCTACATTAGCGCCAAAGAGTGATTTTCCGTATTTTTAAGCCTAACTGAGGTTGATTTTCATTTTGCATCATTCACTCATGATTAAAATAAGGTTATGGTTTTTGAGGTTAGTTTTTTTTGTTTATTTCCAATGTTTGATTACTAATGTTAGATTATATTGTTAATTATTTGCATTGGCAAGAGAAAGTTATGTGAGTGTTTCACACCAGATTTTTTTAATTATTAATGAATCACACTAAATGAAAACATTCTTGAAATATTAAGTTGTAGCTTTTTAAATTTTCTATTAGAAACAATTATATTTTAAAATGGATACTAAAGCTGCAATCTTTAAAAATCCTTTTTGTTTACCAATTTTGATGAGAAAAATACAAAAAAAATCATTAAACTAAGCGTTGTAGAAACATGAAATAAAAGTTTTAAATTTTCTAATTTCCTATTAATCTAATTACTTATACATGTCCTAAAATGCATATTAATATCGCAACCCTAAACAAAAACAATTTGTTTACCACGTGATCTCAGCCGTTCTAAGAATGGTAGACTTAGCAAAATTACTTTTTTTTCTTCTAGGGGCAGCTGTCCCGTGTGCCCCTCACTGGGTACGCCCATGCACATGAGCAACGACCACCGATTATATGTTAGGTACAATATTCAGATGAACTAATATCCCCTAGCCGTGGGAGTGAGAGAATACATAACGTTCTCACTCGCACAAGCCATACGCGCCGTTCCAATAACATTGTCTTTAATTCTACTTATTGTTGTCAGCAAAAGTTTATACATGCAGTAAACTAACAAGCAAGATAACGACTGTAGTATGTTTTCAGATTTGGATTACAATGGTAAAGACCTTTAAGCGCGTGTGTAGTTATGCCACATATCTCCCTCTCACACGCTCGGCTATGGGACATTAGTTCGTCTGATACAAACTAATTATACTTACTTAATTTTTCATCGCCATTGAACAGATTATCGAAATTAGCCATGGCACTACCAATATTAAATTTGGTATGAATTTTCTTCGGTTCCAAGTAATCTTGTCCCTTCTTTGTGACTAGTTTCATTTCAATCATAATATCTGAGGTAACGTCAGCTGAAACAAAACAAATCTGAGTTAGTTTCAAAGTTAATGTGTTAAAAATAACATTAAGATATTTAGTATAATTCTTGAGCGATGAAAAATTACTGCCCTAATAAGAAAGAAGGCAGTAACTACAAAAAGCTGAAGTGTGGGAAAATGGCTTTAAAATATTTTCTATAGCCATAACACAGTTATTAATGTAACATAATGATTTTGTTATACATGATAAAAAGGGAAGTTTTTTAACTTTTTTTAAGTTAAAAATTAAAAAAAGTTAGTTACGAGGGCCATCCGGAAAGTAGTACCCGTTTCCGCCGCATGAGGCGCTGACGAGGCGAGCAGCCGCCGGTCAAGGTCAGATCGCTTCAGTGGCTTGTCTGCCTTCTCTGTTGTAAGTTCCGCGACGCTAGCATTGCCTGTCTTGTTTCTGTGACCGTTCATAATGTTTAAAAAAATTGAGAACGCCGCCAGTTGTGTAGTGAGGGCTGTAATAAAATTTCTTAATGCAAGAAACGTTCGACCTTGTGATATTCATCGCCAATTAAAGGAAGTGTATGGAGATGATGTGATGGATGAGTCATCTGTTTGGCGCTGGTGTCGTAATTTTAACTTGGGGAGGGGGAACACACACGACGATGAGCGTTCAGGGAGACCATCTGTCATTACAGATCAACTGCTGAGGTCAGTAGACGAATTCGTGAGGCACGATCGGCGCGTTACAATTGATGACATCTGTGAACATTTCCCTAATGTTTCTCGCACAATTCTTCATGAAATTGTCAAAGACCATCTGCATTATTCAAAAATTTGCGCAAGGTGGGTCCCTCGCATGCTTACAGATGAGCACAAAACCAAGCGTATGGCTGCTGCATTAACATTTTTGGAACGTTATTCTGATGAAGCAGACGCGTTCTTGAATCGCATAGTTACTGGTGATGAAACGTGGGTTTGTTATGCTTCACCTGAGAGTAAACGACAGTCAATGGAGTGGCATCATCCTCATTCACCAAAGAAACCAAAAAAATTCAAGACTGTTCTGTCCACCAGGAAACTTATGGCAACCATTTTCTGGGATCGACGTGGTATACTGCTTATTGATTTTATGGCCCGTGGAGACACTATTAACGCTAATGCGTATTGTGAAACATTAAAGATATTACGGCGGGCAATACAAAATCGACGGAGAGGTCTATTGTCTGGTGGCGTCATTCTCCTCCATGACAATGCCAGGCCTCATGCAGCGGGGATAACACAACAACTTCTGCAGCAATTCAATTGGGAAATTTTCGACCATCCACCGTATAGCCCGGACTTGGCCCCTTCAGATTTTCATCTCTTTACAAAACTTAAAGAGTTTTTGGCGGGAAAAAGATTTGACAGCGATGAAGAACTTAAAGAAGGTGTGACTACGTATTTCGATCGGCTGGCGGCGGAGGAATATGATGCTGGAATACAAAAACTCGTCACACATTATGACAAATGCTTAAATTTGCTTGGAGATTATGTGGAGAAGTAGTTTAAGGTATGCTCTTTTCAATAAAAATGTTTACATTTGTTAATATTTACTTCTGTGTCTTTATTTCACAAACGGGTACTACTTTCCGGATGGCCCTCGTACAACAATTAAAAAGTCAGATACTACTTTAATATTAAGCAGTAGTAATTATATAAAAACTAAGGAAAAAAGCAGATACTCCTGTTTTGCTTGGTAAACATAGGTAGGTAGGATGGGGGCTGGTAGGAAAGGGAGGCTTGTCGTCCAGAGGTTTCCTGATTTCGGATATCGGAGATCGAAATCAGATCCATTGGGAATTCAGCTTGGAACAGTTGGTTAAGAACAAGAAGTTATTTGATTTGGTGACCAGGACATTGAGGAGAAGAAGAAAAAGGAAAGATATTTAGTTTGAAGTAAATTCATTTTGTATATATTAAGGCGTTTTTAAGTTTTGTGTTTTATTTAAGTCCCGGCAGAAAAAGATTTGCTATATTTAAAATAGGTGTGGTAATTTAACGATAAAAGTTTGTTAGTAATTGATGCATTAAATGTTTCAGTTGAATACAAAGAAACATAGTTTTTTTTATTTAATTTTCTCATGCTCTATGCCAGAGGTGGTGGCCAATATTTTTTTATTATTTATTTTGTGGTTCAACCTTAAATTTTTTAAACCGATGAGTTTTTATGATCAATTGACAATGATATACAAAGCAGTAAATAAATTCAGTATCAAATTTAACTAAGTAAAAAAGCAGTATCTGTAGCATACTAAGAAGAAAGAAGGCAGTAACTACACTGCAGATATTCCCTTAGTACACGTGTATATACTGCTCTTTTCCCTTGTAAGCCTGGCAAAAACATGTAGATACTGCCTCTGAATATCTCGATATCTAAGTAACAGTTATAGATAGGGCTTTTTTAGTTAATTCACTAGATTCCTTGTGGTCCAAAACATAAGAATACAACATATAAAACTCAAAATCAAGAAATTTGCAGTTAATGCCTTTTTTCGTAGCAGGGCAGTATAACCGTCTGATTTTTACTTTCTCTTGCCTATATGAATATATAGGAAGGAAAGTATTGTTTTCATGTCGATTTTTCGAAATCGAGTTTTCACCGGATCTATACGTTTTCAGACCCCCTGAATCCAAAAAACATGTTTTTAGCGATTGGTCTGTGTGTGTGTCTGTGTGTGTCTGTGTGTGTGTGTGTGTGTGTGTGTGTGTGTGTGTGTGTGTGTGTGTGTGTGTGTGTGTGTGTGTGTGTGTGTGTGAACAGAATATCTCAAGAACGGAACATCGTACGAACTTGAAACTTGAAACTTAAGTTACATACCACTACCGGACGCGACACGAACATTTTCATCAAAATCGGTCAACCGGAATAAATAAATAAATAGTTTATTCGTATAATTTTTCAGTTTTTTGCGATTTTCTCAGAAACTGGTCCTACGATTTTTTTAAAAATCGCCTATTTTACTCAATTTTTTATTCTCTACAAGATAGGGTAGGCGCCATGTCTGCTGAAATTCTCGGTGAGGCTGTTTTCACGTAAAAACGTTGTTTTTTTAAGATTACGGCTTTAATATAAATTTTAGCGCAAAAACTTATATAATAAAAGTTGTAGAGAATTTAAAAACCTACAACTTCTGTTTCAAACATTTTTTTGTATAACGCTTAGTTTAGCGGTAATTTGCGATTTTCTGTTTTTTTCTCACGAAAACGTGAGAAAAATCGATTTTTTTAACATTTCGGTCTTAGTATGCATTTTACGACAAAAGTGTATATAATAAAAGTTATAGAAAATTAAAAGATCTACAACTTTTGTTTAGAGAATTTTTCTCTACAGAGCCTAGTTTAGCGTGAAAGTGTGATTTTCCGTTTTTTTAAGCCAAATTGAGTTCGATTTTCATTTTGCGTCTTCCACTCATGATTAAAATAAGGTTATGTTTTTGAGGTTAGTTGTTGTTTATTTTTAAAATTTTATTAATAATGTTAGGTTTATTAGTAATTATTTGCATTGGCAAGAGAAAGTTGTGTGAGTGTTTCACACCAGATTTTTTTTTATAGAAGACAAAATGTGATGGATTTCAGAGAAACTGATCATATCAGAAAAGAAATAGTTTTATTAAGTCCTATAAATACACTTCGAAGAAAATGCTGATCGGTAAAGTGTGGAGGGATTTTTTTTGGTTTAATATCAGACTGAGTGTGGAGGGACACTGTCTAACAGATTTATCATATCTTGGTTCTTCTTCTTCTGATCTGTTCCGAATTCTCTGCCCATATTTTTCACGGCCTACCTTCATCTCTTCGTCTAATTACCCAGAACTTACTGTCGTACAGAAATACTGGAACTGTCAAAGACTTGTAAAACTTCAACTGGGTTTCTAACCTATATACAACAAAGTTATATCCAAGTGAAGCCGGGACAAACGACTACGCTATACAGAGCAAAAGAAAGTAAAAGAAATATAATTATTTATATATATTTGATAATATAAATTACAAAAATAAAAAAAACAGATGTACTTAGATTTGCTTTGAAAAGTCCGTTTCCTTGGATAGGTACAACAAGAGCTCTTCCTTTAATTTCGTAGTCAGATTCGAGGGAGATCATGGGAATCGCAATTTTTCCTTCAATCGTTAATTTTGCTAATTCCAATCTGTAACAAATAATTTAAATACATATTTTATTACTTGTTATTTAGGTCATCAGCCAAAAAACTGGTTTAAATTCTAGAGGCTTTACTAAGTAAAACGAGAAGTGAGGTGGTTTACAATTACCTTCCTCACTGAGTTGAAAAGCATGCTTATCAGCATGCCAGGCCCTCTGAAAAGTATCTACTTTCCACCCTGAAAATGACATTTTCACTTCATTCACCACAAAATCTGGCTGTATAATGAAATTCATTACTTTCAGAGAAGATAGTATCTTTTTTTTAGATAGTATCTCTTTTTTGTAGCCCTGTAACTAGCAGATTGAGTGTAAATATTTAACACTCCACCTGCCTGTTAAGAGCATCAGCCAAAAGCCTGGTATGAACCTCCAGATGTTTTACTAAGTAAAACGAGGCGTGAGGTGTTTTACCATTACTTTCCTCACTGAGAAGATATGCTTATCAGCATGCCACGCTCTCTGAAAAGCATCTACTTTCCACCCTACAAATGACACCTTCACTTCATTCACCACAAAATCTGGCTGCATAATGAAATTCATTACTTTCAGAGTAGATAACTCTGACTTGTGTCTTTTACACCTCAACCTCTTCTCTTCTTAAATGATTCTGTCATTTAATTGGCTAACCATGTGATAAGAACAGAACTATAGTTTATAGCCCTGGAACTAACAGATTGAGTGCAAATAATTTAACATTAAATCTGTCTGTTAAGGGCAATTTTAAAACTTAATAGATCAAATTATGTTCAGTTTCTTTTATCCATCCGTTAACTATCATTATTCAGATATCCAAATCATTCATGCTTTAAATAATTTAATTTAATTTTGCAACTGTGTAAAATACATCAAACGAAAATAATCAGTTTGTGTTTTAAAAAATCTGGTGTGAAACTCACACGACTTTCTCTTGATAATGTAAAACATGAACATTATAAATTATGTTTAATCATTGTGAACTTAAAAATAAAGAAACTCACTAATTGATGCTAAACTAAGCTCGGTAGAAAAGTTTTTTTTTTTAATTCCTAATGTGTGCACGTTGCAATCTGTTCAATTCAGAACAATAAGCAACCCCGTGACCCAATCAGATGAAGATGATGTGTAAATTAGGTGTAGTCTTGTACAGACCCAGGCTGACAATTCCTGAGTATGGTTAATTGAACTCCAACCATCAAAGAACACCGGTAACCACTGTCTAGTATTCAAATCCGTATAAAAGTAACTACCTTTACTAGGATTTGAACCAGGAGTCTTCGTCTCCGAAAATCAGCTGTTAAACAGCTGACTTGCGATGACGACTTTACCTCTAGACCAACCCGGTGGGTCAGAAAAGATAGTATTTTTTAAAATTTTCTACAACTTTAATTATAAAATTTTGTTGCGAAATGCATACATTATGGCTGTAATATTAAAAAATCCCATTTTTTGCTGATTTTCAAGAGCAACATACATAAAAACTAAGCTCTGTAAAAACAAATTTTTTAAATTAAAGTAGTAAATTTCTTACTTCCCTACATCTTAAATTACATACACTTTTCTATTTTATATAATAAACTTCTCTAACCTTTTTTTTAAGCTGCCTTTATTTTTTATTTATCACTTACACGTGTTTCAGTGAACCCACCATCATCAGAGTATTATTACATAGTTTGAAACTAACATTTTGAAACATCTTCAATAGAATTTAAAAATTTTAGTTTCAAATGATATAATAATACTCTGATGATGGTGGATCCACCGAAACACGTGTAAGTGATAAATAAAAAAGGCACCTTTAAAAAAAGGTTAGTGAAATTTATTATTAAAATAGAATTAATTTCAAGCTGCAGGATGCATTATAAGGATTTATTTTTGAATGCATATACACTTTTGTCCTAAAATGCATTTTAAAAACTAAATATTAAAAAATAAAAACATTTTTTTTACGATTGACTCAATAAAAGGAAAAAATATATATAATTCATTGAAAAAAAATGTTTAATTTAATCAATTTTCATGCGGTCTTGAGTTCGAATCCCATTCAGGCACGACATATTTTCATACGTTACAAAAACTAATTTCATCCTTTATCGTCCACATTAGCAGTAATTGCAGAAGTTGGATTTTAAACAAAAAAAAAATTAATCAATTTTGGAGACATGGCACATCATAACTAATAATATTTACCCCCAAATAAAAATTAACTATTTTACAAATAAAATAAAAAAAAAAAACATTCACATCAATTTTTTTTTAAATAAATGTAAGGAGTCAGCTCCTACATATGATTTAAAATTCTCCCGCCTGAACTCAGAGAGTCGAAATTACAGAGCTCTAGAAGAACAAACAGCTGAGCGTTAATAAACAAGTGCAATACATAGCAATGTTCTTATTATAATTGAATTTAAATTAAAATAGTTATAAACCGTGTGCGAGACAAGATTGCGAAGAATAAACATTGAATGTTGTTTCTTGTGTTTTACAGGTATGTAACAAATGTAAATAACCTTTGTAATTTGCGAAATAATAAAACATTTCGAACTTGTGTTTTACAGTGAAACTTTTCTGTTTTATTCTTAACTAATCCGGGACCCACACGATAACTAAAATAAACTCCTATTATAAAACAACATTCGCGTTTAGTCAAGCAATGGACAAACTTAGATTTGAGTTTAGATTAAGAGGCACAGCAGATGGAAAAACGAACATCATGTGCATAACCTCAATTGAAACCGCCGATAAGCGTTTGTTTGGCCTACCAGATGAATTGCAGCCAGCTACCTTACACGAGGAATTAATTAAACATACAAGTTACAAAAAAGTAAAAAAAACACTTACAAAAAGGAACCAATACCGAAAAATTTGGATAACTATAGATGAGAACTTGAAAAAAGTGTACTTTGACAATGAAGAAAATCTGCAATTCAATGATTTTTTTTTAGAAGAAATTACACAGGGACATTTAGGAGAATCTACAATCACACAATCATCTGCAATAGAAGAATTATTGCAAAAATTATTAGAAGTTAATAAAAAACAAGAAAAATCTGCAGACAAAATAGCAAAAGAATTTATTCTGCAGAAATTCGACAATAAAACAGTCGATACAAACCAGTGGATAAAACAGTATGAAGATGAATGTGAAAGATTTCAAATAATTCAAGATAAAAAAAAGATTGAAGTATTAAAATTCTTTTTAGAGAAAAACTGTTTAGACTGGTATGAATGTATACTAATGAAACTTACCATTAATTCGGAGTGGTCTGAATGGAGAAAAAAATTCTGTAATACTTTTGCAAATAAAGGTTGGTCTCTAATCAGGTATGCGATAACATTTAAATACCAAACAGGCTCTCTAGTAGAATTTGCTTTAAAAAAAGAAAAATTACTTCTGGAGACAAGAAAATCAATTGATGTTGGTACCTTGATTGATCTAATATCAGTAAGTCTCCCAAACTATGTGAGTGATAAAATAGATAGAAATGCACTGTTGGAAACGGAAGATTTGTACAATGAACTAGGAAAATTAGAACACTTGGTCCATAAAAATACTGGTAAAGAAGTAAAAAAACAAACAGAATATACAAAAAAATCTAAATCACCTTGCGAAATTTGTAAAGAAAAAACCAACAAAATCAGATTTCACCAAACTCAAGACTGCTGGTTCAAGGACAATATAGAACCCAAGAAGAAGGAAAATAAGGTAAATAGAAACTTGTTAGAGTTAAATGTAAATAGTGAAGATCCAAAAAACTTGGACACACACCATTAATTGAGGTTAAGGTTATGTTAAATGGTGACTTTGAGGCATATGGACTATATGATCCAGGCTCAAATGTATCACTTATTAATGCAAAAATATTAAAACTGAAATTAAAAAATGAGCATGAAAAAAAACATAACGTCTGCATAAAATCAATTAATGGTGTTAATAATGCAGATTGCATGATAAAAATAAAAGCAAGAATAATGGATATGGAAGAAGATGTCTATGTGTTTGTAGTTAACAACGAAAATTTTAAACATGAATTTTTAATCGGACTAGACTTAATAAAAATATTTAAGCTGAGTCACGATAATAATTTAAATATAATCCAAAATAATACAGTTAATACACGTAACACTAAAGACACTACAGTAAAAATCTCTAAAAAAATAGATTTAATGAAAAATGATAGTAATAAAAGTTACGAAATCAATTTCAACGAGAATTTAGACACAGATCAATTCTTAATAACCACAGAACATTTACAAAAAGAAGAAAAAGAACTTATTTTAAAATTGGTAAATAAATTTGATAAAATATTTGCAAAAAATAAATTCGACATTGGCACAGTATCAGACTTCGAGGCCAGAATAGATTTAATCATAGAAAAATACTGCAGCAAACGACCATATAGGTGCACAATACAGGACAAAAGGGAAATAGAACAACAAATTTCAGAATTACTGAAAAATAATCTAATAGAAGAGTCCTACAGTCCTTTTGCAGCCCCGGTCACGCTAGCATTCAAAAAAGATGAAAACCAAAAATCTAGACTCTGTATAGATTTCAGAGATCTTAATAAAATTGTAGTACCTCAGTCACAACCATTTCCTCGTATTGAAGACTTAGTGACAAAAACAAGAAATTGTAATTACTTCTCAAAATTAGATATTAACTCAGCCTTTTGGTCTATTCCACTAAGAGTGGAAGACAGGCGAAAAAACTGGATTCGTCACACAGAATGGACACTATCAGTGGACATGCCTCCCGTTTGGTTTAAAGACAGCGCCAGCAATTTTTCAGAGGGTCTTGAGTAATATCATAAGAAAAAACGAATTATCAGGTTTTACAACCAATTATATAGATGACATACTTGTATTTTCGAAATCATTCAAAGAACATCTAGAACACCTAGAACGATTAATGAGTGCAATTAAAGAAGTAGGTTTTAGGCTTAAATTTTCTAAGTGTTCGTTTGCCTCAAAGACAGTAACATATCTTGGTCACGTCATCGGCTACAATACGGTCAAACCAATGAAAGACAATCTAAGAGCTATTCGCGATTTTCCAACGCCAGCAAACCAAAAAAATATTCGACAATTTTTAGGTAAAATAAATTTCTACCACGATTATGTGCCTAAGATCGCTATTGTGCTTGAACCGCTTCATAATTTACTTCGAAAAAACCAAAAATTCATCTGGTCACAAAAATGCGAAAATGCATTTAAATTTTTGAAAGAATTCTTATGTAATGAGCCAGTTCTGACTATTTATGATCCAGACTTACCAATAAAAATATACACAGATGGAAGTATTCATGGTCTGGGAGCAATACTAAAGCAACCTCAACCCGAGGATAACAAAGAAAAACCAGTAGCATATTTCTCCAGAAAATTAAATGATGCACAAAAAAAGAAAAAAGCCATATATATAGAATGCTTAGCAATCAAAGAGGCAATTAAATTCTGGCAATACTGGCTTTTGGGCAAATCGTTCGAGGTTTATTCGGATCATAAACCATTAGAAAACTTGAAGATCAAAGCTAGACCGGATGAAGAGCTTGGCGATATGACTTACTATTTATCACAATTTCAGTTTCAGGTAAAATATAATCCTGGTAAATTTAATGCAGAGGCCGATGCACTGAGTAGAAATCCGGTACTCGAAACAGATGAAGAACAAGAAAAAGAAATAAGAACTGTAAATTCTTTGGATCTAAAAAAAATCATTGAAGACCAAAATGAAAATAATGTAGTAAAAGGTAATAAGATAATTAAAGATAATTCAGATTTACTGCTGAAAAAAGGGAAAATAATCATATCAGAAAAATTAAGCAAAGAGTTGATAAAAAAAGTCCATCATGAATTTTGTCACATTGGAGTACAGCAGATGACAAGTTTAATAAGACAATGCTACTCGACAAAAAATTTAGACACAAATATTAAGGAATTCTGCAGGAATTGTGAAATCTGCATAAAAAACAAATCCAGAGGTCAAAAGAAGTATGGTCAACTCTCTCAACTGGGACCAGCGAAACACCCATTTGAAATAATATCCATTGATACAATTGGAGGATTTGGCGGATCAAGATCCACAAAAAAATATTTACACTTGCTGGTGGACCACTTTACCAGGTACGCATACATCTTAACGTCAAAAACACAAACGGGAAAGGATTTTATAAGACTGACCAAAATGGTAACCGATGAAAATGTAGGTAAAATTCTGACAGACCAATACCCCGGTATTAATTCAGAAGAATATAAAGATTTCTTAGAAAGCCAGAATGTACCACTAATTTTCACGGCTGTCAATGCTCCCTTTTCAAATGGTTTGAACGAACGATTGAACCAAACTTTGACTAATAAAATAAGATGTATAGTCAACCAAAAAAACAGGAAAATAGCATGGACAACTGCTGCGCACGAATGTATAAAAAAATATAATGAAACTATACATACAGTGACAAAATTTAGTCCAAAATATCTATTAGAGGGTGTTGATACATCAATAAAGCCAAATGAATTAAAAAAAACATTTTCACCAGAAGACCTGAAGATAAACAGAGAAAGGGCTCTGGAAAACAGCATCAAATACCATAATTATAATAAAAAGAATTATGATAAAAACAGAGTTACCCATGAATTCCAGGAGGGCGAGTCTATATACGTGGAAAATGGTAACAAACTGAACAGAAGAAAAACGGATGAATTAAGAATAGGACCATACCAAATCGAAGAAAAAATATCAGACTCGCTCTACAGAATTAACACAGGCCACAAGAAAAAGGAATCAAATCCGGGACCCACACGATAACTAAAATAAACTCCTATTATATAAATATATTTAGTACTTGACATGATTAAAAGTCACCAACAAATTAATTTTTTATCTCCCTTAATTGAACTCAACCAAATCGTATCTCAAATCCCAAATCGTATCATATCTACTACCATCCTTTTGACCTACTAACAACGCACTCACATCCACAAGTTAATTAAACATTTTTACTTTCTCTTGCCTATATGAATATATAGGAAGGAAAGTATTGTTTTCATGTCGATTTTTCGAAATCGAGTTTTCACCGGATCTATACGTTTTCAGACCCCCTGAACCCAAAAAACATGTTTTTAGCAATTGGTCTGTGTGTGAACAGAATATCTCAAGAACGGAACATCGTACGAACTTGAAACTTGAAATTTAAGTTACATACCACTACCGGACGCGACACGAACATTTTCATCAAAATCGGTCAACCGGAAGTAGTAGTTTATTCGTATAATTTTTCAGTTTTTTGCGATTTTCTCAAAAACTGGTCCTACGATTTTTTTTAAAATCGCCTATTTTACTCAATTTTTTATTCTCTACAAGATAGGGTAGGCGCCATGTTTGCTGAAATTCTCGGTGAGGCTGTTTTCACGTAAAAAACGTTGTTTTTTTAAGATTACAGCTTTAATATAAATTTTAGCGCAAAAACTTATATAATAAAAGTTGTAGAGAATTTAAAAACCTACAACTTTTATTTCTAACATTTTTTTGTATAACGCTTAGTTTAGCGGTAATTTGCGATTTTCTGTTTTTTTCTCACGAAAACATGTGAAAAATTGATTTTTTAAAGATTTCGGCCTTAGAATGCATTTTACGACAAAAGTGTATATAATTAATTTTATAGGAAATTAAAAGATGTACAACTTTTATTTAAAGCATTTTTCTCTACAGAGCCTAGTTTAGAGAGAAAGCGTGATTTTCCGTATTTTTAAGCCAAACTGAGTTAGATTGTCATTTTGCGTCATTCACTCATGATTAAAATAAGGTTATGTTTTTGAGGTTAGTTTTTGTTTATTTCTAATATTTTATTAATAAAGTTAGGTTTATTATTAATTATTTGCATTGGCAAGAGAAAGTTGTGTGAGTGTTTCACACCAGATTTTTTAGTTTTACATCCTGTTCTGCAATTACTGCTAACGCAGACGGTGAAGGATGAAATGATTTTTTTGTAACGTATGAAAATATGCCGTGACTGAATGGGATTCGAACCCAAGACAACATGATGAGAGGCGAGCATGTTACCAACTACACCAATGCAGCCGGCATTAAACAAAACCATAAAGTTATAAAGATAATAAACTTAATTAAACTTACTTGACTTCATTAAATTGGTAATTTCTTAAACCGTAAACTTTCAAATTCCTCAATTTAGCCTTGTAATTGACAGCTGGTGTTCCTTGTTCTAACATAATCATTGGAATCATCAAAGGATCAATTGGAGGGATACGCAATTCTGGTATACCTGAAATAAATACACAAAATAGAATTATGAGGCGTATTTTTAAAGTAAGTTTACCGAAAGATACCCAATTGAAGTTTTACAAGACTCTGGCCGTTCCAGTATTACAATACGGTAGTGAGTACTGGGTACTTGGGAAGAAGGATGAACATGAGATCCAGGCGGCGGAAATCCGATTCTTGAGGACAGTTCGAGGGGTTAATGTCAAACAACACTATCTAAAAAAACCTAATTTTTCAGGAGAACCATCATTATTTATTTACCTTCGTTGTTGTTATTTTGGTAAACAGCCTGGTTGACTGGTTTGAACCTGTAGAGGTTTTACTAAGTAAAAACGAGGATTAAAATGCAATAGCAATGGCAATAGCCTTCCTCACCAAGTTGAAAGAGTACGCTTTTCAGCATGTCAGGTCCTCCGAAAAGCAGCCACTTTCCTTTCATTCACCACAGTAGTCTGGCTTTATAGTGAAATTCATTACTCTCAGAAGAGAAAACTCTCACTAGTGTTTTTTTTACACCTCTACCTCTACTGTTCTTAAATAGTTCAGTCATAATTGGCTGACTATACGATAAAAAACGGAACTACAATGGAACCAACAGATCGAATGCAATTAATTTAACACTCCACCTGCCCATTATGGGCGCATTTACCATTAAGAAGTAAATTAAATTATACCAAATTTATAGTTGATTACATATATAAATAACTGAAATAATAGGAAGAGAATCAGATTAGAAGTAGTTTCTTCGCTCTCCTGAAAAATATCAAAAAAATAGGTTTTTGTAGATAGTTTGACATTAAACCCTCGAGTTGAGGGTGTATTTTGATGAATCAAATTAAAAATTAGTAAATCCAAGCCCATTTAAATGTTTTTGATCTATTAGAATGCTTCTAATAGATAAAAGACATTTAAATGGGCCTGGATTTCCTAATTTTTAATTTGATTCATCAAAATACACCCTCAACTGTCCTCAAGAATCGGATTTCCGCGGCCTGAATCTCATGTTCACCCTTATTCCCAAGAATCCAAAAAAAATTGACAAATACAGAGAGAAGTGGTTGTTGTTTAGGTCATCAGCGGAAAGGCTGGTTTGAACCTCTAGAGGCTTTACTAAGTAAAATGAGGAATGAAGTGGTTTATAATTGCTTTCCTTACGGAATAGAAAAGCATACTTATCATCATGCCCTCTGAAAAGTATCTGTTTTCCACCCTGCAAATGACATCTTCACTTCATTCACTGCATGGTTTGGCTGTATAATGTAATTCATTATTCTTAGAGGAGGTAACTCTGACTAGTGTCTTTTAAACCTCTACCTCTTACGTTCTAAAATGGTTCAATTATATAATTTGTTAGGAACTCCCACACCGGAGAGCAATGCACTTCGTGGTACAAGCTCTCAGGTCCAGAGGGGCCAATTTTCCCCTTGGCCTTGACACTCCAGGGTCAGCCGCTGCCTGGAGCCCCCCCCCCCCTCTCAAGAGTGGGGCAGTTGTACAATAGATGGTCTCGTGACTGGACCATCCCACAGACACACGAATCATCATATAGCAGGCAAAACCTCTTTAAATAAGCCGCGAGCTCACCATGATCCGAGAGGATCCGAACTCCTGTCATCCTTAAATAAACACTCGAGGCATACCAGCCTCCCCAAATCCTGTATGAATTCATACAGGAAATTCCCTTATACTATTTTTCAAGGGTGATGAGCTCTGAACAATTGCATTGCCCCCTACCCACTTTATAGCTAGCCAATACTTGCTCTTGTAGCTCTGTTAAATATTTTGTCAGCCATCTTTTTGGTCTTTCAATAATGTCTGCTTCATCCTGTGCCACTACATTTTTTATATTATTACTTTTTTTTTTATATTTACGTTAAGAAATTTTGTTGTATGTGTATTTTTTGAAAATTTTTGTTTCTTTTCTTTTATGTAGATTTAGTGTAGATATAAAAATCTCTTATTATAATAGAATAAATAACAAAATAAATTAACTCATACCCGCGCACAGGCTAGACCTATGCGGGTATTAGGAAATAAGATAGGATAAGATTCATTGTATTGCCCATAACAGACAGGTGGAGTGTCAAATTATTTACACTCAATCTATTCGTTGCAGGGCTAAAATAAATAGTTCTGTTTCTTATCACATGGTCAGCCAATTAAATGACTGAATCATTTAAGAACAGAAGAGGTAGAGGTGTAAAAGACACTAATTAGAGTTATCTCCTCTAAAAGTAATGACATTCATTATACAGCCAGACCCTGTGATGAATGAAGTGAAGGTGTCATTTGCAGAGTGAAAAATATATGCTTTTCAGAGGGCCCGGCATGCTGATAAGCGTACTTTTCCACTCAGTGAGGAAGGCATGGTAAACCACCTTACTCCTCGTTTTACTTAGTAAAGCCTCTAGAGGTTCAAACCAGCCTTTCGGCTGATGACCGAAACAACAAGATTCATTGTACTTGTTTTTAGCAATAACTAAAATAAATAAATAATAAATAACAATTTTATTACCTATAAACATACAATCAGCTGATTATATTACAAAGTATTGCATCTTAACGCGCTCTATCGATGTGTTCAGAACGAGATGCCAGACGAGAGTGAACTATTGCACAGCTCTTATACACATGCGCACGTAATGTTTGTCTGACAATGCTGGCAAACGTTCTGATTGGTATAAAACATGTGGAACAGCATGTGGAGCTCATCAACCGTAAAAAGCATATTAGACGAGCCCTGAAACGCTCCCAAAGAAATAGTTTTAAGGGGAGACTGTATGATTGATTTGACTGAAAATTTTGATTTTTGGTTTTTTATGTTTTTCAATAGTTTAAACTTAGAACTACCACAAAAACATTAAATTACGACAAAAAAATATTTTAATGAAAAATATTTAAGTTTATATCAGGTTTATCCTAAAAAATTAACATGTCGCCAAAAAAAAAAAATTTTTAATATTTTTATATTGCTTGTTTTAGTGCAAACAGAATTTAATTTTTTTTTAAATATGTGTTTTACTATTTTTAATATTCTCCGCTGTTAGTGCAGCTTTCTTACCAACTGTTGACGGGAAATTAAACTTGTTTGTGTACATTTTGTTTTTTATTTGTGCCTTTTCCTGTAAATTTAGATTTTTAACACTGGTACGTTTTTCTCAGAAACCATTTAACCTACCAGGCTGAAATTTTTACCAGTTAATTATATCGTGTACATGCACATTCACTGACATTGTTTTTACTTTTCTCAGGTGCTCAAAAAATTAGTTATTTATTTAAAAAACGTAGAAAAGAATTGTAAAAATTTTATGTTATTCGTATTCTTTTAAAAACTTTACGGTTCAACAGATTAAATTGAAAAAATGTCAGTAGCTAAAACCACCCTAAAACTATAGATGTGTAAAGTTTTATTTTTCTATCTTTCACCAATCCTAAGAAAAAAGTACCTAAAAATAGCAAATTTAACATTGGCGTGGTACAAAGTACAGTCTCCCCTTAACTCTCTTCCACAATCCACTCTGTATAAATTGCAATTTTATTTTTTCACTTACCCTTGTGATGTAAGGTCTTATAACCATAGTTGCTTTTTTGAAGCATTCATTTAGGTTAGCATCAGTCCTCTTACAAATCGGAACATAAGGAGCTGAAAATAAAAATATTAAACGATTACAAAAAATCTGGCATGAAACACTCGCACGACTTTCTCTTGTCAATCCAAATATTGAACAATATAACCTAAAATTAGTAATAAAACATTAGAAATAAACAAAAAATTAACCTCAAAAACATAACTTTATTTTAACCATGAGTGAATGTTGCAAAAAAAAACCAACCTTAGTGTGGGTTAATATTACGAAAAATCACTCTTTCACGCTAAAATAGGTTCTGTAAGGAAAAATGTAAAAATAAATTGTAAATCTTTTAATTCCCTATGAATTTGATTATATACAGTCTAGTTAATCTAGGTCTAGATTTTTTTTTTTGTTTAACGTCCGATTCTAGTTAGTTTAGATGTAAAGTCGTCGCCGTGAGTCAGCTGTTTAACAACTGATTTTCGGAAACGAAGGTTCCTGATTCAAATACTAGTAGAGGTAGTTTTATTTTTATACATATTTGAATGCTAAAACAGTGGTTACCGGTGTACTTTGATGGTTGGGGTGTTCAATTAACCATTATCTCTCAGGAATGGTCGACCTGGGTCTGTACAAGACTACACCTCATTTACACATCATCCTCATCTCATTGGGTCATGGGGTTGCTTATTGTTCTCAAACAGATTGCAACGTACACATATTAGGATTTTTTAAAAAAATAACTTCGTGCGATGTTCCGTTCTTGATATTTTCTGTTCACACACACACGCGCGCGCGCGCGCGCACACACACACACAACACACACACACACAAACTAATCGCTAAAAAAACATGTTTTTTTGGGTACAGAGGGTCTGAAAACGTTTATATCTGGTGAAAAATCAATTTCCAAAAATCGACATAAAAACAATAATTTCCTTCCT
The DNA here is from genome assembly GCA_035578175.1 of Catonia carolina. Taxonomy (NCBI): domain Eukaryota; kingdom Metazoa; phylum Arthropoda; class Insecta; order Hemiptera; family Achilidae; genus Catonia; species Catonia carolina. Next base: position 8,941,245 of record JAQMRL010000017.1, on the reverse strand, counting down.
ATAGGAAAGAAATAATAATATATTATTATTCATATAGGCAAGAGAAAGTAAAAAATCTTTAAAAAAACAACAATTTTAAAAAATTTGTTGTGAAACACTCACACGTCTTTTCTTTGCCCATGTAAATTGAACAATTTAACTTATGTTAAATCATGAGTAAACTATATAAAATGAAAAACAGAACCTCTAATTTTAATTCTAAATGAAAGACCTAAATTACAATCAAATTTAATTTGAATCTCCATAAACATAAAGTACTTCGATATTTTTATAAACAATACTTTCCTACCCTATACTTTTTTTTTTATTCCTAATATGTGCACGTTGCAATCCGTTCAATTGTGAACAATAAGCAACCCCATGACCCAATGAGATGAGGATGATGTGTATGACGTGTATATGAGGTGTAGTCTTGTACCGACCCAGGTCGACCACTCCTGAGAGAGTATGGTTAATTGAACCCCAACCATCAAAGTACACAGGCAGCCACTGTCTAGTATTCAAATCCGTATAAAAGTAACTACCTTTACTAGGATTTGAACTAGGAACCTTCGTCTCCGAAAATCAGCTGTTAAACAGCTGATTTTGGCGACGACTTTACTTCTAGACCAACCCGGTGGGTTCCCTGTATTTTTTTTTTTCTGGTTTAACGTCCGACTGTTCTGCAATTTAAATTTTATAAATAGATCAAGAGAAAATAAACAAAAACAATAAGTTATTTGCTAAAAAAATCTGGTGTGAACCACTCACACGACTTTCTCTTGCCAATGCAAATAATTAACTACATTAACTAACATTGGTAATAAAACATTAAAAATAAATAACTAACCTCAATAAACATAACCTAATTTTAATCATGAGTGAAAGACGCAAAATGAAAATCAACCTCTGTTTGGCTTAAAAATACGGAAAATCACTCTTTTAGGCTAAACTAGGCTCTGTACAGAAAAATGCTTAAATAAAAGTTGTCGATCGTTTAATTTCCTATAAATTTGATTGTACACACTTTTATCGTAAAATGGATACTAAGGCTGAAATTTTAAAAAATTGATTTTTTACACGTTTTCGTGAGAAAAAAACCAGAAAATTGCTAATTACCGCTAAACTAAGCGTTAAACAAAGAAATGTTTAAATTAAAAGTTGTAGGATTTTAAATTCTCTACAACTTTTGGAATATATTTTTGCGCTAAAATGCATATTAAAGTCGCAATCTTAAAAAAAAACATTTTTTACAAGAAAACACCCTCACAGAGAATTTCAGCAGACATGGCGCCTACCCTATCTCGAAGAGCATAAAAGTTTAGTAAATGAGGCGATTTTTAAAAAAATCGCAAAAAAATGAAAAATTACACGAATAAACTACTCTTTCCGGACGACCGATTTTGATGAAAATGTTTGTCAGGTCCTCTAGTGGTATTTAACTTAAGTTTCAAGTTTCAAGTTCGTACGATGTTCTGTTCTTCAGATATTTTGTACACACACACACACACACACACCGATCGCTAAAAACATGTTTTTTGGGTTCAGAGGGTCTGAAAACGAGTACATCCGGTGAAAACTCAATTTCGAAAAATCACCATGAAAACAATACATTCCTTCCTATATATTCATATAGGCAAGAGAAAGTAAAAATAAGTACAATTATAAATATTTCGAAGAAAAATTTATAGTAAAAGATTTAATGGAAAACCGAGAAACAATTTATAAAAATATATGAATAAATACAAATATATTTTGAAAAAAAAATAATAAAATTTTACATTAGTACTTACGTAATTCCTTGGAAGATATAATTTCAAAATTAGTTGAAAACACATAAAGAAGAATCGTTATCAAAACCATAGGTTCTGGTAATTTTTGACAAAACAAAGCCATTTTTATTTTAATTAAAAAATAAACTTAAATAACTGAAATGTTCATTAGCTACTGAATTATTTCTTAAATTTTACACTGTATAAAAATAAATACACTATATAGAACACCTTGAATACAAGTTTGTATATGACTGTAGTTAAGAAACTTAATAGAGGTTATGTTGTCTTATGGTATATATATATACATAATCACAATAAAGGCCTGTAGTTTATATATATATGTATTGAAATATACAATTGTACGCCCCACCAAACACATTTCTTTTTTAATCAAGTCGTGTCATAATGAAACTTCAGCTAAATATATTTATGCAAGTAAAAAAAATTCTTAAATAACAGGGAGGAAACACAACTAGTAAATAACTGGTATTGTTTTTTTATTTGAATATAGTTTTTATGTATTTATTTAAAAGATGTATTAATAAATAAATAAAATTATATATATTTAATATAACGGAAACAAATACATTTAATCAAGGTAAAATTACATTTAAGTTTTTGTTTGTTTCGTATTATTATTATTATTTATAACTTTTATTTATCGTGATTTTAAAAGATTTTACTGAATTTTTGAAGGTTTTTCGTGAGAAGAGTATAAAAATTTTACCATAATATTTTTTTAGTATATATATTCAGTTCCTTATTAATTCAAGTTCATAAACACAAAATTCTACCGTATTAAAAAGGGGTTTTTTTTAAATTTATTAACTGTTCTTATTAGGCTAAATTTAATGATTTTATTTTTGTAGAATTTAATTAACTAATTTAATGTATAAAATCATTAATTATTTGTTATTTATTTAATTAATTAATTAACGGTAACGTGTAGCTATTAGTTAATTCACAGGAATATTAAGATCAGGTGATTGTATAAAGAAATTTCAAATAGTTCTATTGTATTAAAATTGTCAAGAAGCATTATTTCTTTTAAATTCCTGATGTGTGTACATTGTAATCTGTTAAATTTAAGAACAGTAAGGAACCCCATGATACAATAGGTATGTCCATATTCTTGCGCTTTCTTTTTCAACTTGCGTTTCGACATGTGATACGGTATACCACCTGCCTGCACTCGTTTACAGAGCTTTATCTAAAAAAAACCCATTACGAATATTTTTGAACACTACACTAAATTAAAGCCTGTTCTTTCCTGCATTGATTGGTTTGATTTAGATTATTTAATTTAGAAATTAATCGGAGATACCTCCAGCAATTAACGCAAAAACTACTTAATTTTTAGCCGGTTTTCCGTTAATGTGGTTTTTAAACGTCCGTTACTCCGTCCAGGCTTTTCATAAAAATCGGCGTTTAAGTACGTTGAAGATCAGAGTTTCCTCTATAATATGAATATTTTAAAAGTTAAATCACATGTTCCGTTTTAATATGCCGGCCTTTTTTTAAAAATGTGCTTTTTTGGCTCCACGTAAAGGTAGGGAAATGATTTTTGGACTGAACCATGCATTTTCACAACAGTATTATGTCAAGCAAAGCGTTTATTTTTTTAATAAAACATCGCTAAATAATTCAAAATGAGCAACGAAATTAGTTGCAGCAAGAAAAAACAAAGAAGTTTGTTTTTCTAAACGACTATACCCGGAGCGGATACCGCTATAGAGCTCAGTTTCCTTTCAAGAAGTTTAGAGACTAATAAAATTTTCTATTAACACCACATACCTATTTCCAATTAGAAATGCAAATACAATACTGGTGTAAAAAACGCATGGTTCATTCCAAAAATCATTTCCCTATCTTTACACGAAGCCCAAAATACACTTTTTTAAAAAAAAAATTGCCAGCATTTTAAAATGGAACATCAGGCTTCTATTTTAAAATGTTCATATAGAGAAAACTCTGATCTTCAACGTACTTAAACGCCGTTCTTTTATGAAAAGCCTGGACGGAGTAATGGATGTTTAAAAACCACATTAACGGAAAACCGGCTAAAATCTTTGTAGGCCTACTCTATGCGTAAACGTGTTTATAATCAAATTTATAGAAAATTAAAAGATCTACAACCTTTATTTACAGCATTTTTCTCTACAGAGTCTAGTTTAGCGTGAAAGAGTGATTTTTTTTATCTTTGAAGCCAAACTAAGGTCGATTTTCATGTTGCGTCTTTCACTCATGATGAAAATTAGGTTATGTTTTTTTGAGATTAGTTTTTTGTTTATTTCTAATGTTTTATTTCTAATGTTAGGTTATATTGTTCATTATTTGCATTGGCAAGAGAAAGTCGTGTGAGTGTTTCACACCGGATTTTTAATTTTCAATAACTTTGATTTAATTATTTTTCCCAAAAAAGGCCGCGAAGAACTAATTAAGGCAGCAATCTTAAAAAAACTTCTTTTTACCATCAGAGCACAGCCCCCCATCCGAGAATTTCAGTAGATATGGCGTTTACCTAACTTGTAGAGCATAAAAAAATTAGTAGATAAGGCGATTTTTAAAAAAAATCGTACGAACAGTTTATGAGACAATTGCAAATAAGTAAAAATCGCACTAATAAACTATCCTACATCCCGTTGACTGATTTTGATGAAAATTTTCGAGTTACCTCGTCAACTTAACAAAAGTTAACTGTTGTTTAGGTCATCAGCCAGAAAGCTGGTTTGAAGCTGTAGAGATTTTACTAAGTAAAACGAGAAGTGAGGTTGTTTACCATTGCCTTCCTCACTGAGTGGAAAAGTATGCTTATCAGCATGCCGGGCCCTCTGAAAGCACATATTTTCCACTCTGCATTTGACACCTTCACTTCATTCACCACAGGGTCTGGCTGTATAATGAAATTTATTACTTTCAGAGGAGATAACTCTGATTAGTGTATTTTACACCTCTACCTCTTCTGTTCTTAAATGATTCAGTCATTGAACTGGCTGACCATGTGATAAGAAACAGAAATATTTATTTTAGCCCTGCAACGAACAGATTGAGTGTAAATAATTTGACACTCCACCTGTCTGTTATGGGTAGGAAAGTTAACTAATACCTAACAAAAGTTTCAAGTCATCATACTCTCCTCCGTTCTTGAAATATTTTGTTCACACACAGAAAACAATCGTTAAAACATGTTTTTTAAGTTGTGAGGGGCCTGAAAACAAGAATTTCCGGGGAAAAATCGAAATGAAAACAATACTTTCCTTCCCGATTTATTCATATAGAACAAGAGAGAGGAAAAAAAATATTTAAATACTGTTAGATGGAAATATACCAATAGTTTTACCATGAAAGCACAGCCTCTCCCCTCCCGAAAAATTTTTGAGACATGGCACTCATTTATCTTGTAGAGCATAACAAATTTAGTAAAAATGGCAATTTTTAAAAAAATCGTAGGAACCGTTTTTGAGAAAATCGCAAAACCGTGAAAAATCGCATTATTAAACTACAGTTGAACTTCGATTTAACGAAAACCTTGATTATACAATTTTGTTTTACTGCACCGTGACATTATAATTAAACTAACGGGTGATTAAAAAAGAGCCCCGGTTTTTAAACGGCTGGTAAATTTTTGTTTATCGGTTGGCAACATTGTTAGACCTCATTTCTATTTCGGAGAACATTCCGATTGACGATTCAGTTGTAGTTTCTCTTGTTCGCAGTGTAGTACTCTCGCAGTCTGTGTCTAACCATGGAGAAGTTTACTATTGCACAACGAGTGTTAATCGTCAAAACATTTTACCAGAGTGGAGAGAGTTATGCGGCTACTGTCAGGCGACTTCGCGGTACTCTAGGACGTAATGAAGCACCGAATGAATCAACAGTTCGCAGGCTCATGAAAAAGTTTTTTGAGACGGGTTCAACAGTCGACCTTAAAAGTTCTGGACGTCGTCGTTCTGGCCGAACTGAGCAGAACCTTGCGTTGGTTCGTGACAGTGTGGCTGTTAGCCCAGCAAAATCAATACGTCGCCGTTCTCAACAATTGGGTTTACGATGTTCTTCTGTACGGAGAATTCTTCGGTACGATCTCCAATATCACCCGTATAAAATTCAGTTGCTGCACGAGAAACAATGTTGTTGCTCCGTGAACGGTTCCAGGATCGCATCATTTCTCGTAATTCCGACCATCAATGGCCACCAAGGTCGTGTGACTTGACGCCTTGTGACTTTCATCTTTGGGGTCATCTGAAGTCATTGGTGCATGCCAATATACCCCGAAACATCAATGACTTGAAGGAGGAAATTCGACGGGTTATAGGGCAAATGGAAGTCGAAACTTGTCGTGCAGTAATATCCAATTTCATGGACAGAGTTGATGCGTGCCAGCGCAGTAGAGGAGGACACATGCATGACATCATTTTTCATACATGAAATCGGAAGGTAAGATGAACTTGTTGATGTATTTATTTTCAGTTTTTCAATAAAATAAATCTCTTAATTTGATTTATCAAAACCGGCGCTCTTTTTGAATCACCCTATATATGTAAATTTACCTAGATTTAACGAATAAGTACCTTGATATAACGAAATAGTGTTATGCAATAAGTACAAAGTGACACGCTATATTATGATTTCTCTGTGAATTTTAAGGTAGATTTTTTTTAATTCCGCCAACTGGAAACGTCAGTAACGAAGTTACTCTAGAGAATTTCATCACTGTTGATGAACAGATTACTGTTAGTGATTTTCCGAACGATGACGACATACTTCATGGTGTTAGTTAGTCCGCTAACCGGGGAAGAAGAGAAAGAAGAAGAAGAAGAAGAAGAAGAAGAAGAAGGAGAAGGAGGAGGAGTAGAGGAGGAGGAGGAGGAGGAGGAGGAGGAGGAGGAGGAGGAGGAGAAGAAGAAGAAGAAGATGATGAAAACTGCAAAGACCAGCAGCAGGAGAGAAAACCTACCGACGACGATTTAAAATAATTAGGTTTGGGCTACAGCTCAAGGATGGTCAAGTGCCTGAGAGTATTTTTGAAAATTTAAATAAATGTGAAACTTTTTTTGAACATATTGCTTTATTCAAACACAAGAAACAACGGAAAATTACTCACTTTTTCAAGGCGTAAATTAACATTTAAAATTCTGTAATTAAATATTCTAACCAATACCTGTCAATATCAAAAACTAAAGAATCCATTTAGGATTAGTGTTTTAAAGAAATATGTACTAAAAATAAAAATACAGTATTAAGCTACAAATGAGTTTCAGATGCTTTTAATTATAGCCAAGATCTATGTACGAGGTAAGTTCCTACTTGAAATCAATACAATACTTTTTGTACTATTATTAACGGTAATTACGTAAAACATGATCTAAAATAAAGTAATTTACTAGTTAAGACGTATCTGTTAAGAAAATTAACTGTATTTAATTCATCATACAACGTGAACAAAATTTGTTAATAAAAATTAGCTTGGAAATTCTTATTACTTCGATATAACGAATACCTCGATTTAACGAATTTTTTCCCAGAATTCTCGATTTTGTTGTATCGAAGTTCGACTGTATTACGTTCAGTTTATCGATTTTGATGAAAATTGTTGTGTCACCTGGTCCACTTGAAATACTTTTTTTGTAATTCCTAATGTGTGTACGTTGCAATCCGTTAAATTCAGAACAATAAGCAGCCCCCATGACCCAATGAGATGAGGATGATATGTATGACGTGTAAATGAGACTGTGTAGTCTTCTACAGACTCAGGTCGACCATTCCTGAGAGGTATGGTTAATTGAACCCCAACCATCAAAGTACACCGGTAACCACAGTCTAGCATTCAAATCCGTAAAAAAGTAACTACCTTTACTAGGATTTGAACCGGGAACCTTCGTCTCCGAAAATCAGCTGTTAAACAGCTGACTTTGGCGACGACTTTACCTCTAGACCAACCCGGTGGGTTTATAATACCTAACATAAGTTTCAAGTATCAATTTTGTACGCTACTCCGTTCTTGAGATATTTGGTGCACACACAGAAAAATCTGGTGTGAAACACTCACACGACTGTCTCTTGCCAATGTAAACAATGACTTGTATAACCTAATATAAGTAGTAAAACGTTAGAAATAAACAAAAAAATTAATTTAAAAAACATAACCTCATTTTAAGAGTGAATAACGCAAAATGAAAATCAACCTTATTTTGGCTTAACACGGAAAATCACTCTTTCACGCTAAAGTAGGCTCTGTAGAGATAAATGTTAAAAATAACAGATGTAGATCTTTTAATTTCTTATGAATTTGATTACATACACTTTTGTGGAAAAATGCGTAGACTACCAAGGCTAAAATCTTAAAAAACCATTTATTTACCGATTTTCATGAAAAAAAAAAACAGAAAATCACTAATTAACGCTAAACTAAGCGTGGTACAAAGAAATGTTAAAATGAAAAGTTGTAGATTTTTCAATTTTCTACAACTTTTATTATATACATTTTTGCCCTTAAATGCATATTAGGGCTGCAAAATTGAAAAAAACCGGGTTTTTGTACGAAAGAAGTTTTTCCCAAGAACTTCAGCAGACATGGCGCCTACCCAATCTTGTAGAACATAAAAAAAAATAGTAAATGAGGCGATTTTTAAAAAATCGTAGGAGCCGTTTTTGAGAAAATCGCAAAAAAGTGAAAAATGACACGAATAAACTACTACTTCCGGTTGACTGATTTTGATGAAAATGTTCGTGTCGGGTCCTCTAGTGGTATCTAACTTAAGTTTCAAGTTTCAAGTTCGTACGATGTTCCGTTACTGAGATATTCTGTTCACACACAAACACCAATCGCAAAAACATGTTTTTTTGGGTTCAGGAGGTCTGAAAAGTTTAGATCCTGTGAAAACTCGATTTCAAAAAATCGACATGAAAACAATACTTTCCTTTCTATACAGGGTGATTAAAAACTATACAGCAATCTCTTGGGATCTTATTCTATAGCTAAAAACATGAAAAAAGTTCATATAAACATATGCCTGAAAACGCTTAGTTAGCGAGTTACGGCTAGCGAAAAATTTCACCTAGAACTCTGTACCCTCGGTGAAGTAAGGCCGTATAAAAATGTTAAAGGTAGTTACAAAGATACAAATACGATTGTTTCTTATGTTTTTTAATCTGAAAAATTGAATAAAATTATTTCCAGAGCTGTAAATGCAATACTTTCAGAGATACCTCACGTAAAACACAAGAATTGGTGCAAAGAAATAACACATTTTTGAGTTTAACGTAAGATTACTTCCATAAATGGTAAATAAAGGTGTATTGTTTCTTAAATAAATTTGTAGAAAATTTAATTCTGAAAAGATTCATGTGAATTACTCAGGAAAAAAATGAATGATAGATATTGAAATTTCGCTTTATTTAAAATCAAAACATTTTATTTTGATGTTCCGTTTTGAATAAATGATCAGCTGTTACTCCCAACCTATATATTAGTTAATATTTTATGCAGTTAAGAATGTGCGTTTTATGTGCGTCTCTTTTGATTTTAAATAAAGCAAAAATTTCAGTATTTATTATTAATTTTTTTCCAGAGTAATTCACATGAATCTTTTCAGAATTAAATTTTCTACAAATTTATTTAAAAAAAAAATACTCCTTTATTTACCATTTATGGAAGTAATCTTACGTTAAACACAAAAATGTGTTATTTCTTTACACCAATTCTTGTGTTTTATGTAAGATATCTCTGAAAGTATTGCATTTACAGCTCTGGAACCAATTTTATTCAATTTTTCAGATTAAAAAACATAAGAAACAATCGTATTTGTATCTTTTTATCTACCTTTAACATTTTTATACGGCCTTACTTCACCGAGGGTACAGAGTTCTAGGTGAAATTTTTCGCTAGCCGTAACTCGCTTACTAAGCGTTTTCAGGCATATGTTTATATGAACTTTTTTTCTTATTTTTATCTATAAAATGAGATCCCAAGAGATTGCCCGTATAGTTTTGAATCACCCGGTATATTCATATAGGTAAGAGAAAGTAAAAAAATCGTTAAAACATATTTTTTGAGTTTAGGGGGCCTGAAAACGTCTATTTCCAGTGAAAAATTGACATAAAAACAATACTTTTCTTCCCCATTTATTCGTGTAGAAAAAGAGAGAGTAAAAAAATTGTTTTAATAATGGTAGATGGAAAAATACAGTACCAGTAGATTAAATTAAAATCAGGAAGGAAGCCGTCGCTTCATTCCACAAACAAAACTTCATACAAATCAATACTGAATTGACAAATAATTAAAAAATTAATTTAATTTTGTACAAAAAAAGTAGTTGGCCTCATATCAAATATTACAAGTAAACATTTTAAAAAATTCTTGGAATTTTGCCAAAATAATGTAAGGGAAATTATTGAATCATTTGGCAAAGTGGTATTATGATGGACTACAAGGTATAGATCTTGGGTTCAAATCCCGGTTATTCTTGTTTAGGTAATCAGCCAAAAGTCTGGTTTGAACCTCTAGAGGCTTTATGAAAAACAAAACGAGGAGTTAAGTGGTTTACTATTGCCTTCCTCAATGAGTGAAAAAGTATGCTTATTAGCAAACCAGGCCCTCTGAACAGCATCTACTTTCCACTCTGTAAATGACATCTTCACTTTATTCACCACAGGGTCTGGCTGTATAATGAAATTCATTACTCTCAAAGGAGATAACTTTGACTAGTGTCTTTTACACCTGTACCTCTTCTGTTCTTTAATAGTTCAGTCATATAATTGGGTGACTATATGATAAGAAACAGAACTATTTTTTGTAGCTCTGGAACTAGCAGATCGAGTGCAAATAATTTAACACTCCACCTGCCTGCTATGGGCGAAATCCGAACTAGGGTCTGAAAATTTGACAAGTTTATCTATTCTTATTTCTCCGTAACTCATCGTCAATAATGTTTAAGCGGTTGATCAACATTTTATTTAAAGTTTGAAAAATCTGGTAAACGTGTGAACAACTCAATCACTTTCTCTTGCCAATGAAAATTATAAAACACACACAACCTATATTTATTTAAAGATAAACAATGTAATATAAAAAATATAACCTATTTTAATCATGAATGAATGACGCTACATGAAATTCAACCTCAGTTCGACTTAAAATTATCAGAAATCACTTAAATTTTCGCTAAACTAGGTAGCTAAACTCTGTAGAAGAAAATGTTTGAAATAAAAGTTTTTAAATTTTAAAGGGGGTTTTTTTAATTTATTTAACGTCGCGTCAACTACAACTGTCATTAGCGACGACGTTGGGGGTGTAACTATTGTTCAATGGATGATGAAATGATTTTTTGTAACGTATGAAAATATGCCGTGCCTGAGTGGGATTCGAACCCAGGACCGCATGATGAGAGGTAAGCACGTTACCAACTGCGCCAATGCGCCCGGTTTTTATTTTCTATAATTAATTACCGGTATTACACTTTTGTTATAAAATGTACGTGGTGTGGCTGTTAAATAACGAGACTGACGTAAAAAATTTAATTTTAATTTTATACATAATCACTTATTGTCACCTTCAATATACACTCCCCTATCCCTACAACGCTCAATGCGAATTTTCCATTGTTGGAAACAGTGCTGGAAGTCATCTTCTGTCAGCTCCTTCAGGACACATGCCGCTCAAAAATTTTTGAAATGAAGCTCGCAAAAATGTTTGTACTGACACTTTGTACGCGATTGAAAATGACCCAAATTTTTTGGAAACGATAATAACATGTGATGAAACGTGGGTTTTTACTTATGATCCGGAAACGAAGCGCCAATCCATGCACTGGAAGAGCCGAAATTCACCGAGAGCCAAAAATACTCGAATGAGCAAGTCAAAATTTAAAGCAATGATGATTGTTTTTTTTTATATCCATGGGATTGTGTACCTTCACTGGGTTCCTAAAGGTCAAACAAATAATCAATATTACTACCTTGAGGTACTTTATAAACTACATCAAAGACTAACGAAAAATCGCCCCGAAATGTGGAAGGACAAATCACGGGTTCTCCACCAAGACAATGCACCACCTCATTCCGCGTTATCTGTCAACAGGTTCCTAGTACAGCATCTCAGTGTTAGAACATCCACCTTATTCACCAGATCTTGCACCATGTGACTTCTACCTGTTACCTAACGTAAAATCTGCATTAAAAGGGACAAGATTTAAGTCTGTGGAAGCTGTAAAAGAGAAAGCGGCACGTGCCCTGAAGGAGCTGACAGAAGATGACTTCCAGCACTGTTTCCAACAATGGAAAATTTGCATGGAGCGTTATAGGGATAGAGAAGGAGTGTATATTGAAGGTGACAATAAGTGATTATGTATAAAATTAAAATAATTTTTTTTACGTCGGTCTCGTTATTTAGTAGCCACACTTCGTATACTAACGCTGCAATATTAAATGCAATATTAAAATATCACATGTTTTACCGATTTCAATGAGTAAAATATGGAAAATCAGTAATTTTTCTAACATTTAGTGTTGTGGAAAAAAATGTTTGAACTTTAATTAAATACTTTTTTTCCTTAAAATGTAAATTAAGACCGCGATCTTTAAAAAAACAAAATTTTATCCCGAATGTACAACCTCCGCAATATTTCAGCAGACATGCCTATAAAGTGTTGAATAAATGTTATATTATATGGAGTCGATCTGCTAGTTCCAAAACTACAAAAAATAGTTCTTTTTCTTATCATTGTTGTTGTTTAGGTCATCAGCCAAAAGGCTGGTTTGAACCTGTAGAGGTTTTACTAAGTAAATCGAGGAGTGAGGTGGTTTACCATTGCCTTCCTCACTGAGTGAAAAAGTATGCTTATCAGCATGCCGGGCCCTCTGAAAAGCACATATTTTCCACTCTGCAAATGACACCTTCACTTCATTCACCACAGGGTCTGGCTGTACAATAAAATTCATTACTCTCAGAGGAGATAACTCTGATTAGTGTCTTTTACACATCTACCTCTTCTGTTCTTAAATGATTCAGTCATTTAATTGGCTGACCATGTGATAAGAAACAGAACTATTTATTTTAGCCCTGCAACTAACAGATTGAGTGTAAATAATTTGACACTCAACCTGCCTGTTATGGGCAATTTCTTATCATATGGTCAGCTAATTATATTACTGAATAATTTAAGAACAGGAGAGGTAGAGGTGTAAAAGACATTTATCAGAGGTATCTCCTTTTGATGTAATGAATTTCATTATACAGCCAGACCCTGTGGTGAATGAAGTGAAGGTGTCATTTGCAGGGTGAAAAATAGATGCTTTTCAGAGAGCCCAACATGCTGATAAGCATTCTGTTTCACTCAGTAACAAAGGCAATATTAAACCACCTCACTCCTCAACCAACGGTAGATAGATCTTTCGATTTTTCACTTTTACAATTCTAATTATTGCCTAGTAAAGGTAGTTACTTTTATACGGATTTGAATGCTAGACAGTGGTTACCGGTGTACTTTGATGGTTGGGGTTCAATTAACCATACTCTCTCAGGAATGGTCGACCTGAGTCTGTACAAGACTACACCTCATTTACACGTCATACACATCATCCTCATCTCATTGGGTCATGGGGTTGCTTATTGTTCTGAATTGAACAGATTGCAACGTACACAAATTAGGGATTACAAAAAAAAAAAATTATTGCCTATAACAGGCAGGTGGAGTTTTAAGGGGAGCAATATACCTCGAAAATAAAAAAAAAACGATTTTTCTAATTTTGGCGCCATTGCCTACTGTATCTTTTTCTGTGTAATTACATATAAAAATTATAACTGTACAATAAAAATTACGGAAGCTATCCAAATTTTTGTTAAGTAATGTTTTGACCAGAATTTCTTTTACTTGAGTAAATCTGTGGAAACAATTAAGAGATGCGATATTGAAAGAACACAGAAAGCTGAGAAAGCAATGGAAAGTGTGCCAAAAGAAGCAAGCCAAGAGAAAATAGAGGAAATTATTTGAGGAAAAAGAACAGTCTGGTGAGGATCAATATTATGGTGAAGGCCGATTTCAGGGCAAGTAAAACTTTACAGCTGATTTCCCGCAAATTCACTTTTTTCATAAAGGTACAGTTTTCTCAATAACTATTTGACTTTGAAGGTTGAAATTTTTTGAGCATGTTTCCCAGTATAATTGTGACATATGGTACTAGAATCATTGGAGTATTATTACTAAGTTTGAAATAAAATAATAAATTCTACAAAAAAAATTAAATTGTTTTTGCATTTTTCAAAAAAAATTATGGAAATGGTATCGCCAGCTCTATATTAATAATTCTAGTACCAGAGCTTAAAAAGATGTCATAGAAAAGGCACAAAAAAATTAAAGCCCTAACTCTTAACGGTTTCTTAGAAACGTGTACCTAAAAAGAGGTAAATTTAACATGGGTTAGATAGGAGGTATAGTTTTCTTCTTCTTCTTCTTCTTCTTCAGCTTTTCCCTTCCTCAGGGGTCGCTGTTCCGTACTCTTCTCCTCCACTCCCTCCGATCCACCACATCCTCCTCGCTCAGGCCCTTCTCCCTCAAGTCGTCCGCCACGGCGTCTCTCCATCTTCTCCGGGGTCTCCCCCTCCCTCTCACCCCATCCACCACCAATCCATCCACAACCCTCCCCACATACTCCTCCTCCCTACGCATCAAATGTCCATACCACTGCAGCCTTCGTTCCTGAACCTTCTTGGACACTTCTATCACTCCCACAGACTCCCTTACCACCTCATTCCGTATCCTATCTTTCCTAGTCTTCCCCTGCATCCACATCAACATCCTCATTTCCGCAACCTCCAACTTGTTTCCCTGTCTCCTCGTCATAGGCCAAGTCTCACTACCATATAACAATGCCGGTCTAATCACTGTCTTATATATCTTTCCCTTCATTTTTGTCCCAATCCTTCTGTCACACAATACACCTGTCATTCGCCTCCAGTTATTCCATCCAGCTTGTATTCTATGGTTAATTTCCTCCTCCAGTCCTCCACTCTCGGTGAGGCTTTAGATAGGAGGTATAGTGCTCCCCTTAAATTGTTTGCACTCGATCTGCTATAGTTACTTGAGTCACGAGTTTGCCTTTGCTTGCAACAAAGGGTAAAGGTGGAAAAGCATCAGTGCGCATGCGTGACTGCTTTAATATCAGTACAACAAACACAATTTATAATATACCCAGAGCATATATATACGTTGTTTAGGTCATCAGCCGAAAGGCTGGTTTGAACCTACAGAGGTTTTACTAAGTAAAACGAGGAGTGAGGTGGTTTACCTTTGCCTTCCTCACTGAATGGAAAAGTATGCTTATCAGCATGCCAGGCCCTCTGAAAAGCACATATTTTCCACTCTGCAAATGACACCTTCACTTCATTCACCACAGGGTCTGGCTGTATAATGAAATTCATTACTTTCAGAGGAGATAACTCTGATTAGTGTCTTTTACACCTCTACCTCTTCTGTTCTTAAATGATTCAGTCATTTTAATTGGCTGACCATGTGACAAGAAACAGAACTATTTATTTTAGCCCTGCAACGCATAGATTGAGTAAAAAATTTGACACTCCACCTGTCTGTTATGGGCAGCATATATATATATATATATATATATATATATATATATATCGCAGAACCTTTTGTAAGTTAACTGTACAAATATAACTGTTTGTTACCGTAAACAAAAAAAATATTAGTTTCTTGCAAACGTGGACGGACTATTCACAGTCCTGAAAGAAATCTAATATGCAGTGTAATAAAATGCTGTGAAGTAATAGCTAAACAAAAATGCCTTTCCCGGCTTCTTAACAAAAGCCATGAGCGAGTGGCTAACTACTGTGATGTTTCTCTTCCCACAATTTAAATAATAAAGAAGGAAATTTCAGGCGTAAAGGAGCTATTCTTCAACAGTTTTGTTGACACCTGGTAAAAAAAGGAAACTGTTACGTAATAGATACTAGTGAGACTGATAGTGCAGCAGCCGGTGAGAGTGATAGTAAAGAAAGCGATTTCTATTCGTAGAAAATTTTGTTCCAATGGAATAAGGTAGCTGGTAATTACAGTAAATCAAACATTTCTAGTCATGTAACTAAGCTGTAGATAATATTACAGGTCACACTTATTTCTGATGAATTTTATGAAGAAAACATTTTCTCGGAATAAACCACAGCTTACAAAGTATGTAGAAACTAAACGGTAGTGAAATTTACGAGGATTGTCTCACTGTTGAGGTTGGTAACACTGTCAAACTTTCACTTCCCTTCCTCCCAGCCAGTCCATACGCAAAAGGCAATCTCGTGACTTCAGTATCTATAGTTCTAAAACTATAAAAAATCTGGTGTGAAACACTCACACAACTTTCTCTTGCCAATGCAAATAATTAATAATAAACCTAACATTATTAATAAAATATTAGAAATAAACAAAAACTAACCACAAAAACATAACCTTATTTTAATCATGAGTGAATGACGCAAAATGACAATCGAACTCAGTTTGGCTTATAAATACGGAAAATCACGCTTTCAAGCTAAACTAGGCTCTGTAGAGAAAAATGCTCTAAACAAAAGTTGTAGATCTTTTAATTTTCTATAAATTTAATTATATACACTTTTGTCGTAAAATGCATACTAAGACCGAAATGTTAAAAAAAATCGATTTTTCTCACGTTTTCGTGAGAAAAAAAACAGAAAATCGCTAATTACCGCTAAACTAAGCGTTATACAAAACATTGTTTGAAATAAAAGTTGTAGAATTTTACATTCTCTACAACTTTTATTATATAACGTTTTGCGCTAAAATGCATATTAAAGCCGCAATCTTAAAAAGAAAATGTTTTTACGTAAAAACAGCCTCAAGCAGAATTTCAGCAAACATGGCGCCTACCCTATCTTGTAGAGAATAAAAAATGTAGTAAACCACGCGATTTTAAAAAAAATCGTAGGACTAGTTTTTGAGAAAATCGCAAAAAAGTGAAAAATTATACGAATAAACTACTACTTCCGGTTGACCGATTTTGATGAAAATGTTCGTGTCGGGTCCAGTAGTGATATGGAACTTAAGTTTCAAGTTTCAAGTTCGTACGATGTTCCGTTCTTGAGATATTCTGTTCACACACACACACACACAGACCAATCGCTAAAAACATGTTTTTTGGGTTCAGGGGGTCTGAAAACGTATAGATCCGGTGAAAACTCGATTTCGAAAAATCGAAATGAAAACAATACTTTCCTTCCTGTATATTCATATAGGCAAGAGAAAGTAAAAATTGTTCTGTTTCTTATTACATGGTCAGCCATTTATATGACTGAAGCATTTAAGAAAATAAATATAGGGGTAAAAAATTATATTCACAGTTTATCTCCTCTGAAAGTAATAAACTTCATTATACAGCCAGACCCGGTGATGAATGAAGTGGTATAATCTGTAGAGTGGAAAGTAGATGCTTTTCTGCAAGCATGCTGATAAGCATACTTTTCAACTCATTGAGGAAGGCAATGGTAAACTACCTCACTACTCGTTTTACTTAGTAAAACCTCTAAAGTTTCAATCAAACCGCCCTCTCGGCTGATGACCTAAACTAAACATACATATAAGTTAATGAACTAAATTAATATTTGAGTTAAAAACAGTAATATAATTATACATGCTAAAGAAAAACTGTTTCTTAGTTTTAAGTAACTAGTTGCAGTAAATCTAAACTAAAAAAATCTGGTGTGAACACTCACACGACTTTCTTTTGCCAATGCCAATAATGAACAACATAATCTAACATTAGTAATAATACATTAGAAATAAACAAAAAACTAACCTCAAAAAATATAACCTTATTTTAATCATGAGTGAATGATGCAAAATGAGAATCAACCTTAGTTTGGCTTAATGATACGGAAAATCATTCTTTCACGCTAAACTAGGCTCCGTACGAAAAAGTGCTTAAAACAAAAGTTGTAGATCGTTTAATTTTCCATAACTTTATACACTTTTGTTGTAAAATAGCCGAATTCTTAAAAAGTTAATTTTTTTAAGATTTTCATGAAAAAACCGAAATCGCAAATTACCGCTAAACTAAGCGTTATAAAAAGAAATGTTCGATATAAAAATTGTAGAATTTTAAATTTTCTACAACTTTTATTATATACGTTTTTGCCCTTAACTGCATATTAAGGCCGCAATCTTAAAAAAAAAAAACATTTTTCTACGAGAGAACAGCCTTCATCAGAATTTCAGTAAACGTGGCGCCTACCCTACCTTGTAAAGCATAAAAAATTTAGTAAATTTTACTAAATTTAGTAAAATTAGTAAATTCTAAAAAAAATCGAAGGAGCAGTTTTTGAGAAAATCGCAACAAGTGAAAAATGACACGAATAAACTACTATTCCGGTCAACCGATTTTGATGAAAATGTTCGTGTCGGATCCTCTAGTGGTATGTAACTTAAGTTTCAACTTCGTACGATGTTCCGTTCTTGAGATATTTTGTACACACGCGCGCGCGCACACACGCACACACCAATCGCTAAATTTATGTTTTTTTTTGGGTTCAGGGGGTCTGAAAACGTGTATATTCGGTGAAAACTCGATTTCAAAAAATCGACATGAAAACAATACTTTCCTTCCTATATAATCATATAAGCAAGAGATAGTAAAAAATAACGTGTAATTAGGAACCTTCAAATATTGTTTGTTAATAATTTATTTTTATTATGTCAACATAAAAAGATGAACAATTTCGTGACCAATAATTTTGTAAAATATTCATTTCCTGCGTTTTAATAGATAAGAAGCAATTAAGTAACCTAATGTAATGTGTGAAACTTGAACTTTAAAAGGTCAATTGCAACAACTGTATGTTACACGAGAACCAACTTGAAACTGGTTTCAAGGTTATCTTCCGCAGTAGAAAAGTATTAATTACACTCGTTAAGTAGTGTAATATTGTTAACGATGAACCTTTATTGCTTTGTTCCAGTTATTGATACTCAATATCGATATTACAAAAAAACAAATCTGGTGTAAAACATTCACTCGACTTTCTCTTACCATTGTAAATAATTAATTTTGTTTTAATCCCTAATGAGTGCACGTTGCAATCTGTTTAAAAGTGTGTGACATAATCACTTATTGTCACCTTCAATATACACTCCTACTCTATCCCTACAATGCTCCATGCGAATTTTCCATTGTTGGAAACAGTGCTGGAAGTCATCTTCTGTCAGCTCCTTCAGGACACGTGCCGCATTCTCTTTTACAGCTTCCACAGACTCAAATCTTGTCCCTTTTAATGCAGATTTTACGTTAGGGAACAGATAGAAGTCACATGGTGCAAGATCTGGTGAATAAGGTGGATGTTCTAACACTGAGATGCTGTACTAGGAACTTGTTGACAGATAACGTGGGAATGAGCTGGCGCATTGTCTTGGTGGAGAACCCGTGATTTGTCCTTCCACATTTCGGGGCGTTTTTCCTTACTCTTTGACGTAGTTTATAAAATACCTCAAGGTATTGATTAATTGTTTGACCTTCAGGGACCCAGTAAAGGTACACAATCCCATGGATATAAAAAAAACAATCATTATTGCTTTAAATTTTGACTTTCTCATTCCAGCGTTTTTAGCTCTCGGTGAAGTTCGGCTCTTCCAGTTCATGGACTGGCGCTTCGTTTCCAGATCATAAGTAAAAAACCTCGTTTCATCACACGTTACTATCTTCTACCTGTTTCCTAAGGTGAAATCTGCATTAAAAAGGACAAGATTTGAGTCTGTGGAAGCTGTAAAAGAGAAAGCGGCACGTGTCCTGAAGGAACTGACAGAAGATAACTTCCAGCACTGTTTCCAACAATGGAAAATTCGCATGGAGCGTTGTAGGGATAGAGAAGAAGTGTAAATTAAAGGTGACAATAAGTGATTATGTATAAAATTAAAATTAAATATTTTACGTCAGTCTCGTTATTTAATAGCCACACCTCGTACAATTTCAATTTTTTAGCATCTTTCTGAACACTCGAATTTGACAAACCAACTTGCGAGGAAAGTTTTCGTAAACTTTTCCGTGGAGAATTGAACAATCTTGTTTTCACATTCTCTAAAACGTCATCTGCCAAGAGAGTTGGTCGACCACTATGGTTTCTGTTGCAAACACTACCTGTCTCTTGAAATCGGTTTGTTAGCCTAGAAATTGACATTTTTCTGGTGAAGGAACACCAACAAATTTAATTTGAAATAATTCTTTTAAACTTGCTTACGATTTCGTAACAAAATATTGTTCAAATATCTGGTGTGAAACACTCATACGACTTTCTCTTGCCAATGTAAATAATGAACAATATAACCTAACACAAGAAATAAAACATTAGAAATAAACAAAAAAACTAACCTTAAAAAACGTAACCTTATTTTAATCATTAGTAAAAGACGCAAAATGAAAATCCACCTCAGTTTGACTTAAAAATACGGAAAATCAATCTTTCACGCTAAACTAGGCTCTGTAGAGAAAAATGCTCTAAATAAAAGTTGTAGATCTTTTAATTTGCTATAAATTTGATTATTACATGTTTGTCGTAAAATGCATACTAAGGCTGAAATCTTTAAAAAAAATGTAAGTTTTCGTGAGAAAAAAAACAGAAAATCGCTAGTTACCGCTAAGTTAAGCGTTACACAAAAAAAATGTTTGATATAAACGTTGTAGGATTTTTAATTCTCTACAACTTTTTTTATATACATTGTTGTGCTAAAATGCATATTAAAGCAGCAATCTTTAAAAAACATTTTTTTCACGTGAAAACAGCCTCTCCAAGAATTTCAGCAGACATGGCGCCAACCCTATCTCGTAAAGCATAAAAAATTTAGTAAATCAGGCGATTTTAAAAATAATTGTAGGACCACGTTTAGCAAAAAAAAAAACTTTTGCAAAAAATTTCAAAAAAGTGAAAGATTACAGGAATAAACTACTACTTCCGGTTGACCGATTTTGATGAAAATGTTCGTGTCGGGTCCGGTAGTGGTGTCTAACTCAAGTTTTAAGTTCGTACAAGGTTCCGTTCTTGAGATATTCTGTTCACACACACACACACACACACACAGGCAGACCAATCGCTACAAACATGTTTTTTGGGTTCAGGGGGTCTAAAAACTTGTAGATCCGGTGAAAACTCGATTTAGAAAAATCGACATGAAAACAATACTTTCCTTTCTATATATTCATATAGGCAAGAGAAAGTAAAAAATCCGTTGGTTCTAGGGTAAAATACATTCTATTCGTAACACGACCGGAACAAAATTTGACACAGCTCAAGGACAATCAACTCACACACTGCCGTATCTATACCGGTTGGGTAGGACTACCAACTTCGTAGCATAAAACGAACTTCCCCTTTCTTAGAAAAAAATTGCCAGTCATAAACAATTGGGTACAGGACTAAAAAATCCCCTGTAAAAAAATGTTTCGATAGAAATCGTATGAAAATTTCAGGTTTTTAAAATAATCTCATTTCTAACAGTGGAATGACCCATAGAATTATCTATAATTTAAGGGGAGACTTAATGATGTATGAGTAATTAATTTAATGATGATGTATGATGGGTTTGACTGAAAATTTTGATTTTCGGTCTTTTAAGTTTTTCATTAGTTTAGACCTAGATCTACCACAAAAACATTATATTACGACAAAAAAATTATTTTAATGAAAAAAATTTAAGTTTTTATCAGGTTTATCCTACAAAATTAACATGTCAAAAACAAATATTTTTCATATTTTTATATTGCTTGTTTTAGTGCAAACATAATTTTAGATTTTTTTTTAATACGTGTTTCACTATTTTTAATATTCTCCGCTGTTAGTGCAGCTTTCTAACCAACTGTCGATAAGAAATTAAACTTGTGTACATATTGTTTTTTATTTGTGCCTTTTCCCGTAAATTTAGATTTTTAACACTTAGGTAGCCTACGTTTTTTTCAGAAACTATTTAACCTACCAGGCTGAAATTTTTACCAGTTAATTATCATGTACATGCACATTCACTGACATTGTTTTTACTTTTTCAGGTGCTCAAAAAATGAGTAATATACGTAAAAAACGTAGAAAAAAATTGTAAAAGTTTTTTAAAAAGTAGGCCTACATAAAAATCTGGTGTGAAACACTCACACAACTTTATCTTACCAATGCAAATAATTAACAATAAACCTAACATTATTAATAAAACATTAGAAATGAACAAAAACTAACCTCAATAAACATAACCTAATTTTCATCATATATGAAAGACGCAAAATGAAAATCAAACTCAGTTTGGCTTAAAAATAGGGAAAATCGCTCTTTCACGCTAAACTAGGCACTGTACAAAAAATGCTTTAAATAAAAGTTGTAGATTTTTTTAGTTTTCTATAAATTTTATTATACCGGGTGTCCATTAAGTCTGGAAACGGCTGAATTATAGAAAAGTGAGCGTGACTAGGTGACCAGAATGACTTTAATTGCTTGTTGCACCAAAAAAACTATTCTGGGTGATATTTGAAATTTTTGTCCGCCATCTTGGATCCGCCATATTGGATTTAACTTTCTTAATTTAAATAGGATGATGGTCATATGATACATGATTTCGATCTAAAATTTCAAAATAAATTCAATGGCGAAAACCGGAAATCGATATCTTTTTCCGTTTTTGAGATATTACCATTCAACTATCCAGATCGGAGCAGAACGGCCATTCCTCCCTCCTCCGTCTTTGAGCCTACATGGACAATTTAGGTAGCAAGTGAACAACTGCACATAAGATTATTGAAAATAATAATTTTTTTAATATCTCCACTCGTTCATAAATAGGAAATTATTGTCATTAAGAAATACGAAAAAACAATTTAACGGCTGATTTATTGCATTATAAAACTACAGTATTTAATTTGTTACCAGTTAATACTTATTCTTATTTTCTATAATTCAGCCGTTTCCAGACTTAATGGACACCCGGTGTACACTTTTGTCGTAAAATGCATACTAAGGCCGAAATCTTAAAAAAACCGATTTTTCACACGTTTTCGTGAGAAAAAAACAGAAAATTGCTTATTAGGCTACCGCTAAACTAAGCGTTACACAAAAAAATGATTAAAATAATAGTTGTAGGATTTCAAATTTTCTACAACTTTAATTATACACATTTTTGCGGTAAAATGCATAATAAAGCTGCAATCTTAAAATACCCATTTTTTACGTAAAAACAGCTTTACCAAGAATTTCAGCAAACACCCTATCTTGTAGAGCATAAAAAGTTTAGTAAATGAGGCGATTTTTAAAAAAATCGTAGGACCAGTTTTTGAGAAAATCGCAAAAAAGTGAAAAATTACACGAATAAACTACAACTTCCGTTTGGCCGATTTTGATGAAAATGTTCTCGTCGGGTCCGGTAGTGGTATGTAACTTAAGTTTCAAGTTTCAAGTTTGTTCAATGTTCCGTTCTTGAGATATTCTGTTCACACAGAAACACACACTCACACGCACACACACACACACACACACACACACACACACACAAACACCAATCGCTAAAAACATGTTTTTTGGGTTCAGGGGGTCTGAAAACGTGTACATCCGATGAAAAGTCGATTTCGCAAAAATCGACATGAAAACAATACTTCCTATAATATATTCATACAGGCAAGAGAAAGTAAAAATAGCAAATTTAACATTGGCGGGGTACAAAGTACAGTCTCATCTTAAATCTGCACATGAACACCTTCAAAAAATCTTCTATTTCGTCTTTAATTTAGGAACCTTCAATACATTTATATTGTACTGTTAAAATAGGAAATATCTGACATAGGAATCCTATTTCTAAATAGGTTTAATTAACAGGAACTTACGTCTAGAAAATCTTTAAACAAGAGACATGAGATGATAAGGTCAGTGTAAACGACTAGAAAAGATTGTCTACTTCACTCACGTCAGTTTAGTTCTTTTGTAATAATTTGTTTTAAGCCACATTGTAAAGGCTGATTGTAAATAAATATGTTAATAAAAAGAAAAAAAATTCATATAGGCAAGAGAAAGTAAAAAGTACCTAAAAATAGAAGATTTAACATTGGCGGGGTACAAAGTACAGTCTCCTCTTAAATCTGCACATGAACACCTTCAAAAATTAATCTATTTCGTCTTTAATTTAGGAACCTTCAATACATATATTGTACTGATAAAATAGGAAATATCTGGCATAGGAATCCTATTTCTAAATAGGTTTAATTAACAGGAACTTACGTCTAGAATATCTTTTAATAAGAGACATGAGATGATAAGGTCAGTGTAAACGACTTCTACTCCGTTCATTAAACAACCGCTAAATTTATATCCTATCGTTAAAAAAAAACTTCTTCTTCCTCGATCTCGTTCTCGTTTAAGCCTGAATCTGTTTTAATGACAGTTCCACCTTGGTGTCGAAAAAATCCTTGACGCTTGGTTAATATAATCAATGCACTTTCCATTGTCAATACACCTCGATTAATTTTTATTGTACAAAAACACATTAGCATATTATTATATCCTCCCTAAAAAAATCTCGTGTTCCTCTTTCCAATGTAAATAAGGAGCAATATAACCTAATATTAATAATAAAAATCTGGTGTGAAACACTCACACAACTTTCTCTTGCCAATGCAAATAATTAACAATAAACCTAACATTTGCAATAAAACATTAGAAATAAACAAAAAAACTAACCTCAAAAAACATAATCTTATTTTAATCATGAGTGGAAGACGTAAAGAGAAAATCAACCTCAGTTTGGCTTAAAATAAGGAAAATAGCTCTTTCACGCTGAATTAAGCTCTGTAGAGAAAAATGTTTATAAATAAAAATTGTAGATCTTTTAATTTTCTATAAATTTGATTATAAACACTTTTGTCATAAAATGAATACTTTTTTTTGTAATCCCTAATGTGTATGCGTTGTAATCTGTTCAATTCAGAACAATAAGCAACCCCATGACCCAATGAGATGAGGATGATGTGTATGACGTGTAAATGAGACTGTGTAGTCTTGTACACACTCAGGTCAACCATTCCTGAGTG